>SNVD02008183.1:0-311048 GCA_013180625.2 Boswellia sacra | reverse complement strand
GTATTTTGTAAGAGAAGTTTTCTCAATCTGTTTAATGTGCTTTTTGAGATCCTGATTGCGACAATGAGTTTGAATCACTTCTGTTGCTAACTGATAGAGATTGGCGAGGCTGTATGGTGCAAGATCAGTTATCCCATCTGCTTTTAGTTTTGCTTCAAGCATCTCTGCTACTGGACCTGGCATATTAAGAACAAAAGTTCTTTTAATGGTATCAGAGCCTATCCTCCCAAAAGGAGTTGAAGTCTAAGGTTCAAAATAATAAAGTTCTCTCAGTTCGGCCCTGCCGTCGGTTGAATTTTATCATTTTGATATCTTATGAATTTCTGAGTTAGAAGTTGTGATTCATTTAAGGCTATCCAGAGTGAAGAAATATAGATTGAGGATACTTTTCTATTGTGGTGTGAATGCTCGAAAAGAAAGCCAAGGTGGCGTGAGAAAAAGAGCTAATATCCACAAGAAAAGTTATATCTATATTCTCCTTTTGTAGTAAGACCCTGAGAGGCAACAGAAGGACAATGGATAACCAAGAGATAGCAACGACTGAATTTGCAAAGTCTTCTTCAGAAGTTCCTTCTTCTTCTAGTTCGGTCACAAACTTTCATTATGAGTCAGATACTAAACCCAATTCTCTACAACCCTTTCATCTAGATCCTCTTAATCCTTATAAGTTCTATGATTTCAGTGTTCTTATTCCTAAACTAAAAACCCTTGTTCCGTTTAGAACCCCTAAACTCAAGTCTGTGTACAAGTCCTCGTAAGTGTCCGTCCAGTCTATTTCTTCAAGTTCTTCAGAAACCTATCTTCCTATAATTTCCGCACCAGATATCCAAAGATACAGTCGAGAAGGCTACCGTGGAATTCATCTAGGAGCAATTCGAATAGGATTGCAACCATTATTCCTTGGTGGTAAAAATGTTACTTGTTTCATTGCAGCTCTAGATACTCGTTGGCAGTCTTTTGAAAAGGCTTTGATATCAGCTGTTGAGGTAGGTCTCAATCAAGGTCATGTTATCATACAAGTTGAGCCTAACTTTACACTTGATATTTCCAAGCCTACTTTGCCAAACACTATCAAAGTCATGATCCAGTTACATGGATTAGAAATGAATCCCAATGAGTCAGCCCTTGCAATTCATCATTCCATGACCTATAAAGTCCAAACACATCTCTTTTCCCTGAACCACTCAAATATGCCAATTACTATACTCACTGGTAATGGTATAATCATTCAGCCCCAAACTTTCAAGCAAAATCAGCTCGTTTTTCCTCCAAAATGGATTAATGAGTATGAGCAGAGTAACAAGCCTCAAACTGTCCATGACAAGCCAAAGATAGAAAAGCTGTCTGCTGGCAGAACCTCAGTTTCTTTTCCAAGAGAATCAGTTCCTATCTATCCCTGTGAAAAGTGTCAGCTGGATGGCAAGAATCCTAGATCTTGCACTCATATGCCCAGAACTCATTTTCGTCCTAGATCTCATTCAGTGAAATATGGCGGATCCATCAATATGTTCAAATTTCCAGAAAATGATTTTGTCTCTAATGCCTCTGGAAATTATGTTGCTGGAAGCTGGGTTGTTCAAAAGCTTGATCAAACAGAGTTTGGTCCCATTGAAAAGGCGGTCAACTGGCACAACACTAATGCTCTACAACAAAACAGAGCGTTAGAATCCATTGCTGAGCAGCAAGAGCAGATTAAGCAAGAACTTCAAGAGATACGCAGGCGACTGAAGAAAGTTCACAAGCTAACAGTCAAACAACTTTCAGATGCTCATGAAAAACCTCGTCCAATCAACATGATTGTCAGTACTGGAGTTGACAGTGACTATTTTCTTAATCAAGTTCGTGAAGAGCAGCGAAGATTCTTTGAGGAAAAGAAGAAAAAGAAGATTTCTTGGAAGAAAGATAAGCCAAGAAAGAATTCTGATATTTGGGAAGAAAGTCCTACGGGCAACAGTGTCAAAGGCTTTTGGAGAAATTATGAAATGCCACATGTGCAACCATTGCCTATTCATGCCTCTGGTTGGGATGATGATCAATCTGGTTCTACATCAGATGGATCAAACAATTCTTCTGAATATTTATCTTCCTCAGTTGCTGAACCGGTTATGATGGAGCAGCCACATATTCCTGCAAATCCGACATATGTTGATACTACTGGTAGATTCAGACAGAGAACTCCTCAGTTTAAGCCAGACATGAGCAGAGGAGAAACATCAGGAGTATCTTCTTCGGCAAATGTTGGTGAAAACCAAAATCAAGAAAATCAAGAAGAGCTTGATGTTCAGATTCAGGTGCCAAACGCTCCAAATGTAAAAACTTTTTGGAATATTGATGGTCTAAAACTAGAAGAAAGACCAGCATATTTTGAAAAGATGTTAGCTTGGGCAGAAGGAGAAATACAATGCGCTCCACATCTTAGCAAACGAGCAGTCACTCTTCGACTTGTCTCAGGATTTCTTGGATCCTTGAGAAGATGGTGGGCAGATACATTTTCTGTGGCAGAAAAGGAGTATATCCTTAGTCATGATCAACCATATAATGAGTTAATCAGATATATAGTTGCTCATTTCTTTGGTACTGGAGAGCGAGAAAGCGAAATTGCTGAGAAAGAATATCTTCAGAACAAGTGCTGTGATGTCCAAATGCTTGAGCAATATTTCCTCAAACAAGAATCTCTCTACTTCAAATTTAACAACCAGTCGGATACAATCAAAAGAACTTTTGTTCTTAATATGCCAGGTCCAGTAGCAGAAATGCTTGAAGCAAAACTGAAAGCAGATGGGATAACTGATCTTGCACCATACAGCCTCGCCAGTCTCTATCAGTTAGCAACAGAAGTGATTCAAACTCATTGTCGCAATCAGGATCTCAAAAAGCACATGAAGCAGATTGAGAAAACTTCTCTTACAAAATACTGCAACAAAAAGCCGCAAGAATTTGGATGTTCTCATCTATCCCATTGCAAGTGCAAAAAAGAGAAGAATTCTAAGAAAAAATTTGCCAAGTCTTGGAAGCAGAGTATAAAGACTAAGTATCGTTTTGTCAAAAAGCGAAAGTTCCCAAAGCAATCAGGCAAATGTTTTATTTGCGGAAAAAGGGACATTTTGCCAGACAATGCAAGCAGAAAAAGAAAGCTCCAATCAGACTTCTTCAACTTATCAATGAGCCAGAATTTTCAGATGAATGGTATTACTGGTCAGATGATGCAGAAGATGCTTTGTTCTCAATAGAGGTCCAGTCAGATGATTCAGAAGTGAAACCAGCAGTGCATCAGAAGTTATCATGAATATTCCTCGTGAGGTACCTATTGATCTTACTATGCAGTCAGGTCCAATTTTTCGCCCATATGTCAAAGTGGTAATTCAAATTTCTGATCAAGACCAAGTTGCACTCTCTGCACTTATTGATACTGGAGCAGTTTCCTCTATAATCCATAGCAACTGTCTTCCAAAGTCTCTATTTATTCCTACAGCAGTCAGATTTTCAGCCGCTAGTGGAGATTTGTTTCAAAGCAGCAAATGCACTAGAGCTATTAATCTATTGCCATTTCATAAACGGCATAGCTTTTTTGCGTTTGATCAGTCAGGCGAAGATCTATTGCTTGGGATGGATTTCCTAAGTATTCTCTCTCCATTCACTTTTCATCCTGAAGGATTTGCATTCACTATGCTTGATCCTGTTACTCAGAACTCTCGTTCTTGTCTTTTACCATGGATAGAGAAATTCTCCATCTCCAGGAGGGGTGAAAATGTCAAATCTCTTGCTCCAAAGTTTGAAACAGAGCACAAAGAACTTCTAGAATGCTGTGGAGATGTTCCAAACAAGTTCTGGTCTCGAGAACAATATTTTGTTTCTCTCCCTTACAAAGACAATTGGGAGATGCCACATCAAACAGCTTCACATCCAGGATTACCACATGATGAAGATCTTTGCAGAGAAGAAATCTCTGAACTTCTCAAAATAAATCTCATCAGTCCTTCAAAGTCTGAATGGGCAAGTCAAGCTTTCTACATCAACAACAGAGCTGAGCGTGTTCGTGGAAAGAAAAGATTCTGTATTGATTATCGAAAGCTCAATGACTGTTTGCGAGATATTCGATATCCTGTTCCAAGAAAGATTTGTCTCTTAAAGAGAATGGCTAAGTCAAAGATCTACTCAAAGTTTGATATGAAGTCAGGATTTTGGCAGGTGGGAGTCAGAAAAGAAGATCGCTACAAAACAGCTTTCATTGTGCCACATGGTCACTATGAGTGGAACGTGATGCCCTTTGGTCTCAAGAATGCTCCTTCAGAATATCAGCACAGAATGGATGACGTGTACAAAGACATAATTAACTTTTGTCTTGTATACATTGATGATGTCCTTATCTTCAGCAATAATGACGAAGATCATGTCCAGCATCTTAAACAGTTCAAGAGTTTAACTTTTGAGCATGGCTTGGTCTTATCCGAAAGAAAGATGTTCATTGGAATCCCAGAAGTAGATTTCCTTGGATTACATATCAAGGATGGCTACACAAAGCCAATGCCACATATTGCTGAAAAGATATTCTTGTTCCCTGACAAGTTGACAAGCAGAAAGATGATTCAACAATTCTTGGGAATCGTCAATTATGCAGGAGATTATATAAAGAATTTGTCCAGATACACTAGCAAAATCTCAAGGCATATAAGGAAGAAAGCAGCAGCATGGTCTGACGAAGCGACACAAGCTGTAATTGATTTGAAAGAAAAATGTAGGTCTCTTCCTCCTTTAAAGATTCCTGACACGGGACAACTCATCCTTCAGACTGACGCAAGTGACAAATTTTGGGGAGCAGTGCTACTTGAACAAGAAGGGAGCTACAGAAGAATTTGTGCATATAAATCCGGGCAGTTCTCAGACTCTCAACAACACTATCCTTCATCCAAGAAAGAAGTGTTAGCGGTCATCAACGCTATCAAAAAAATTTCAATTTCATCTCTCTCTTGAGGAATTTGTGGTTGAAACAGACTACAAATATTTCGAGGGATTGCTTAGAAGAAGAGAAGGCGAGATTCCAGATCCTCAACTCGCTAGATGGTCAGAGTCTCTTTCGAGATTCAAGTTCAAGGTTCGCTACATCAAAGGTGAATCAAACGTGTTAGCAGATTTTCTGTCCAGACCAATTCCTAGACCTATTCAAGTTATAACAATGGCTTCCAGTTCCTCTAAGCCATACATGCTGGGTCAGGATGCCTTTGAAAGAAGACAGAAAGGTCTCAGAAGGAGAAAACTTCCTCAAACTCTTGAAGATTACAAAGGCAAAACAATAATGGAACCACCAGGTCTAACAAAAATGAAAGGAACAGAATTCCTTTATGATCTTCCATCATTCTGTTCTCTTTTGCCTCCAGAAATCAAAACAGATATTGAAGATCGGGTGTTTTATGCACGTGACTATCCAGAAACATCAGACAAAACTTTTGGAAGAACATGGGATCTTTTATATCAATGCATGATGAGTCCTAGCACAGAAGAAAGGAGATTTCAATTGCTTTCTCCTTCACCAAATCCAGATCAAATTTTTGAGACGGTCTACCAGATCTCTCCAAATTTTCATGTGGTCCATGATGAAGACACAAATTGGGGTCATTCAGTCATACCTGAAGCTTCTCCTCTAGGATACTATTCCTATTGGCTATTGTTCAACCTATATCCAATAGCGATGGTATTTGATCCTGTATTAATTCACAGGAGCAGAAGGTATAACCCTAATCGATGGTTTGATCGGATGTTCTCTCCAATCTTTGAAGATCTCTTAACGCTTACGCTCAAAGGTGGATTTCAAATTGTCCACAAGATGATAGTAATTTTTCAGTTAAGCGATATATGGGGAAGAACAAGAGAACCATTTATTGAGCCAATTATCCATGATCATATGAGTGATGATATCCAGACGTGTTGGGAAGGATGTCTACACGCAAGAAAGAGATTGGCAGAAGTCTATCAAATGCCGTTGTTATACTGTACTCACAGTCCTGTCTCAGACAATGTCCTCAATTCACCAGATCTCTTCTATAAAGAAAGGATAAAAAGTCTAGAGCTCGTAAATGACAGTTCTGAAGATGAGTCGATTCAAGAATATCGGCATGATTACCATGAATGGCTTCGCAAGCAAGGAAGAGCCAATGAGATTCAGAATCCATCACCACCTTGGGAAGATCTTGACGAAGGATGGGAAGATTGGCCACAGCCACAACTGCCTAATGAACCAGTTGATCCACAACTTCCACAAATCAATCAAGTTCCATGGCAGGATGATTTCTTCTTCGACAATGATGAAGATTAAAGCGGAAGCAAAGTGGACCCGTCAGCGAAAGCAATGGTGAATAGACATGATATGACTTGATGTGACATAAAACAATAAAGCATGAGTTGAGTCATGCTAGTGTAATGATGTTATATTGTCTTTATGTGTGAGTCATATAGTGAGGTGTCCAGTGTTATGATGATAATGATAAGGTATGAGTTGTAAAGTAGTGTATACGTGTAAAGGAGATTCCTTAGAGATAAGGAAGCATCCTAGCATAGTATCCTGGCTTGGCCTATATAAAGAATACTTGAGCTTTATATTGGGACACGGAATACTAGCCGAGTCTCTCGTGTGTCTATCCCTTGTGTAATCCCTTTCTCTAGTAATGAAATCAGAGCTTGTACTCTGAGCCTAGTTGTAAGATAAGCCAACAGAGGGTTAAAGCTTACACTGCACCACAACCCAACAACTCGGTGACTTCACCACCACCTAACATCTGACGCTTAACACTTCTCCCTCTCATTAAATCGCCAAACCCACCTCCCGCTTCACTTGATCTGATCAATTAATCATTAACTTCTTTCAGTCTCAAGCTCCAAAAACTTTTCTTTGCCCAAAAAATTCATTTATCTTTTTTTTTTTTTTGCAGAAAATAATGGATTAATTAAAGAGAAATTATGAGTTTTCAAAGTAGGGTTTGTCCATTGAGTTGAGGATGGTAATGCGCCTCTACTGATTGAGCTTATTCCTATTACCAGTGAGAGTCGATTCAATTGATCGAGTTATTGCAGAGGCTGAACAGCGTGAAAGATCTTAAAAATTTTATACTTTCAATTCAATAGTTTTTCTTCTCTCAAATCTCCACCCATTCCAAATTGCTCATCTCAATTGTTTCAAGAATTAGATGTTTGGTTGTGGTGGTCGTGTGCACTGAGTTGGAAAGAGAGAACGGATGAGGCTGAGGAG
Source organism: Boswellia sacra (assembly GCA_013180625.2). NCBI lineage: Eukaryota > Viridiplantae > Streptophyta > Magnoliopsida > Sapindales > Burseraceae > Boswellia > Boswellia sacra. The sequence continues at coordinate 303,808 of SNVD02008183.1, read as the reverse complement.
ATATGAGAGAAGAGATATGAGAAAGAGAGATATATCAGGCTGTGTGATGGTTGTTTGTAATCATGTGGGGGTCATGTATGGCTCTATGGTGGCTATGTATACTTGTGTGTGGATGTATACTGGCTGTGTTCTAGCTGTATAGTTGTGTGTAGTTGCATCATAGGCGTCACTATAGGTGACTATAGCTAAAGAGAAAGGAGAAAAGAAAGGAGGACGAAAGACAATTTTTAATTGATTTATTTTTGAACAATTTTTATTATTTTAAATAATTCTTTATTATTCATCAAAGGTAGGCAAGTAGTTTGGCTTTTAGAGATAATCAAAATAATGTTTGATTGACAGAAACTGTTAGTAAAGGGGTTTTTTAATGAATTTTATAAAAGAAAAGGTTGTTGATAAAAAAATTATGAAAATTCATGTTTAAGTGATTTTTTATAAAAATCTAGGAGTAATCGGTGATATTAACCCAAAAGAAAATCATCAGATTATCCAGACCCTTGAATTAACATCTATTAAAAATAAAAAATCTGCTGCATCACCACCGCCACAGCATCATGACGAGAACTATAACCCGTGTTGCCCCACCCTATCACTGTTGCGAATATGCTGCATCACCACGATCAGAAGCACTATCACCAGAATCTTGCATCAACACCACTGCCAATCCTGCATCAGATCTAACAAGCTTCTTCCTTTTTTTCAAATCCAGCTCAAGAACCAAAGCTGAGTCCTCATGGTAAATTTAGTTATCAATTTATATTTATTAATTAGTTTCATAAGCCATGTTCATCATCAAGCCTCTGATTTGAGTTTGCTTGTAATAGTTTACCGAAGATAAGAATATGTCAACTAAAACAAACAAACTTAAGGGAAAATAAAACAAAATCTAATGATGGAAGGCAAAGAAAGAAACCCGTGAACCAAAACACGATTGTTCCAAAAAATGGGTTTTACCTTCTCAACCTAGATCAGGTTTCCGGATTGGCCTTTGAGTATTGTTGGATTGCTGCAAAAATGGGTTTTACCTTTCTACCCAAACTAAAACTTAAACTAAATCGTCCCTGAAATTGAACTTGAAAGTCCACAACTTGGTGGGTTCCTTCATTTTTAAGACATAGTAACGTTTTACATAAAAAAGATGGAAACTTCTGTTGTCCAGCTTCGTAAATTTCATTTTCTTTTTTTAAGCTTTCTTGGCAACAAAACAGGGCGTTCAGGGAAAAGGGTTGTTCTCGTTTTAAAGTAAGCTTGTAAAATAGTGAAAAAAAAAAAAATTAAAGATCAGGAGTGGAGATAAGATGTAACCTTTGAAGAAGACATTGTGAGAGAGACTTGAGAAACTGATTGACCTGAAAGTAGCCAAAGTTGAGTGTGTAGAAGAAGCAATGCGGGTATGGAGAACTGGGTTTCAGGGTGGGGGAAGGAGAGGGGAGAGAGCTGGAACTTGATGGATTGGAGGTTGAGGGAGGGGGGCGAGACGTGGAATTGGAGGACGGTCGTGACGGTGAAGGTAGACAGACAGACAGACACAGAGGCACAGAGAGAGAGAGATGAAATTTGTTTTTAATTTAGTTTTTATTTTAATTTAATTTTAAACCAAGTGGATAATTATTCGATGATGCGTCAAAATTATTACTTATAAGATTACTATTTTGCTATTACAGTATTAACTTTGTCGTCGAAACCTTATAGGGTAAATTGAAATTAAAAAAAATTGAGGTCCTGATTTAATTATGCCTTGACTCAATGTGCAAATTGGAATTATCCCAAAGTAGAAAGTGGAATCAACGCTAATAAAAAAAAATGTTTTGGAGGGATACAGAGTAATTTTACTCTCTTAATTCTATAGATAAATTTATGTATTCAAATTGATATGGTATAATTTATTTATTTTAATATCATAACTCTTCGTTAAATAAATTGATTTTGTATATTCACTATTTTAATGAAGAAAAGTCAGTTTGTGTATAAAGTTTGTAAGATAAGTATTATTTAGGAATATAAACAAATAACACGCAGATTAAACATTTTAATCTTCTATACTCACTTGAGTTTCAGAGAGATGACTAATAAATGGCAGGCATTACATGCTTAATGACTCTTAAGTAAGGCCTTTATATTTCCACTGGAAGCTAGCATATATAAAAAGAGAGAAGACGTGTAAGAAATAAATGCTTTGAAAAAGATTTTTTAACTCATACTTTGCTAGAAATTAATGCATGGAAAGTGATTTTGTATGGACATATTGCTACCAGTAGCAAGTACACTAACTGTATCGAAGTATCTGACAAATTCGCTTATTTTAATGACATTGCTAACTACATGAAGAATAGAATATAAAATATATTTAATGTGATGAAGTTAAGGTTTACCAGACTAAAAAGGATTAGCTTTAGAATAAGCAAACATGGCAAGACAGGTATATATAGCTAGCTAGCTAGCTAGCCTGCAGGCTGCTATCTATTAAGCGTTCCCATTTCATTCCCAAGAAGAGGAGAGAGATGGGAAGTTATGTTGAAGATGAAGTCCCTGAATCTAAGTCTCTGGAGAAGTATCAAATTGCTATGGATCTAAAGGGTAATCCTCTATCTTTCTCTGTGCCTCTGTGCAAAATAACATCAGTTCTAAGAATGTTGTGCATATATAAATATAAGAAACTTTTGAAGTTTTTCTCTTAGTTTATGCTGCATGATGAGTTACTGCATTGCAGGTTTGTTCCATACTGATTTATTAGAACTATTGAACTTATGTTGCCAATTTGTTAATGCAGGAGATGAGGTTAATGACAACCCAATTGAGGAAGTCAGGCTCACAGTTCCAATCACTGATGACCCTACACTGCCAGCTTTAACCTTTCGAACCTGGGTTCTGGGGATAATTACGTGTTGCCTCCTGTCATTTGTGAACCAGTTTTTTAATTATCGCCAGAATCTGCTACACGTTGGTTCAGTTTCAGCTCAGATTCTTGTCCTCCCACTAGCAAAGTTAATGGCTGCATGGCTTCCATCAAAACCAATTCGAGTTCCTCTTACACCATGGTCATTTTCGATGAATCCAGGGCCATTCAATCTGAAAGAACACGTATTGATCACCATTTTCGCCAACTGCGGATCATCTGTTGTCTCTGCAGTACACATAATTACAATTGTCAAGGCTTTCTATTTCAGAGGTCTGAATGCAGTAGCAGCCATGTTACTAGTCCAAACTACTCAGGTAGATCTAAATATTTGTCTGAACTTTTCACCTGTCTTACTTTCTGAATTAACGTTATTGACATGAAGCTTTGTCATTTATCAGAAATCAGTTGTCGCCTTTATTATTAGTTGCCTTGTCATTTAGTTTTCATAAAATATTCGAAAGTAAAATCAAACCTAGATTCTTCTTACTTTTGGATTTGTTATGCCAAATATAAATTTATCTAATTAAAAAAACTGACACATTAACCCAAAAGCAGATCTGCAAGACAGTACCTCTGTTCTTTTATTATAATTACCTTAATGCGAGTCGCACAAGACCCTTTTTTTTTTCAGGGTCCAGAAGTAATCATCAAAAAACATACTACTTCAAGTAAAAAAAATAAAAAAAAATAAAAAAAATTACTATTCCACTCCATCTCAGCCTATGACTGATCTGTTAGATCCTGTTTGATTTCTAATTTTCTCATGTAGAAATATTATGTTATTTATAAAATTCAGTTTCTTGGTTACGGGTGGGCTGGTTTATTCAGAAAATACCTTGTTGACTCCCCTTACATGTGGTGGCCAGGCAACCTAGTTCAAGTCTCTCTGTTCAGGTACTCATATGCCAAGTCATAAAGTGAAGAGTTGTTTTCTCGTACAAAAAAACTGATCAAATATTTTGTCAAACCACAGGGCGTTACATGAAAAAGAGAAGAGGCCCAAGGGAGGACTAACTAGACTACAGTTCTTCCTCCTAGTTTTTGTATCAAGTTTTGCTTACTACACCATCCCAGGCTATCTTTTCCCTTCAATATCTTATCTCTCCTTTGTATGTTGGATATGGAAGGACTCAATCACGGCACAAAAAATTGGCTCAGGCTTTCATGGCCTCGGCATTGGCTCCTTCGGCCTCGACTGGTCCACTGTAGCTTACACAGGAAGTCCTCTAGCCACGCCCTTTTTTGCCATTGCCAATAAATTAGTTGGGTTCATTTTGTTTCTTTATGTTCTTGTTCCTATTGCTTATTGGTGCAATCTATATGAAGCCCAGCGATTTCCCATATTCTCCACTCAGACTTTTGACTATAATGGCCAACCTTACAATGTTACTCGAGTCCTCAATGAGAAAGCCTTTGATCTTAATAACTTTGCCTATGATAATTACAGCAAAGTCTACCTCAGTATCGTGTTTGCGATGGTCTATGGATTCAGCTTTGCAGCTCTAATGGCTAGTATTTCACATGTTGCTCTCTTTGATGGAAAGTAAGTATCTTCAACAGTGTCTCCGTTTCTCACCCTTGACTTTATTTTCTTTCTTTGGCAAAGATTCTCTTGTACTTATTAGATTTCCTCATTGAAACAATGAGCAGAACAATTTGGACAATGTGGAAGAAAACGGCTTCTGCAGCAGAAGAACAGTTTGGTGATGTGCACACGAGACTGATGAAGAAAAACTATAAAGCAGTACCTCAGTGGTGGTTCCAGGTTATATTAATAGTGAGCTTCGCTCTTTCCCTCTATGCTTGTGAAGGGTTTGATAAGCAACTTCAACTTCCGTGGTGGGGACTTATCCTAGCTTGTGCCATAGCATTCATTTTCACGCTGCCTGCTGGAGTGATTCACGCCACAACATACTCGGTATTCCCGGCCCAAACACGCATTATTCCCTTGTCAAACATGAGAACTTGAATAATAGGATAAACAAACTATGTAGGGTTTTGATCTATTTTGCTTAAACATAATCCCATTTTATGCGCATATGAGATATGAACTAAAGCATTTTTAATAAAATGTATAAATCTGCAGCATCTGGGGCTAAACGTGATTACAGAAATGGTTATCGGGTATACGTACCCTGGTAAGCCCCTCGCTAATGTGACTTTCAAGACCTATGGCTCTATCAGTGCGGGACAAGCCCTCACTTTTCTTGGTGACTTCAAACTAGGCCAATACCTGAAAGTCCCTCCCAGATCCATGTTCATCGTTCAGGTAATTAAATATTTACAATCAGTTAAAAAGAGTTAAGCATAACTTCTATTCTGCACCTAACATAAGATTATATTTTCATAATTTTGCCGACATTTACTTTTAGTTAGCTGGAACGCTAGTTGCTTCAACTGCCCATTTCGGCACAGCATGGTGGCTTCTGACATATATTGACCACATCTGCAACCCAAAGCTGCTACCAGAGGGAAGCCCATGGACATGTCCTGGCGATAACGTGTTCTACAGTACTTCAGTCATCTGGGGAGTTGTTGGGCCACTAAGAATGTTCACAAGCCAGGGTGTTTACTCTCACTTGAACTGGTTCTTCCTAATCGGCTTGCTTGCCCCGGTTCCAGCGTGGCTACTTTCACGCAAATACCCCGAAAAGAAATGGATCAAGCTTATCCACATGCCTGTCCTGCTTGGTAGCCCAATGGGTATGCCATCAGCTAAGGCTGTGCATTATTGGAGTTGGGCAGCAGTTGGAATTTTCTTCAACTTTTATATTTTCAGAAGCTACAAGGGATGGTGGGCTAGAAATAACTATATCTTATCAGCTGCTCTGGGTGCTGGTGTTGCCTTCATGGGTTTACTGCTTTTTATCAGCCTTCAGTCCTTTGATATCTATGGTGCAGAATGGTGGGGTCTACAGGCTGATGACCATTGCCCACTAGCAGGCTGCCCTATAGCACCAGGTATAGAAGTCGACGGATGCCCTGTGTTTTGATGCGCAACCAGATTGCCCTCACCAGAGTCATTGATTTAATTCATGAAGTTTGAAAACAGCCGCCGGCTGGCTTTTACAAATGCTGAAGTGAAAGGAGAAGAAAAAGCTGTAAAATGTCAACTGGAAATGATATTGTAGATCCGTATGGAAAAGACATGTTGTACGTTGGCATGTTAGTGTTTGTTATTGAACTCTCAAAGCATGTCAAAAGGATGTTAACGGAAAAGAGGATTTTTAAGCTGAAGTCATTGGAATATCAAAATCATTATACCTTATAAATTTTAATTAAATCTGTCATATTACAGAGTTATGTCGATTCAGTTACCAGTAATCCTTGGTAGAACAAGAGGCATTTTTGAAACGATGGAACCAATTCCGACCATGCATAACTATATCACGGTTAACAATTCTTGAGATTAGATAAAACGCAGCGCGACAGTCCTCGCAAACTCGAAGATTCTTCATTATCCTTTTAGCTTCATCTCACCTGGTAGTTTTTCCCGCATTCGAGATATCTCCTCAACCTGAAGATGTGTCTCATCCCCCGCCACCAATTCATGAATCATCCCATCAGCTGTGATATTACTCCAACCAGGATTCTTTGTTATCCTAATTGGTGTTTCAGGATCATGAGACCCTTTTCTATTAAATAGGAGGACCATTGATTAATCTCTAGGATCGATGAAGTGTAAATTACATAATCGCTTCTTTAACTTGGAGGTTGTTTCAAATCATTGAACAGTAACTTCATCCCTACAGTGTGGGTGTTGTAAAGTATACTATGAGTTCTCCCTGATGAAAAAGAAACTTCTTAACATTGCCAATATGTCGATATTAAAATTGATATTAAAATTTCAGGACAAATAGGTTCACTGTTTTCAACTGACACATGGATTATGTGATCAAGAACTATCACCTGTCGAGAAAGAAGTCCTTTAAAGCTGTACCCACTAACTCTCTAAGAAAAATAGAAAGCATATGTATAAGTAGATAGCTATCAGGATCAGCATCCATGGTAATTTCACTCAACTCCATCAATCCGTGTTGTACCAAAACAGGGCCATTTCGTGATTAGTTACCAGAATACGACTCTCCACAATCAGCTAGGGATGAAAATAAGAAGGACGCAAGAAATTACCTTCATCTAAACTAGGTGGTCTATGCAGGATTGATGAAAATGCGATGTTTTATTGCTTAATTCAAAAGATTTGCACTGAGTCCTTCAGTAAGTACCCATATGTTTAACTCTTCACCAGAGGTCGCATGCACCAAACAAAGCGATCCTTTGTACTCGTACGTGGCTGACCCTTGATTTGGCACTTGAACTGGTTGACATGGGGCTTCCATTCTTTCCATGAATTCTTCTGTTGCAATCTCCATCGGCTGAATAAAACAATTACTCTCTATCGGCTCAATATAACTTTTTTCTGCTATCCAATACAACACCCCTCGTAGGACGACAATCGAAGAGTGTTTCACTATTATCTGTGCATATGGAGGTATGAACTTCCTCCAGTTTCCTTTCCTCGACAACTTTTGAGGGTCCAAGTCATATAAAACCAGCTTCATTCCTTGAAATCTATTACCAAAGAACATCAACACTTTATAGTTTCCTTTTGATACATCGCAGACCATTGTGTCGCAGATTACTTTACCATATAATTCAGGGAGAAGTTTCTGCTTTTGTCTGTTGGTATCATACACATATAACTTGCGTCTACTGCATCGAAAGAGTAGTTAACTATCAAAAGATAATTTTATCGGTTGAAAATAACAGCAAACCATCCCGTAAACGAAAAGCGGCCTCTTTATTTGCTTTCAGGGCTTCTCCATCTAGTTTGATGAAGTGTAAACACTTGTACTTTGAGCACTGAAATTCAGGTAGGCTATCCTTAGCTTTGATATGGATTGTTGAAATTTGACCTCAGCTGAATGATCAAGATCAGAGGTCATATAGAACCACTGCCTGCATACACTCTTGAATCTGGCCACAGATTTCGCTGGAAGTCTTTGTTGACTGGTATGACTCATGAAGCTAAATCAGTTTTATTTGTTGATATTTTTTAGGATTATGACCATCTCTTCATGCTATTTTTTAGGCACTTAGCTGTTATGCTCAATATGAAGCAGATTTTTCTGCAGTTCGGTTTTCATTATGCTGTATAAATAGATGGTTTGTTGCTTAATAAAATAATGTCTTCTACAGGCTCTAAATTAGTTTTTTCTCATTATCTTTAGCCTTTGATTTCCTAAATATCCAACAGAGTGGTATCAGAGCTATAATCTTGAGGGACCTGTGAAATTGAGAGAGTTTAAACACAATTCCTAAACACTTATCATCTATCTCTTCAAAAAAAAAACACAAAAAACCTATTCAGAATGAATTTAGAAAATTCATTCACTGCAATTGCACCTCCAATGTTTGATGGAACAAATTATTAGGTGTGGGCTGTTAGAATGGAAGCCTATCTTGATGCTAATGATCTAGGGGAAGCTGTTGAACAAGTATATGAAGTTCCACCTCTGCTAGACAATCCAAGTGTTGCACAAATCAAAAATCAAAAGGAGAGGAAGCAAAGAAAATCAAAAGCAAGAGCAACCTTATTTGTAGCAGTCTCATCCACCATTTTTACCAGTATAATGACACTAAAAATAGCCAAAGAAATTTGGGATTTTTTGAAGCAAGAATATGAAGGAAATGAAAGGATCAAAGGGATGCAAGTGATGAATTTGATTCAAGAATTTGAGATGCAAAAGATGAAAGAATCAGAAACAATCAAGGGATATTCTAATAGACTTCTTGGCATTGCCAATAAAGTAAGACTCCTTGGTACTGATTTTTCTGATTCTAGAATTGTTCAAAAGATTCTAGTCACAATTCCTGAAAAGTTTGAGGCTACAATTTCATCTTTGGAAAACTCAAAAGATCTGTCAAGCATTACCTTGGCAAAATTGTTGAACGCACTACAGGCACAAGAACAAAGGAGGCTTACGAGGCAAGAAGGATTTATGGAAGGTTCTTTTGAAAACAAAATCACATAACAACAATGGTGGCAAAAACACCAAAAAAAAAAAAGCAGAACAAAAATAACAAGCATGGAGGTTCTGCAAGCAAAAACAAAAATAGCCAAAGCAGTAACACTCAAGTCTTTCCACCTTGCCGCTACTGCAAAAAAACAAAAAAAAAAATCGGTCATCCACAGAATAAGCATCGGTGGAGGCCAGATGCAAGATGTCACAAGTGTGGTCGGTTAGGGCACATGGAAAGGATATGCAAGACTCAACAGCAACAAGGAGAAGCCAAGCATGTTGAGACTCAAAGCTTAAAAGGAGTAATTATTTGTGGTATCATGCTTCACCACCAAGAGCTCCACAGAAAGCTGGCTTATGGATAATGGCTGTACAAACCACATTACTCATGATCGAGAGCTCTCTGAACAAGACTGTTATTTCTAAACACATAATTGGAAATGGAACACACATTACAGTAAAAGGCAAAGGAACAATAGCAATTGAAGGCTACACAAGTCTAAAATTAATTTCTGATGTTTTGTGTGTTCCTGAAATTAATCAAAACCTTTTGAATATTACTCAGTTGTTGGAAAAAGGCTACAAGGTGCTGTTTGAGGACAAAAACTGTGTGCGTAAAGATACAAAAGGCATAGAGGTGTTCAAAATTCAAATGAAAGGCACAAGAGATTGGAGCATTTCTATCATGTTGCTCTACTTTTCATGAAGACAAACAATATGGTGAAAGGCTTACCTAAATTAGAGGAGGAGCCTCTTAAATGTGTTTCCTGTCAATATGGGAAGCAAACCAGGCTTCCTTTTCAACAAAACAAGGCCTGGAAGGCTACACAAAGGCTGCAAATAATACACGCAAATGTGGGAGGACCAATGAAAACACCATCATTGAATGGCAGTAAGTATTATATTGCTGTCATTGATGATTACTCAAGAATGTGTTGGATTTATTTTACAAAGCTTAAATCTAAGGTTGCTGACATCTTCGGGAAGTTTAAAGCTTGGGTTGAAACTCAAAGCAGATGCAAAATACAGGTGATCAGGTTTGATAATGGAACTGAATATACCTCTGAAAAATTTAACAAGGTTTGTAAAGATGCACGCATTGAACATCAGTTGACAGCACCTTACACTCCTCAATAGAATAGTGCTATGGAGAGGAAAAACCAAACAATTATGGAGATGACAAGGTGCTTGATTCATGACAAAGGGCTGCCAAAAAAATTTTGGGTCGAGGTTGTAAATACAGCAGTTCTTTTTGCTAAACAGATTGCCAACAAAAGTCTTGTAGAAAAGGACTCCATTTGAAGCATGGTATGGCTACAAACCAAAGTTGCTTAACCTAAAGACATTTGGTTGTCTATGTTTCTCTTACATTCGTCAAGTTAAAAGAGATAAATTGGATAAAAAGTAGAATCTGAAATTTTTTTAGGATATAGCTCAATTTCAAAGGCCTACAGGATCTACTTACCACAAAGTAATAAAGTAATTGTCAGTAGGGATGTTCAATTCTTTGAGTTAGATAACTGGAGTTGGGAGAACGACAAAAAGCTTGAGGTTCAGGAGGAGAATGATAATATGGATGATGAACCTGTTAAAGGAACCAGATCACTTTTTGACATTTATCAGAGGTGTAATGTTGTTGTAATGGAGTCTGCAGGGTATGAAGAAGCTGCAACTGATCAGAAGTGGATATTTACAATGAAGGAGGAGCTAAAGATGATTGAAAAGAACCAGACATGAGAGTTGGTGGACAAACCTAAACACAAGAAAGCCATAGGAGTCAAGTGGGTTTACAATACCAAGCTCAATCTTGACGGTTATGTAAACAATTGCAAGGCAAGACTTGTTGTCAAGGGATATGCCCAAATGTTTGGGGTAGATTTTTTTGAAACTTTTGCCCTAGTTGCTAGGCTAGATACCATAAGGATGTTACTTGCTCTTGCTGCACAAATGGTCTAGGTTATACACCAAATGGATATCAAGTCAACTTTTTTCAATGGATACTTGGAGGAAGAAATTTTTGTGGAGCAACCTGAAGGGTTTATTTTTCAAGCATAAGATGAGAAGGTATATCGATTGAAAAAAGCCCTATATGGTTTAAAACATACACCAAGGTCCTGGTATAGCAGAATTGATGCATACTTAGTGAACTTAGGCTTTGAAAAAAGCCTGAGTGAATCTACTTTATATATCAAGAAAGCTGATAATAAAATACTTGTGGTATATCTGTATGTTGATGATCTACTCGTTATAGGGTGTAGCAAGGAGTTGATCGACAAGTTTAAAGAAGAAATGACAGATATCTTTGAAATGATAAACCTTGGAAGGATGACATTCTTCATTGGTATGCAGGTACATCAAAAGCAAAATGGAATATATCTATGCCAGCATAAATATGAAAAAGAAGTCCTCAAAAAGTTCAACATGGAAGAGTGTAAGCCAACTACAAACTCTTATGAATCAAAAGGAGAAGTTTTGCAAAGAAGATGGAGCTGAAAATGTGGATGAAAGTCTATACAGGAGCCTAATAGGCTGCCTAATATATTTAAATACAACCAGGCCAGATATCATACATGCAATGAGTTTGCTATCAAGGTATATGCATTATGCTAGTGAAATTCATTTTCAAGCAGCAAAAAGAATTCTTAGATATGTTAAAGGCACAATTGAATATGGAATAAGGTTCAGTCAAGTTAAATACTTCAATCTCCACGTACGGTTATTCTGATAGTGATTGGGCTGGATTTTTTGATGATATGAGAAGCACCTCAAGTTACTATTTTAGCTTTGGTTCTAGAATTTTTTAATGGTGTTCTAAGAAGCAAGAAGTCATTGCTCAATCCATAGCAGAAGCATAATATATAGCCATTGTTGCTGCTGTGAATCAAGCCCTTTGGATTAGAAAACTCATAACAGATTTTTATATGGAACAACAAGAAGGCACTCAAATATTCGTGGACAACAAAGCTGCAATTTCAATTGCTAATAATCCAGTGTTTCATGGCAAAACAAAAAACTTCAAGATAAAGTTTTATCTTCTAAGAGAAGTACAGCTAATCTACAGCAAAACAGAAAATCAAAGTGCTGACATCCTAACAAAGGCACTTCCAAAGATTAGATATGAATTCTTGAGGCAGAAGCTTGGTGTATGCAGCTACATAGTCAAGGAGAAGTGTTGACTGGCATGACTCATGAACTTGAATAAGTTTTATTTGTTGCTATTCTTTAGGATTATGACCATCTCTTCATGCTATTTTTTAGGCACTTAACTGTTATGCTCAACATGTGACAGATTTTTCTACACTTCAGATTTCATTATGCTGTATAAATATATGGTTTGTTGCTCAATAAAATAATGTCTTCTACAGGCTCTAAATTAGCTTTCTCTCATCATCTTTAGTCTTTAGTTTCCTAAATATCCAACAGTCTCACTATAATCTGTCCTCGAATATGTTGAGGCAGCTCATGATCATGCCCTCCCCCTCTTGAAATGACAAAATTGTTGAGTTCATTTTCCTTCATATGTTCTTCTGCAAGTCTAGACAAAAGAGCGTGTAATTATATGCGTTGAATAATGATCAATGATGCAAAGTTACAGAAGAAATTAAAGAATTATTTTTCAACAAGATGCAAAATTCATTCTACGTAGCGTAGCATAGTAGAATTCTAATTACAAGTCCTAATACAACAAGGAAAATTTACTTTTTTCTAAATAACAATAATAATGAAAAACGAAAAAGAATTAAAAAACTTGAACGCATATATAGATAAAGCTTAGAAAAAATCTGGATTAAGACGAGTAATTTAGGGCAGAGTTAATATTGTCTTACAAAATTATTTTCAAGAAAAAATAAATTGAAAACAGTTTAGTTTTGGAGGATAATTTGGTAAAACAATATAACTTTGCTCTTAAATGCTCCTCTTTATTTATGTCGTTGTAATACAATTATAGCAAATTATGAAAAAAATTTTATATCCTATTTAATAGTAGGATATATAAAATGCTCCTCTTTATTTGTGATTGTGGAGAGTTGTATACTGCTAAGTATTGAGCTGAAGCTGTATGACTTGGTAATAGGATTAATTGCAATATGTTACCGTATCAATTGAAAGGCCAAACCGGGATTCAAAGTTTAATAATACTATGATATTATTAATTAAAACTATACACTACAGCTGCATGAATATATTGAAATATATTACAATAATTCATCTGTATCAGATTATATTAAAAAGAAAAATCTCATCTCATTTAATTAGAAAGCTTTCTTGTTTCATAGATTAGTAAAATAGGATTATTAGTTTCATTATTATTAATATTATTTTGAAAAGTAATTTCTTTATCGTACTTTGATTAGCAATAGGATTTTTATGACAAATAGAATTCAAATATGAGTTTGTTTTCCTAGTGCTTCTAAAACTTCTATATTATTGTTTCTAAATCCAAGGATCCCCTTCTCGTATCATCTAATATTCGAAATCCTTAATTAAAATCTATTGCTATATATGGTTCCTTGTTTGAGGTGGATTGAAAGCAGTAAGATTCCTACAAAAAAGACATTACATTCTAAATTCTCCCAAAAATTACATTCCCCTTTGAGCATAGAGCATAGAAGGGGAGGGTTGTTTTGGCGGAAAATTTTTTCGTGTAGAGGTTTATTATGGAGGACAATCAACCCAACGATATTCTTCGGTGATCAAGGTTCTCATCATGACCTGCCTCAACATATTCTGGAAGAGATTACAGCGAGGCTTCCAGCGAAATCTTTGGCCAGATTCAAGAGTGTCTGCAAGGAATGGTTCAATATCATCTCTAGTCTTGACATTGCAGAGCTTAATTTTCCACAATCCATATCAAAGATCAAGATTATCTACCAGATTATGAATGCTGAAACCGATGATGAGTACAGTTACTGTTCATTCGAACTGGATGGAAAGGGCACGATGGCAAGAAAAGTAGCTACTTTATATCAACAGAATCGGATGGCTATCCGGAAGTGTAATCTTGCAATAATTTAGTGCTCTTTCTAGGCGAACCAGACGGGTGGAGAAAGTTATATGTATATGATACCATCACACAACAGCAGAACCTACTTCCTGAATTTGACTTGAAATTCCGTTATACAAGTTCCCGCTCATTGGTCAACGATGCATCAAAAAGAGAGTATAAAGTGATTGTATTTGCTCATGATAAATTTCCACGAATGAATCTGTTGTTATATGACTTGAACCCTCAAAAGGGTTGGAAATCAGAAGGAAAGTGGAGGGAGTCTGAACCTCCATTCGCACAGTTCGCACAGATGATATATCAACACTCTTCGATTGTCATCCAAGGTATACTTTATTGGATAGCAATACGACCGGCAACTGTTTTCTTTCCTAGATGCTGTTCAATTTATTCAGCCAATGGAGATTGCAACAGAAAGCTTCACGGAAAGAATTGAGGAGCCATTTCGACCAGGTGAAAGGCCTGCAGGCCTGTGCAAGTTATTAATGATGAAAGGATCACTTGGGTTCTGAGGGATCAAGTGAAAAGCCTTTGGATTAAGCAATACAGCCTCGATCTTTCGGTATATGAGCACATTTATTCAGCATGTGCTGTAGAATTTTTCAAACATTGTTTACGTCCCCGGCTGATTGTGGAGAGTTATATCCTGGCATCCATCAGGAGGGTGCTCTAGAGCTGAGTGAAATTACTGTGAAATCTGAAAACTATTGCCTTCCATGTAGTATTTCCATCCTCAATTGAAGAGGTGATCTGAATTTGAATTGCGGAAAGATATCCGTGTATAGTTAAGATTTTCCACCTTTGAATTTTGCATAGTTAAAAATCAGATCTTGAGGCAAGGACTGCAACGCCAAGAAATCAATATATGTTTATGTTATTTAGGGCTAGTGAGTTCAAACTAGATACTAAATATGTATGAGCTTTTTATTTAGGACTAGGATGGAAGCTAGACTTTGGTATATTATTTATTTTATGTATTTAAGTTAGTTATTACCCATGCCAGCATAACTGCTAATTAAACTCTTATCCGCATTAACGCACTTCACATCGCAGCGTGACTTTAGTTTAGCGTATTCACTTTAAAAGTGGACATAAAGCATCTATCAAATGCTTAAGTTTCCAAGTTTCGTAGCCAAATGGGTATGCCGTCAGTTAAAGCTGTGCTTACTGGGGTTGGGCAGCAGTTGGAATTTTCTTCAACTTCTATGTTTTCAGAAGGTACGAGGGATGGTGGGCTAGACATACCTATCTATTATCAGCTACTCTTGATGCTGGTGCTGCCTTCATGGGTTTACTGCTTTTTATCAGCCTTCAGTCCCATGAGATCTACGGTGCAGAATGGTGGGGTCTATAGGCTGATGACCATTGCCCACTAGCAGTCTGTCCTATAGCACCAGGGATAGAAGTTGACGGATGCCCTGTGTTTTGATGTGCATTAAGATTGCCCATCACCAAAGTCATTGATATAATTCATGAAGTTTGAAAATGACCGCAGGCTGGCTTTCACAGATATTGAAGTGAAAGAGCAGGAAAAGTTGTAAATTTACATGTTACTGTTTGTTATACAACTCTCAGAACATTTCAAAAGGGTATGAACGCGGAAGATTTTTAAGCTGAGGATTCATTACATATCAAAATTATTGCATCAGATAAATTTTAATTAAATCTGTCATACTACAAAGTTATGTCAATTCAGTTACCAGTAATCCTTGGAAGAACAAGAGGCATTTTTAAAAATTATTGAGATTAGATTAGATGCAGCACAACACTCCTCGCAAAACACGAAGAGGAAGAGCTGTCACAAAAATATAGAAATCACAGTGAAAGATTGACCAAATAGTTAATAGCGAAAAATATAGAAACCCTCATAAAATTCAGCTTAACAACAGTCAAAGATAGAGACGGCAATTTCCCGGCCGGGTACACAATTTTATTATATCAATTTCCTTTTATATATTTAATTGAAAATAGTAACGTAAGGCAACTGGGGTTTGAACTCGGGCCATCAAAATTCATTCCAGCCCCTTCGCCAACAGTGCTGGCCACGTCCTTCGTGTAAGTTATGCAACATTACACTATTTTACTCTATCCAAGGTGTAGAAAAATTAAAAAAAATAAAACCGGGGATTATCCGGGTTTTTTTTCCGGGTGCGGGTGCATCATCTCAGCACCCGGAAAAATTCGGGGATTTTGCGGGGACCGGCGATAAATTTTTTTATCCGGTGCGGGTGCGGAAACGCAAAACCCGCACCCGCACCCGGATTTTGCCATCCCTAGTCAAAGACCGGTCAAATTTAGCTAAATAGTTATTTTAAGTTTGAACCATTTTTTACTGTCTTTAAGGCCAAATTTCAGGACTAGCAACCAAACCCGAACAGGCCGATTTGCCGCCCATCTGGTATATTCTTCTAAAAAACTTGATATGGGGGAGGGCTTTCATCTCCATGTGGTGTATTTTTAAAACCTCATATGGGAGAGGACTTTCACCCGTCTTGATATCTGAGTGTACTTTCATAAAACAATAATAACCAAAATCCAAAATAAGACACATAAAATATGTTAATTGAGATTTTGTTGAGTCAGCTAAGATTTAGCTTTATTTAATGAAGGTGGGATAACAAGCTGCTAATTAAAATAAATATAAACAAATAATATAAACAAATATATATATATATATATATATTTGTTTATATTTATTTTAATTATATATATATATAATATGAAAGCAGAAAGTAGAGTAAATCAAAAATAAGAAAATATATTTTGTGTTTATATTAATGAAATTTAACACACTTAACAAAACGGAAAAAGAGCACATTATTTTTATTACGTATACTAACATAAGTTCAGAGGAGACTGATTGATGTTAGACATTATGTACCATCCCACAGTACTTGAAAATGATATGTGAAAGAGCTTAATATACCTCATGAGATCCATAAACTGTTGGAAACCTTTTTTTGTTGCAAAGTTCGAAAGCAAAACAGTGACATAAGTATTATGTAACAACCCACATCAGTTGGGAATGATATGTGTAACACATCATATGTAATGAGGTCTTCATATAGAACATAATGGTCCATTATATTGGTCCTCCTCTCCCCCAATGTGATCAACAGGGGAATTTGCCCTTTGCCGAAAATTGCATTACAAAATTGGTTTAGGTAATCTAGGGATTTTCCGTCTTGCCTTGCCCCGACCCTTTCAAAAAAGAACAAATTTCCGGGTATTTAAATAAAAATGAAAAAGCTAGGAATAAGACACAAAGACAACAAAATTGTTGTTAGGTAACTTGTTAGAGGAGATATTGCTACCAGTAGTGTACGAACTGTCTTTAAGTATCTTACAGTTTGGATTATTATATTAACTTTGACAACTACATCAAGAATGGAATTTCAAATATATATAATGGTGATGAAGTTGACATTTGGCTTACCAACATAGAATATGAGAGATAAGCTATAAAACAAGAAACAATGGCAAGACAGATAATATAAGTGTTATGTAGGCAGTAAGCTGGCCTTGCAGGCTTGAATCTAGAAACCATTCCCATTTCTGTCTAAGGAGAGAGATGGAAAGTTATGTTGAGCACGGAGTCCTTGAATCTAAGTCTCTGGAGAAGTATCAAGTTGATGTCGATGTAAAGGGTAACCCTCTCTCTTTCTCTGTGCCTATGTGCAGAATAACATAAGTTCTAAGAATGCTGCGATTATATAAATAAAAGAAACTTCTGAAGTTTTTCTCTTAGTTTATGCTGCATGATGAGTTTTGCATTGCAGGTTTGTTCCATACTGATTTATTAGATCTTTTGAACTCATGTTGCCAATTTGTTAATGCAGGAGATGAGGTTAATGACAACCCAATTGAGGAAGTCAGGCTCACAGTTCCAATCACTGATGACCCTACACTGCCAGCTTTAACCTTTCGAACATGGGTTCTGGGAATAATTACATGTTGCCTACTGTCATTTGTGAACCAGTTTTTTAATTATCGCCAGAATCTGCTATATGTTGGTTCAGTTTCAGCTCAGATTCTTGTCCTCCCACTAGGGAAGTTAATGGCTTCATCGCTTCCATCAAAACCAATTCGAGTTCCTCTCGCACCATGGTCATTTTCGATGAATCCAGGGCCATTCAATCTGAAGGAACACGTATTGATCACCATTTTCGCCAACTGCGGATCATCTGCTGTCTCTGCAGTACACATAATTACAATTGTCAAGGCTTTCTACTTCAGAGGTCTGAATGCAGTAGCAGCCATGTTACTAGTCCAAACTACTCAGGTAGATTTAAATATTTGTCTGAACTTTTCACCTTTCTTACCTTCTGAATTAATATTATTGACCTGAAGCTTTGTCATTTATCAGAAATCAGTTGTCGCCTTTATTATTAGTTGCCTTGCCATGTAGTTTTCATAAAATGTCCGAAAGTAAAATCAAACCCAGATTCTTCTTATTTTTGGATATGTTATGCAAAATATAACTTTATCTAATTAAAAATACTGACACATTAACCCAAAAGCAGATCTGTAAGACAGTACCTCTGTTCTTTTATTACAATTACCTTAATGCGAGGCGCACAAGACCCTTTTTTTTTTCAGGGTCCAGAAGTAATTATTAAAGAACATACTACTTCAATTTAAAAAAAAAAAAAAATTACTATTTCACTCCATGCCAGCGAATGACTGATTTGTTCAATCCTGTTTGATTTCTAATTTTCTCACGTAAAAAATATTATGTTGTTCATAAAATTCAGTTTCTTGGCTACGGTTGGGCTGGTTTATTCAGAAAATACCTTGTTGACTCCCCTTACATGTGGTGGCCAGGCAACCTAGTTCAAGTCTCTCTTTTCAGGTACTCATCCTTCTCTCATGCTGAACCAAATCACATGGTCATGAAGTGAAGGGTTGTTTTCTCATACTGAAAAACTGATCGAATATTTTGTCAAACCACAGGGCATTACATGAAAAAGAGAAGAGACCCAAGGGAGGACTAACTAGACTACAATTCTTCCTCCTAGTTTTTATATCAAGTTTTGCTTACTATACCGTCCCAGGCTATCTTTTCCCTTCAATATCTTATCTCTCCTTTGTATGTTGGATATGGAAGGACTCAATCACGGCTCAAAAAATTGGTGCAGGCTTTCATGGCCTTGGCATTGGCTCCTTTGGCCTTGACTGGTCCACTGTATCTTACATGGGAAGTCCTCTGGCCACACCTTTCTTTGTCATTGCCAATATATTGGTTGGGTTCATTTTGTTTCTCTATGTTCTTGTTCCTATTGCTTATTGGTGCAATCTATATGAAGCCCAGCGATTTCCCATATTCTCCGCTCGGACTTTTGACTATAATGGCCAACCTTACAATGTTACCCGAGTCCTCAATGAGAAAGCCTTTGATCTTAATAACGTTGCGTATGATAATTACAGCAAAGTCTACCTTAGTATCGTGTTTGCCTTGGTATACGGATTCAGCTTTGCAGCTTTAACGGCTAGTATTTCACATGTTGCACTCTTTGACGGAAGGTAAGAATCTTCTACAGTATCTCCGTTTCTCACCCATGACTTTATTTTCTTTCTTTGGCAAAGATTCTCTTGTACTTATTAGCTGTCCTCATTGAAACAATGAGCAGAACAATTTGGGCAATGTGGAAGAAAACGGCTTCTGCAGCAAAAGAACAGTTTGGTGATGTGCACGCAAGACTGATGAAGAAGAACTATAAAGCAGTACCTCAGTGGTGGTTCCAGGTCATATTAATAGTGAGCTTCGCTCTTTCCCTCTATGCTTGTGAAGGGTTTGATAAGCAACTTCAACTTCCGTGGTGGGGACTTATCCTAGCTTGTGCCATAGCATTCATTTTCACGCTACCTGCTGGAGTGATTCATGCCACAACATACTCGGTATTCCCGGCCCGAACACGCATTATTCCTTTGTCAAACATGAGAACTTGAATAATAGGATAAACAAACTATGAAGGGTTTTGATCTATTTTGCTTAAATATAATCCCATTTTATGCGCATATGAGAAATGAACTAAAAGCATTTTTAATAAAATGTATAAATCTGCAGCATCTAGGGGTAAACGTGATTACAGAAATTGTTATCGGGTATACGTACCCTGGTAAGCCCCTCGCTAATGTGACTTTCAAGATTTATGGCTCTATCAGCGTAGGACAAGCCCTCACTTTTCTTGGTGACTTCAAACTAGGCCAATACCTGAAAGTACCTCCCAGATCCATGTTCATCGTTCAGGTAATTAAATATTTACAGTCAGTTAAAAAGAGTTAAGCATAACTTCTATTCTCCACCTAACATAAGATTATATTCTCATAATTTTGTCAACATTCACTTTTAGTTAACTGGAACACTAGTTGCTTCAACTGCCCAATTCGGCATAGCATGGTGGCTTCTGACATCTATTGACCACATCTGCAACCCAAAGCTGCTACCAGAGGGAAGCCCATGGACATGTCCTGGCGATAACGTGTTCTACAGTACTTCAATCATCTGGGGAGTTGTTGGTCCACTAAGAATGTTCACAAGCCAGGGTGTTTACCCTCACTTGAACTGGTTCTTCCTAATCGGCTTGCTTGCCCCGGTTCCAGTGTGGCTACTTTCACGCAAATACCCCGAAAAGAAATGGATCAAGCTTATCCACATGCCTGTCCTGCTTGGTAGCCCAACGGTTATGCCATCAGCTAAGGCTGTGCATTATTGGAGTTGGGCAGCAGTTGGAATTTTCTTCAACTTTTATATTTTCAGAAGCTACAAGGGATGGTGGGCTAGACATAACTATATCTTATCAGCTGCTCTGGATGCTGGCGTTGCCTTCATGGGTTTACTGCTTTTTATCAGCCTTCAGTCCCATGATATCTATGGTGCAGAATGGTGGGGTCTACAGGCTGATGACCATTGCCCACTAGCAGGCTGCCCTATAGCACCAGGGATAGAAGTCGACGGATGCCCTGTGTTTTGATGCGCAACTAGATTGCCCATCACCAGAGTCATTGATATAATTCATGAAGTTTGAAATCAGCAGCGGGCTGGCTTTTACAGATGCTGAAGTGAAAGGAGAAGAAAAAGCTGTAAAATGTCAACCGGAAATGATATTGTAGATCCGTATGGAAAAAATATGTTGTACATTGTCATGTTATTGTTTGTTACTCTCAAAACATCTCAAAAGGGTGTTAATGGGAAACAAGATTTTTAAGCTGAAGTCATTGGAATATCAAAAACAGTGTATCATATAAATTTTAATTAAATCTGTCATCTTACAAAGTTATGTTAATTCAGTTACCAGTCATCCTTCGTAGAGCAAGAGGCATTTTCGAAACGATGGAACCAATTCCGACCATGCATAACTATCTCACGGTTAACAATTCTTGAGATTAGATAAAATGCAGCGCGACAGTCCTCGCAAACGCGAAGATTCTTCATTATCCTTTTAGCTTCATCTCACCTGGCAGTTTTTCCCACATTCGAGATATCTCCTGAACCACAAATTCATTAATGCACCCCATCAACTCTGATGAACTCCAATTTTCCATCAAATAGGAGGAATACGAAGAGCTGTCACAAAAATATAGAAATCACAGTGAAAGATTGACCAAATAGTTAATAGCGAAAAATATAGAAACCCCTCAAAAATTCAGCTTAATAACAGTCAAAGACCGGTCAAATTTAGCTAAATAGTTATTTTAAGTTTGACCCATTTTTTACTGCCTTTAAGGCCAAATTTCAGGACTGTTTTTGTATTTTTCCTAGAGTTACTATCAACCAAACCCGAACAGGCCGATTTGCCGCCCATCTGGTATATTCTTCTCAAAACTTGATATGGGGGAGGGCTTTCATCTCCATCTGGTGTATTGTTAAAACTTCATATGGGAGAGGACTTTCTCCAGTGTACTTTCATAAAACAATAATAACCAAAATCCAAAATAAGACACGTAAAATATGTTAATTGAGATTTTGTTGAGTAAGCTAAGATTTAGCTTTATTTAATGAAGGTGGGATAACAAGTTGCTTATTAAAATAAATATAAACAATATATATATATATATATATATATATATATATATATATATATAAAATATGAAAGCAGAAAGTAGAGTAAGAAAATATATTTTGTGTTTATATTAAGGAAATTTAACACACTTAATATAGTGGAAAAAGAGCACACTATTTTTATCAGGTATACTCACATAAGTTTAGAGGGGACTGATTGATATTGAGTATTATGTACCATCCCACAGTACTTGGAAATGATATGTGAAAGAGTTTAATATACCTCATGAGATCCTTAAATTGTTGGAAACTTTTTTTGTTGCAAAGCTCGGAAGCAAAACAGTGACATAAGTATTATGTAACATCTCACATCGATTGGGAATGATATGTGTGACACATCATATGTAATGAAGTCTTTATATAGAACATAATGGTCCATTATATTGGTTCTCCTCTCCCCCAATGTGATCAACAGGGAAATTTGCCCTTTGCCGAAAATTGCATTACGAAATTGGTTTAAGTAATCTAGGGATTTTTCGTCTTGCCTTGCCCCGGCCCTTTCAAAAAAGAACAAATTTTCGGGTATTTAAATAAAAATGAAAAAGCTAGGAATAAGACACAAAGACAACAAAATTGTTGTTAGGTAACTTGTTAGAGGAGATATTGCTACCAGTAGTGTACGAACTGTCTTTAAGTATCTTACAGTTTGGATTATTATATTAACTGTGACAACTACATCAGGAATGGAATTTCAAATATATATAAAGGGGATGAAGTTGACATTTGGCTTACCAACATAGAATATGAGAGATAAGCTATAAAACAAGAAACAATGGCAAGACAGATAATATAAGTGTTATGTAGGCAGTAAGCTGGCCTTGCAGGCTTGAATCTAGAAACCATTCCCATTTCTGTCTAAGGAGAAAGATGGGAAGTTATGTTGAAGATGGAGTCCCTGAATCTAAGTCTCTGGAGAAGTATCAAGTTGATGTCGATGTAAAGGGTACCTCTCTTTCTCTGTGCCTATGTGCAGAATAACATAAGTTCTAAGAATGCTGCGCATATATAAATAAAAGAAACTTCTGAAGTTTTTCTCTTAGTTTATGCTGCATGATAAGTTTTGCATTGCAGGTTTGTTCCATACTGATTTATTAAAACTTTTGAACTCATGTTGCCAATTTGTTAATGCAGGAGATGAGGTTAATGACGGCCCAATTGAGGAAGTCAGGCTCACAGTTCCAATCACTGATGAGCCTACAATGCCAGCTTTAACCTTTCGAACATGGGTTCTGAGGATAATTTCGTGTTGCCTCCTGTCCATTGTGAACAAATTCTTGTTATCGCCAGAATCTGCTACATTTTGGTTCAGTTTCAGCTCAGATTCTTGTCCTCCCACTAGGAAAGTTAATGGCTGCATCGCTTCCATCAAAATCAATTCGAGTTCCTCTCACACCATGGTCATTTTCGATGAATCCAGGGCCATTCAATCTGAAGGAACACGTATTGATCACCATTTTCGCCAACTGCGGATCATCTGGTGTCTTTACAGCACACATAATTACGGCTGTTAAGGCTTTCTATTTCAGAGGTCTGAATGCTGTACCAGCCATGTTGCTAGTCCAATCTACTCGGGTAGATTTAAATATTTGTCTGAACTTTTCATCTTTCTTAACCTTCTGGATTAACGTTATTGACATGAAGCTTTGTCATTTAGCACAAATTAGTTGTCACCTTTATTATAAGTTGCCTTGCCATTTAGTTTGCACAAAATATCCAACAGTAAAATCAAACCCAGATTCTCCTTACTTTCGGATATAATATGCAACATTTAACTGTATCTAATTAAAAATACTAGCACAAACCGAAAAGCAGATCTGTAAGACAATACCTCTGTAGGTTCAAAAAATCTGATTATTACTTTGATCCGAGGCGCACAAGACCAATTTTTTTTTTTTTTCACGGTCTAGAGGTAATGATAAAAGAACATACTACTTCAAGTTTAAAAACAAAATAGTTACTATTCCACTCCATCCCAGCAAATGACTGATTTGTTCAATCCCATTTGATTTCTAATTTTCTCATGTAAAAAATATTATGTTATTCATAAAATTTCAGTTGCTTGGTTACGGATGGGCTGGTTTATTCAGAAAATACCTTGTTGACTCCCCTTATATGTGGTGGCCAGCCAAAATGGCTCAAGTCTCTCTGTTCAAGTACTCATCCTTCTATCAGAGTGAACCAAATCATATGCCAAGTCATGAAGTGAAGAGCTGTTTTCTCATCGTGAAAAACTGATCGAATATTTTGTCAAACCACTGGGCGTTACATGAAAAAGAGAAGAGACCCAAGGGAGGACTAACTAGACTACAATTCTTCCTCCTAGATTTTATATCAAGTTTTGCTTACTACACCATCCCAGGCTATCTTTTCCCTTCAATATCTATCTCTCCTTTGTATGTTGGATATGGACGGACTCAATCACGGCACAAAAGATTGGCTCAGGCTTTCATGGCCTCGGCATTGGCTCCTTCGGCCTTGACTGGTCCACTGTAGCTTACATGGGAAGTCCTCTAGCCACGGCCTTCTTTGCCATTGCCAATATATTAGTTGGGTTCATTTTGTATCTTTATGTTCTTGTTCCTATTGCTTATTGGTGTAATCTATATGAAGCCCAGCGATTCCCATATTCTCCCCACAGACTTTTGACTATAATGGCCAACCTTACAATGTTACCCGAGTCCTCAATGAGAAAGCCTTTGATCTTAATAAAGTTGGTTATAATAAATACAGCAAAGTCTACCTCAGTAACGTGTTTGCCTTCGCCTATGGATTCAGCTTTGCAGCTCTAATGGCTAGTTTTTCGTATGTTGCACTCTTTGAGGGAAAGTATCTTCAACAGTATCTCCATTTCTCACTCCAATGACTTTTTTTTCTTTCTTGGCAAGAATTCTCTTGTACTAATAACTGTTGGCCAATCGCTTTCCTCATTGAAACAATGAGCAGAACAATTTGGGCAATGTGGAAGAAAACGGCTTCTGCAGCAAAAGAACAGTTCGGTGATATGCACACAAGACTGATGAAAAAAAACTATAAAGCAGTATCTCAGTGGTGGATCCAGGTCATATTAATAGTGAGCTTTGCTCTTTCCCTCTATGCTTGTCAAGGGTTTGATAAGCAACTTCAACTTCCTTGGAGGGGAGTTACACTAGCTTGTGCCATGGCATTCTTTTTCACGCTA
The DNA here is from genome assembly GCA_013180625.2 of Boswellia sacra. NCBI lineage: Eukaryota > Viridiplantae > Streptophyta > Magnoliopsida > Sapindales > Burseraceae > Boswellia > Boswellia sacra. The sequence goes on along the minus strand of SNVD02008183.1, from coordinate 278,641 downwards.
CCTTTTGGAGTGATTAAGCCACAACAAACTCGGTATTCCTGGCCCAAACACACATTATTTCTATATCAAACATCAGAACTTGAATAATAAGATAAGCAAACCATATAGGGTTTTGATCTCTTTTGTTTAAATTTATCCCATTTTATCCATAGATGAGACAGGAACTAAAAAGCTGTTTTAATACAATATGCAAATCTGCAGCAACGAGGGATAAGCGTGATTATAGGAATGGCTATCGGGTATATTTATCCTGGTAGGCCCCTTGCTACCGTGACTTTCAAGAACTATGGCTATTGCAGCATGACAAAAGCCCTTACTTTTCTTGGTGACTTCAAACTAGGCCACTACATGAAAGTCCCTCCCAGATCCATATTCATTGTTCAGGTAATTAAATATTTACAATCAATTAAGAAGAGATAATCTATTCTCTACCTTTACATAAGATTATTTTTTTCATAATTTTGTCAACATTAACCTCCAGTTAACTGGAATATTAGTTGCTTCAACTACCTACTTCGGCACAGCATGGTGGCTAGTGACATCTATTGAGCACATCTGTAACCCAAAGCTGCTACCAAAGGGAAGTCCATGGACATGTCCTGGCGATGCCGTGTTCTACAATACTTCAATCATATGGGGAGTGGTTGGGTCGCTAAGAGTGTTCACAAGCCAGGGTGTTTACCCTCATTTGAACTGGTTCTTCCTAATTGGGTTACTTGCCCCGGTCCCAGTATGGCTGCTTTCACGCAAATACCCTGAAAAGAAATGGATCAAGCTTATCAACATGCCAATCGTGATTACAGGCCCTCTTGGTATGCCATCAGCTAAAGCTGTTCATTACTGGAGTTGGGCAGCAGTTGGAATTTTCTTCAACTTTTTTATATTCATCAGAAGATACAAGGGATGGTGGGCTAGACTTAACTATATCTTATCAGCTGCTCTGGATGCTGGTGTCGCCTTCATGGGTGTACTGCTTTATTTCAGCCTTCAATCCCATGATATCAATGGTGCACAATGGTGGGGTCTTGAGGCTGATGACCACTGCCCCTTAGCAAACTGCCCTATAGCACCAGGGATTGTAGCCGAAGGATGCCCTGTGTTTTGAGGTGCATCAAAATTGCCCCTGACCAAAGTCATTGTTATGATAGGTTGTTTGTGCATGAAGTTTGAAAATAACTGTAGCATGGCTTCACAAATGGTGAAAGGAAAGGAGAAGAAAAAGCTGTAAAATTTCAATGGGAAAAGATACCGTAGATTCATGTAGGAAAAACATGTTATACATTGACAGGTTATCGTTTGTTATGGACTCTCAAAAAATTTCAAAAGGGTGTGAGAGAAAAGAAGCTTTTATGAGCTGAAGAATCATGAAATCTCAAACGTATTCGATGACACAAACTTTAATTAAATCTGTCATAATACAGGGTTATGTCAGTCTAGTTACCAGTAATCCCTGCAAGAACAAGAGGCATCTTTGAAACAATGGAACCGATTCCGATCACGCACAACTATCTCACGGTTAACAATTTCTGAGATTAGTTTAAATGCAGCATGACAGTCCTCACAAACACGAAGATTCTTCATTATCCTAATTGGTGTTCCGGGTGGCGTGTTTATCAGTCCAAATGCTAGAGCCAATCTCTCACTATGCCTATACAAATATTTCTCCTTCTCTCGTTCTTCCAAATCCAACAGAACAACCGATGTGTTAGGTACATATCCTTTTAGCTTCATCTCACCCAGTAGTTTTTCCCACATTCGAGATATCTCCTCAGCCTGAGAATGTGTCTCATCCCCAGCCACAAATTCATGAATCACCCCATCAACTGTGATGGAACTCCAACCAGGAGTCTTCTTCACTCCTCGACTTTTCATAAATTTCCTAATTCTAGCCACGTCATCCCACCGTTCTGCTTCCGCATAAATGTTTGATAAAACAATATAGTATCCATCATTAAGTGGGTCCAATTGACGAAGGTGTCCAGTAGCTTCTTCAGCCAGATCAATATTATTGTGAACTTTGCATCCACCAAGGAGAGCTCCCCAGATGACTCCATTCGGTTTTATAGGCATGTTCAATATGAACTCATAGGCCTCCTGAAGAAGTCCTGCCCGGCTTAGAAGATCAACCATGCAACCATAATGCTCAATCTGGTGTGTAATCCTATAATCTGTAGTCATGCTAGCAAAAAATCTACGCCCCTCGTCAATCAATCCCATGTGGCTACAAGCATGCAATATCCCAATAAATGTAACCTCATTGGGCTTCATGCCTATTTCAATCATTTTACGGAAGATCCTCAGAGCTTCCTCTGCTTGGCCATGAATTGCAAGACCTTGAATCATAGATGACCACGAAAAAATTGTCCGATCTTCCATCTCATCAAACACTCTCTTAGCATCATCCAAGCATCCACACTTCACATACATATCAATCAACGTGTTAGAAACTTTGACATTTCTCCTAAACCCACTTCGGTTCGAGTACTCATGCACCCTTCTGCCCAAGTCTAACGCACCCAAATCCGCACAAGCAGCAAGAACAGCCACAACTGTCACTTCATTCGGCCTCACACCCGCCTCTTCCATCTCTACAAACAATTCTACAGCCTCCTTTGGCCTCCCACATTGAACATACCCTGAAATCATCGCTGTCCAGGACCTAACACTTCTTTCAGGCATTCTCGCAAACATTTGCGATGCCTCCCTAATTTCTTCCTTTTTTATCAACTGGGTTATCATTATATTCCACGTCACCACATCTCGTTGCGTCATTTTCTCAAACAACAACGTCGCGTCGTGCATTTCTCCACACGTCGCGTACAAATTCACAACCATGTTCTGCAAAAACAAGTTCGATCTAAACCCAAGTTTCTCCACATACCCATGAACCATTTTTCCATTACAAAGATCCGACAAAGCTGTACACGCTTTTAGTAGAAAAGAAAAAGTGAAAATATCCGGCAAGACATCAAACCGACGAAGCTGATAAAATAACAAGATTGCATTCACCGGATTATCACTTTCAGCGAACACTTTCAAACAAGAATTCCAAAAAAAAGTTTGGTGTTCTTGAACGTGGGCAAAGATTTGTTGGGCGTAAGTGAAACTGGGAGTGAGAGCAGAGACCAAGGCGACTCGAGTCAAAGGGAGAGACGAAAGAGAAGTGTTGGTTTTGATGAGGTGGGCATGGGCTTGTTTGAGCTCAAATGGAGAGTTGAAGTTGTGGAGAAGATTTGTATGGAGGTCTTGTGAGTAGGAGTTTGCTGCCATTACCACGGGAGAGTGAAGTGAAAAAAGAGAGGGAAACATTTCAACGGATTTTTGAAACCAAGAGCTTCCGTTCCTCGTAACCGTTTATTAGTAATGGAATTGGTTTAGGCCTCGGCTCGTTATCGTTACTGGGTCAATATCCACCGATACAGTCATCTTAGATTCTCATTTACTGACTTTTGATCATATATCAAAATTTACACAAATCCAATAATGAAAATAGACCCAAATGAGTCTTAATTAATGGGAATATTAATATACATAATAATCCTTCAAAAATTATATTTAATAACTTAATTTTTTTAAAAAAATATTTACTAATCAAAACTCATCAATTTTTTTTAAAAAAAATATTTACTAATCAAAACTCATCAAATGTAATATCAATATGATTTTATAATAAAAGATATATAATTATTAAAGAAATATTCTTCGAGATATTAATTGACAGACCATAACCGCCCATCGAAGTGTTTCAATGACAGAACACGTCAAAACTGTGCCTGACAGCTTAAAAAAATTTAACACAGAATGGATGTTAGCGAAACAGAACATTTTTCCCTACAAAATCTTCTTTTCATAAAAGCAATAAACTCCACAACCCCATAATCTGGCAAATTTTTAGTATATTATTTGCCATATACCGAGCATAACTAAATTCATTACGAGTCAGCGTCGGCCAAAAACAGTCTGGAAAGGATGGCAAAAAAAACTGACGTCTCTAAGCAAATCTTACTTGAACAGTTCCGGATTGAGCCAGTCCCTGCAAATAGCAAAAATAATGGCAGATTACTGTTTCCATCTGACCAACTCTAAACTAAAAGCAAGCCATCAAGATCAATTTTGAAACATTGACCAGTGAACTTACTTGCTAACATCATCGAGGTGATCATCAAAATCAACAACATCCTTCCATTTCTCAGAAGAAATATAATCCAATAAAACTATATTTGCAGTTGGCTCCTTCAAAACCAATTGACTGCCACTATCTGATCCGACTAGCTTCCAGTTCTTGGATGCATCCCTAATATAAAGCTAAATCCACAAAGAGAGCACAATAAGCTTTCCTCCAAGTAGATTAGAAAGAACAATTTGGGATGAAAACCGTCTCCAGAATTAAACAACAATAATTAAATTCAAGTTAGGCACCAGCATAACAAATTCCAGAAGTGCATACAGAAAATGGAAGAGCAACAAAAATGATAAACACCACACCTAGTCTTGAGAATATTGTCATATATTTAACCGGTGACTACAACATATGTAAATCAACCTGTGGAACTGTCTAAACATCAGCTTTGTTTTCATGTAAATAATCTAAGAGAGGCAATATGTTCACTTTTTAAGGTATATGATTATACAAATCAATAAAGAACTCCAAAATAAATCAAACTAGCACATCTACTGCAGCACAAAATCTAGGGTCTCCCTTGAGAACATTGAAGTAAACCAAAGTACTGAACTAAAAAGGGATAAAATTAAATATATAGTCATGCGATATGAGCGCACCATAATGATTAACAATTACTAAATAAATTTGACTACTTGGCTCTAGTAATGGAAATTAAAAGTTATATAAATTTCACAAAGAAGCCAAATGACAACAACATTCAAAATTTTGGAAGCAAAAATCACAAAACAATCAAATGCAAGAAATCCACAAAGCAATGTAAGACAATGACAAGATATTATCACAAACTACAAACCATTAAAAAGAAAGAACTAAAATCTATAATAATTTGGCACACATCATAAACCAAAGTAAAACACCTCTAACAATTTGACGCACAGCATAAATCAAAGTTCCCCTCAATATCTACAAAATAATTTCGTCAATTTGGCCTATCTAGTGATACCAGTTTTTGACAAAAACAACATTCAAGGCCATGACAAGAGTTTTGAATGATAAAACCTGATTATCATAGCTCACTCCAATTATTGTGCATTAATCTGAATGCTTAACATTTTACATAACAAATAAGAATCAAGAAAAACAATGGATCTCGATAAAACCAACATGACCTGCCACAGTAGAGACTTGGTATCATGAGATCCAGTCGCTGAAAACCTTACAACAAACTAAGACCTACAAACCATTATACTATATATCTCTACAAAGAAGAATAATACTAACCTGCATAACAGGGCTACGATCTTTCCCCTTGGGTAATGCTTCAAGCTTTTTGTTATCCAACTACCATGGTGTAATATACAAGATAAAAAACCATCAAAATAATGTCAAGCAATAAACGCAAACTAAACAACAGAGAAATATAAACACATACCAAGAGAACCGTGCATCGGGGAAAGTACCGGGATATGTGGTCACCAATATTCTTAGCCACACCATTAAGCTCCACATCATCAAACCTCTCATTTGCTTGGAAGTAACCCACAATGCCAAGACCTTGAGCACTATAATGCTCTTCTATCTGATCATCTCAAGCAACAAACATACCTCAGACTCCATGAAAATGGAATTCCATATCAAAGCAAACCCACACAAATCTTCTAAACACAAACAAGTGGTTTCAGCATTTTTTTTTTTCCAAGATAACAACATCACAACAACGACGACGAAGTTAAAATGGAAAAATCAATTTTCAGAGGACAGCCTTCGTAACAAAAATTCTAACTACTCTTAACAGAATCAATAACACTTGCGTAAACATATTCCATAGAAAAAGATCAAATATTTGTAAATAATAAAAATAGAAATAAAAAAGATAACTTTCTATCGAAAACGTAATTTTCCAAGAAAACTAAAGAAAACCCACACCACCAATTTTCATAAACTTCGTTCAGATAAATAAATCACATAAATTCTAGATCATAAAACACGTGTACATATAGATGGAGCGACTAGGGTATGAGTGTAAATACCAAGATGAGGGAGATCTCGAGATTGGGGAGGAGGCCAAGGTGGGAGTGGAAGAGAGGGACGGAGTCAGCGATCTCGACAACGTTGTCGTTTTGAGGTGAGACACGACCCACTAATACTCCGTTGACCGCCGCTGTCTTGTGCTTCCGCGCGTGTAGTACCAGCTTTATGTACGCATTTTGTGATAATTCGTATTTCAACTCGCCCATGTCTGACTCACTGAGTTCCGCCGCTCCTCGTGATCGCCGATCGAAGGAAGATTGTAACGACAAGTGATGCGTCTCTAGCGTGTGTGATAATTGAAGTTGAACTCAGCACAGTGTTAGGCAAGCAGGTTTCGCTCTTAGGAGTCCGGTGAATATTCCCAACGGTGTCGTTTAACGGGGTTGGAGAAATTTCCCGAATTAGAGAAAACAAACGCGACCCCCAAGATGTGGAAAAAGAACAATCAACCCCATTATTTCTAAACTTCCTGACGTTAAGACTAAAAATAATACTTCGTTTTGTAACCTTAACCATATCCATACAATTATATTTACATAATCCGAAATAGCTTTATTTCATTTGATAATATTGAGCAACAATAAAGTGAAAGCCGCTGATATTACATTGCTTTATCACCTCATACTGTATAAATAACATGTATATCTAACATTGCTCTCTCAAATAATTGATTAAAAATATATATATTTTTAACAGAATCTGGGAGAACCGGCATATAGCTTGGGAAGACCATAACATTCCCGTGTCCTCATAGCATAATAGGATTTTAAGTTACATGTTAAAAAGATGCAAGTTTTTCACAATTTAACCTCTAATTTTCTTTTACAAATTGTACGTCATAATGGAAGCTGCAAGTGGACGATCGAGTAAGTTTATTGTATCTCTCTCTCTCTCTCCAATTCTTGCATTAACTTACCATGAGATTTGATTTCTATGAAATTGCAATTAAAGTGCTGTCGTTTGACCTTTTTTTCACAATTGCAAGGACAAATCCCGCACTAACAACGTCTAATCCAATAGACAAGACGAACATCGATCCTTCTGGTGCCAAACCATTAAAACAATCGCATAATCGTAACGTTCGAAAGCAATTATTACGATCAATGGAAGCCTGGAGGACATGTTCCTGGCATAATTCCTTGTAGATAAACTCAGTATTCAAATCGACATAATTAATAATCTGATCGAAGAACGTTTTTCTTCCCATCCATTCGCTTTCTCAAAAATTTTCATTCCATCTTTATTAACCTGTTCATCGGCGTCCATCCAACATCCGACTTCAGGCCATGAGAAAAATGCTAATTTATTTTATGAACATGTGTTAACACAAAAAACCAGAGAACAAGAGAATACACAAAACAACAGTATTACTACTCCATGCGATCCATTCATTCTTCAGGCCTTGTTCTGATTTCCATTAAACTGAATATGCATATCCATAATATCGTAGTGGAAAATGAGGATCAGGGAAAGGCGAATATGTGTCGGCTTTATGTAAAGAAAACATCAAAACAACAATTTAAGTTCAGAACTAGATCCGCTTTTTAAGATAAAATAGGCAAAGCAGCACACTCAAAAGGTTTGCATAAACAACATCTTTTCACTAAGATATCAGTTCCTTTACCATATCAAATTACAAAGTGATACAAATCCAGCCAGAAACCTCAAAGGACAATCTTTCCTTGGACAACCAAGAAATACCAAAAAAAAAAACAAAAACAAAAAACAAAACAAAAGATCCCCGTAACTTTTGACACACTTCATAAACCTTTTGAAGCCACAAAGCAATAGTGTTAACCCATCAAAAAATGATAAACTGCAAAGCAATTCCGTGCAAATCTCACCACCATTTAGGCAAAAATTGAATCCTTGTCAATCGTCAAAATTAGAGAAGGCAACTCAACATAGAAAATCGTTAGAATAGTAAAACATGAATTTAGATAATACAGGGCGGGAATACCAAGTAATACTAGTAATACTCCCCACTATATCCAAATCAAGATCAACTAGTAAGATTTCAAAAACATAAAATTAAATTCGGAGGTCAATAAATGTTAATAGCCATAGAAGGTAATCTCTCTTCAAATAAGGAAATTAACCCAAGGTCTATCACACTTGGGTGGAGTTCAGTGGTCTGCAATTGAGAAAGAAACCTTAAAATATAAAAGGTTTATAAAGAGATTCTCAAATCCACATTAAGCAAATCATCGAAAGTGTAAAATCCTGCTCGTACCACAGATAAGAATCCAACTCTCGTATGACCAATGCATATCTAAGTTGTTAACCTAAAGTTTAAGTTATAAGATCCTCATTAAAGATGATCTCTAGGCCATAGTAGAAGATTTGTCTATCTGAATCAAACTAAATGCACCAACGGCTAAAACAAAAATTAGAAGCTAAGTGAAATTAAGAGCACAATAGATCTATCTACTTCATACTAAAGGAGATATAACAAATTTCAAAAATGATTTCTACAGTCTACATAACAAGCTAAATTGAAAAACAAACTAGAAAAGCCATAGAATAGAACACCAAACACTAGTTCAAATCAATCTAAAGTTTGTCTATCACATACAATAGAATAGAAATCTAATAATTTAATAGGTCTTCTGATCTTGAAAAGCTTCCCCACCCGCTGCTATAATAGGAGACTTTAGTACTTGTGAGGGAGTGCCTAACAATGCACGATAAAAAACTAGAGGATCCTGAGTGATACTTCTAAGATCTGGCATAGGGATGGTACCGACTACTGCCACTATAGCCTCCCCTTCCATAAAGTCCACCAGCTCCGCCATAACTAGCACCTGGACCAGAATCATATCCACCACTGTAGCCTGAACCACCATAACTACCATAGCCTTCTCCACCTCTACCATAGCCCCCTAAACCACTTCCACCATAGCCACTGCCAAACCCACCACCATATGGTCCAAAGCGACCTGAATAACCAAGGGAAGATTCACCTCGGTAGCCTCCTAAGCTATTACCTCCAAAACCTCCGTAACCACCACCAAAGTCTCCACTACCACTACCATAACCATAACCACCACCAAGCCTACCACCAAGACCGGCAGGTGTCCTATAAGGACCAGGGCCAAACCCTCCATCAAAACCCCCATAAGAACTGCCAAATCCACCATAACCATCACTGAAAGAACGGCTCCTAGAGTTGCTACCATATGAAGGAGGGGGTGGAGGGTTTGAGGCTTTCTTTGGTTCAGCTTTCTTGATCTCCACCTACAACAAAGCAACTTAGTTAACCTAGGTACTGCTGCAAGGAAACTACAATGACAGCCCTTTCCTGAAAGTATCTATACCTGTAACAAACTCCACCTATAATTATTAGTTACAAAACCACTAAAATACTATCCCATTAAGAATATATTTAAATTTAATAAATAAGCCATGACTCATATATCCACAAGGTAAAAAGAGAACGTAATAAAGCATGCTTGATGATAACCAACAATTTGTTTACAAGCTGACTTCTTGCAGAGCATCCATGCAAGCTCACCTGGGTACCAGCCATATCTATCATATTTCCTTTTGATAACATATCATCAACTACTTCTTCACTGTCAAATATTACAAATCCAAAACCTCGAGAACGATTAGTTTCATGATCACGAATGATCTGGTGTTCCAGAACCTTCCCATACTTGGAAAAGAAATTCTTGAGTTCATCTGAATAAATAACAACACAGGTTACGAAAGGGTAAGGAAATATTAGAAAGTTAAGTGTGATAAGAGTATGCACTCAATTACAGTCTATGAACAAAAATAAAACACTGGACCCAAAGGCATACCTTCAGTGACTGATGAGGGTATACCACCAACAAAAATCTTCTTTGTCTTGAAATCCTTTGATTGACCTGATCCTTTAGGAATGGTTCTTTTAATCTCAACCTAGACCAGATTGAGAAGTCAATTTACTTCAAATTTGAAAAGACAATTATTTTCTCCTTGTATATAAAACTGAATGCAAAATACTGCCAATCAAAAAATATGAACTGATGTACCTCAAAATTACTAGTCATAATAAATCTAAGCTATCTTGTTCAAAAAACCAGCAATAATAGCTGGAACTGATCAATATTCGATATCACATAAAAGTCAAAAAACAAGAACTATATACCCCTTCAACAAGCATATATGCTGCCCTATTTCTTGACATCACAAAATCAAAAAGCGAACTATTTAAAAAAGCAAGATAGAAGTGTGCCTCATAAAAATCGATAACCGGACAAACCTACAAGCTAACTAGCATAAAGATTTGCAGAGGCATCTTGAACCGATCAAATAAATGAATAGACAGAATATAATCTACATAAAGCTAGATCCCCTGTATTTCAGCTGGGTACAAGTGCCTCAACAATCCCTATACACCATCAGAAACCAAATCCAAACATTCGTTTTCGAAATCAAATCGAAAATTTCGTTTTTGAAAGCAATTAGAACCAAGACAAAGCAAATAAAATAATAATTTTTTTCTGACTTAACAAACTACCTGTTTTCCATTAATCACATGGGTGTCCTCAATAACCTTGTCCACAACGGAAGGATCAGCATAAGTTATGAACCCAAAACCCCTCGGTTGTCCCGTGTACCGATCTTTCATTATAACTGAATCCGTGATATCTCCATATTTTCCAAAATGCTTGTTAAACATAGCTACAATTTCATCAACCCCAAATCAAAACATAATCAGTTCTCTCAATTCTATCCATCAAACCCTAATCAACCAAATTCTCAAAAAAAAAATTTAACCAATTATTAAAAAAATTTAAAAAAATAGATACTCACCGTAGGTCGTGTCTTTAGCCAATCCACCGATGAAAATTTTCCTGCAAGAAGCGATACCCAAAACGCACCGTTTAATTCACGCAAAGGAAACGGGAAAAACTTGATTTTAACAAAACCAAAAAATAAAAAATAAAACTTTGAGGCGATATTTAACTAAAAATCGAAGAAAAAAACCCAATCGACAAAGAGAAAAAGACCAACCCGGGGCTGGCGCCATCGCCGGAGTGAGGGTTATCGGACTTGGATTTGGAACCCATGGCGAGTCAATTGTTCGTTCGATCGCTCCTGGGCGCGTGCGTGCGAGGGTGCGATTGGTTGGTGAGAAGGGCAGATGAATGAAGTTTCCGGGACAATAGAAGAAAGAGAGAGCGAGAGGAAATTTGGGGCACAAAATAAAAATCAACGAAAGCTAAAGGCGATGTCTGGTAGTGGGTTAGGGTTTTGATTGAAGCGAACGCGAGTGGAGAATATAAAAAGCTAGGTAAGGTGATGGAACCATCTGCAATTACTATTTTGCCACTTGTCCCATTACCATTCTCCAATCTCTACCGACTTCGAACCTGATGCCCCGCCCGCCCCCTGCCGGCTTTGTAAAAGAGAAAGCCCAAAATTAACTTTCAAGTCTTTTGCGTTTACTAATCCCAAAATGGGTGTGGCTGGGTTCTGAGCCCGTTTTGGGTTTTAGGTTTTTAGAGAAGCCCAACAACAACTCTGTAAAAGGAACCCGAAACGGAAAAACTTGGGGCCACATTTTGGGTTTTATTTCAGAAAGCCCAATGATGAAGTTGTTCAGGTGGCCTACAGTCCAGGATAACTTCTTTTGGGCTTTGGGAGTAGTAGAGCTAAAGAAGCCCCATTAAGTTCTATCCAGCCCCCATCTAGATTTCGACTAAGGTTAAAATTGTAAGAATGAGAAACTTATGAGCTAATTCGACTAGGAGCAAATTTCACAAAATACTTTTTGAGGTTTATGAAATTATCAAGCTAAAACCAAGTTTTATAATTTCGTAAATATGGGGAATAATTTGTAAAATTTACCATCCAAAATATATATCATCACCTTTGTATTCTAAACATGTCATAGTCATATATAGTTGTTTCCTTAATATCATTATATTTTTTAATATATATTATTAGAAGAATAATGCCGCATCCTAGATAGTATATTAGATTTATCATACCCTATAACGTATTATCTTATATGATATTCATAATTATATTACTTAAAATACAAAATTAGGAACATATAGTTCAATTAAGGAAAATCATTATTTGTGGTATTAATATGGTGACTTCATTCATTATAAGAATTTTCCCATTTCCACATATAGACAACCCATGTCCCTTGAGATTTAATCAAATAAGAAATATTTGAAAACACATCATGATTTCCTGTTTATCATTTTATTTTAGTTTTTTGGTATTATGCATTCAAGAATAATATATCACTTTTAATTAAAAAAGGTAAATAAATATTGTTTTATCAAACCTTTAAGGATGTAAATATCATTCATCAAGAAAAAAAAATTAAAGATTAATTTTCAATAATGTTTCTTTAAAATACAAAGTTAATTCTCAAACTCCTTTAGAAATTATTTAAATATATACGTACGTATGTACGTATATATACATGTATGTTGAATGGTGCAAGGTATTATTAAAAAAAAAAAAGGAGCACTCCATTGCTTTATTCCCTTACCAAGAGACCTTTTCCACCTAAAATGAAAAGAGGGTCTTTAAGATACAGAAAAAACTTGGCTCTTAATCAACTTTCTAAAAAGGTTAGATAACAACTTAACTTGCAAGTAGTCTTTCACAAATAAAAGGCCAAGTATCCCAATTGATAATGGGTATAATTTAGCTTCTAAGGACAAATTTTTTATAACCTTTTCAAGTTAATGGAAATGCTTTGCCTTTCGCCACTTGAAAAAGATTGCTACAATCTAATAATCGTTCTAGCCTAGCTTGCTAGCCTGTTTCTTCGCCAAAAGTTGTGACACCACATCGATTCCTAGTACAATCCCACTAGTCCCATTATGGCACCACATAAAATTTCTGACAACGACAACTTTAACATTGAACGGTCATGAATTGAGTCCTACTAATTCTTTGCCATCAATTGTATTTTATTGTTGAACCCATCAATTATTCAATCTCGGCAGCTAGCTTAGAAAGGAGAATGCTTCGACAAGATTTTATACAATAGAGTTCTATACTATTTGTAGATATAGAAAACAAAAACCTTAACAATAATGTTTGGCTTTGATTAGCATATGGGGGATGATCTTTTATATCATCTCAATGTGCTCTAGTCTTTGTCCACCTTCTCCACATTGCTCCGCACTCAATACTTGCCCACAATGTCTCTTTCTTGTGTGATATATAGACACACAAACACGCCTACTCAACTCCCAAAAAAGGAAAAAACAAACCAAAATTTCCCCAAATCTCCTCTACCCCAAATTCTCCAATGCCCTTTTCGCTTTAACCGCATAGCAAAACTAAGAAAAATATCGGGAAGGAACAATATGTCGTGTTACCTGCTACCATGGATTGTTTTTTGAAGCAAATACTTGTATATAGGATTGATCTATCATGCAAGGATGATAGCCTATATGTGTCTCACAAAAGGCTTTCCTATTAAAAGGGATTAAGCCATACACGTGCCAAATGTCATTAATGTCGATCCAATTATATCAAATTGCATGTGTATTCATTTTGAAATTAGTTAAGTGAGTTTTTAATGGAAGGGATACATCACCTCAAATTCAATCTAGTCATTAAATAAAATATCATCATATATGTATTAATTACAAAAACAAAAATATAATAATATTAAATAGACACATAAATAATACAATATGTCTGTGGCAATCTAATATTTTTTTCTCTTTTTTCCTACACTATAATCATAAAACAGTCAGCACATGTGACAATTGGCCCAAAATTCACTCACCCTTTAACACAATTATTGGTCATGGACTCATAGTACTATTCTAAGCATTGATTTCTGGCTACAATACCAATAAATGAATTATGATACACTGTGGTAGAAAAAATGCACGATTAACAATCCTCAATTCTCCAACAAGTCTTGCTGTATAAACACCGCCCACGTTCTCCAAACCCAGAAGGCTTTACGTTCGACACATAATTATAATTATTATTATTACCATTCTACTGTCTCTAATACGCAAAAACACAAACACGTTGAAAACATAATTTATTTTTATTTGTTTTCTCTCTTTCCTGAAAGGACCTTCTCTTCCCTTCTCTTCTCTGCAACATGAGCAAGAATAGCAGGAGCAAGAGCGGCGAGGAGGGTGGGTTTAGGGTTACGATCCCGGCCCACGTACGCTCTACAATACAAAGCATACGAGAGACCACTGGCAAGCAACATAGCGATGAAGAGATCTACTCTGTTCTCCAGGATTGCTCCATGGATCCCAATGAGACTGCCCAAAAGCTCCTTTATTTAGGTATATGAATGATACTTACGTATCTCTTTACATCAGGTTTTCGAAGCTTCTGCATTTTTAACAAAGTTGAGTTCTTTTTTGCATTTGGGTATTGCACGAAAAGCTTCAATATTTTGCTAGGTAGAGGTTTTGTATGCATACATGGGTGAGGGTTTTGTCTTTGCATTCGGATTTTACACGAATGTGAATGTGGTTTATGTTGGCGTTTTGTATGTTAATGTTGTAAATTTAGAGTTTTTAGCAACTTGGTGTATTCATTATTGTAGAGAAAATGATTATATGTTTAGTTATGCATACATAGCTAGATTCATTGATGTATTTATGTAATAGGCTTTTTCATAAATGTATTCTACGTTAAAGTTTTATTTAACTAGGTAGACGTTTCGAATGCATACATGGGTAAGGGTTTTTTTGTGCATTGGGCTTTTATATGAATGTGAATGTGTTGTATCGGTGTTTTATGTGTTAATAAAGTTAGAGGGTTTAGCAACTGGGTATTGAGTATGTTCATCATTTTAGAAAATGATTTATAGACAATTAGACATAGATGTATTCGTGTGTGTATATGTCGTAGGGTTTTTCAAAAATGTATTCTACATTGGAGTATTATATGTGTATGTTGGAAGTGTTTCTGTGTCTGTTAGATGATATGATCTGTTTTTCTTGGCTCTTGTGTTTTCTTTTGTGGTGTGTGCTGTTTTGCTGCGAAAAAGTGATGATATTTGGCGAAAGGTTGCGTCTTTGTGTGGTTTTCGTCATTTGTTAGCTTTTGGGTCTTTTTAAAACTTTCTGTGGCAAGAATGTGCTCGTGCTGAGACAACGGAAGAATGCAGGACATCAAACATCTTTCACTAAAGTGTTGACCGTCCAAATATTTATTTCTTGCTCAGATTAAATAGCATTTTAGTGGGACTGGTAAGAAAAAGATGTATGGAAGGGAAGTGGAGGGGAAGAAAAGAGTAATTTTAAGTTTAAGTTATTCTGGAGCATCCTGCATTCTTGCTCTGTGCCATTATGAAGCAATTGTCATTCACAATGCATTTGTGCTATCTAATGTACCATCACTTACCTAATTTTTTATGAGTATGTTTCTTCTATATGATGCATACTATTATGTATCTGTAACTTTTTATCAACAGAGATACTCACTTTATTTTCCTGGTTGTGCAGATACATTCCATGAGGTGAAAAAGAAACGTGATCGGAAAAAAGAGGTAAGGGTTCTTTTTATATCTAATTGGTGAATAGATATAGTTTTATTTATTTTTTATTTTTTATTTTTAAGAGAGAGGGAAAAACTGTTGAGAATACAGCTATAAACCCGTCTGGTATAATTGATGTGTTTTGAAGTACAAAATTGCAATGACTGATTAAAGATGCAAGTTAGTACTGTGAAGAAAGTAAGAGCATCTTGTTATAGGATCTAAATTGAAAAATCATATATTAGGATTGTTAGGAACATTCTTCAGTGCATTTGGTATCTGCTGTTGTAAGAGTATATTTTGTATGATTGGAAATTGAAATATTAGCTGATTATATCCTTTTCCGTTATCTTTAATGTTCAATTCTGGGCCTGGATAGAGTCTGGCAGTAATTTGGATATGACACTCTCCACTATCTTGTTATGAACCAAGAATGGGTTCATTAAGAAGCAAACTGATGTCAATTGTACCTGTTCTCTATGCCTGCTTGTCACATGCATTCTTCTGTGTTACGTGTTTTGATAGTTACATCCTAGTTTTTTGGTGCTTGTACTATTGCAGGGACAAGGGGCTAGGGGTGGTCGAGGGAACTATTATTCTAATGCTGTATTTTCTGGTAAACTTTTACTCTTTATCTTAAAATTTTTTATTGTGCCACATTTAGTTCATTTATTTTGATGCCTGCTTCTACACTGAGATTTAGAATTATGATAATAGTATTTGCTTGGACCTCTTCAAAATTAAAGCACGGAGTCCATCTCAATGCATTATGATTTATGGTGGTTGATAAGGCTCCTGTTTGTGTTCATTCATATTCTGACGCTGAGGGCATATTCCCATGTGTACGAGATCTTGGTGAAATTTTTTTGCGTTTTAACAATCTCAGCTTCCATCTCCCCTTAGAAGTTTGTGAGAATTACAATTTTCTTTAATTTATAGAGAGCTGTGTAGTTATCGTCCACAAATCTATGCCTCACATATTGCTCTTATCAGTTGCTGGCAGTGGGAGGAATGCAGCCCCTCAAAGGGAAAATGGAATTAATCACCTCACAGAGAGAGGTCCACTGTTGCGGAAAACAAAAAATGCTGCCATACCTCATGGGACAAAGTAATTATATAACCAAAGTTTTATTATTATATGGTCTTTATTATCTATAATAAGAACTTTAGAATTCTTTCTAAGCACAGAAGTGAATTACTTTTTAAATTTAATCTTTTTCAACTGATTATCAGATCTCCAAATATCATACCGAATGGCACGTCGAGTCTATCTAATGGAAGCTTTAGTCATGGACGTGATATTGAATTGTCTGCCATTGATGTGATTCCTGAACCTGAAGATATTACAGCTGTTGATGCAAAAAAGTTGGTGACTGCACCGCTGCTACCCACTCCCACCTTTGCCTCCATGATTAAAGCTGAGAAAGATAAGTACACATCTACTTCCAACCACCGTCCTACTTCTGCCACTCCAGCATCTGTATCAGGTGTCTATTCCTCGGCTTCAGATCCTGTACTGTCATCACCCGTGTCCCAAAATTCTGGTGTGGTGGGCACAATTATACGTGAAGTAGGGAGCCAGCGAAAAGTTGCTGAACCAAACCATATTTGGGGAAACAAAAATGTTCCCTCTGATTCGGACATAGAGTCATCCCAGTGTGAAAAGGAAGCCTTCAACACTTTGAACTCTGTCCACGAAAAGAAGGCTGAAAGTAAGTCAAAGGAAGTGGAAAAGAATCAGATTTCTGAGCCTTTACAGGCTTCTACCCCAGCAACCCATGGCAGTTCTTTGGCTACCCATTCTTCTGACAATGATAGCCAAGCACCACAAGAGTCTATTGCGCTTGCTACAGGTATAATCCTTTTTATCCCCTTATATCGGATTCTATAACAATGACATAAACTATGTGCATTTCATTTTCTTTCTAGTTGAGTGTGTTACCGTTCAAACACTTTTTATGGTCTCTATTTGACTTTGAGCCGTTTATTTATTATTTATTTTTTCTTCTCTTCTTGTGATGTGTGAAATCTGTCAATCCACATCATGCCACACCATTCTGTTTGCTTCTATATTTGGCATATTCGCATTGCTCCTCAAGCTTCTGAAACAGTGGTAACAGCAGGAGATGCAACTATTGCTGTCAAAGCCAATCCTCAGTTGCTTCTGGAGTCAACTGTTAACGATAGTCAACATGTAACCTTTCCCAGTCACTTCAAAGTTTCTGAAGCAGTAAAAAATGGGTTGACTTTTGGAAGCATTGATCCTTGTTTTGGATTAGCGACAAAGTATTCCAGTGGCACCACTGACGAGCATAATTCTGTCTGTACCACTGAATCTTCTTGTGGAGGTGACGTAACTGCTGGAGAACCTTCTCCTAGGTTGGTGAAACCTGTATTATGTATTTGGGCCTTTTTTGATTTTATGCTGAGTTTATTTTCTTGTTCTTCCTGCTTGAATGGTGACAAATGACTATAAATTTGATCTCTCATCTGAATTCTCTAATTTGGTTTTAAAACATAAGTGCTATGTTAACACAAATTCATCTTCAGCTATATTCAAGAAACTATATGCAGAGCATAAGATGACTGGTTGAGAGTAGTTGTCCTTGATATCCAATAACATTTTATTGGACACATTTGATTGTTTGTAACCTCTCCGCAGCAGTCAAAACATATCCTCAACCACTCAAGGAGAAGCTGCTGATCATCTGCAGTCTCCTCCTTTTGTGGATAAAGTGCCGCTTACAGTTGTTAACATCTCAATTGGCGCCGAGTTGAAGCATGATGATTTGAAGCAGGAGATGCCCGTGCTTCCGGAAGGCCAACAAAAACCCCCTGTTCAAAGTGTGCCAAACTATGGTTTTGGTTTCATGTTACCCTCAGCTTCAAGCCAACTTGTACACGTGGAAGGACCTGAGACTCAGGCACGTGATGTTTCTCTCATTTCAAACCTTGCTGTAAGGCCATGCCCTGTTTCTATATAAATAGTTGTCTACTATGTTTAATTACGTAAATTTTTGTGTTACTCTCCATCATGCATTTTGCCTTCTTTTTGGGGTTTAGCATGGGTGGGCAACGATTGATGTGAGTCATATTTGTGGTGGATCATGCAAGGCTACAGAAAATCTTAGGTTTGCTTGATCATGCAATGTTTAAGATGCTGTTAAAGTAGAGCTGAGGCATTATTTGCTGCAGATCGTCTGTTTGCTGGATGACATTTTTTTATTAGAGGCTTCTTGAGATGACAAATTTTAAATATCCACTTGTCCCAAAATTTTAAGTTGATAGCTAAGGTTTGGATAATAATATTTTAGCGCTAATATGCCCCTTGCTTGCACATGCATGCGGACTAAACACAACTTGTTTTTTGTTATTTAATTAATGTATTGGAGGGATTTGAGCACAAACACAACTTATCATTGTTGTTTAATTAAGACAATGGGGGGTTGGGATTTGAACGTAGGACTACGTAGTAAACTGGTTTTGATACCATTTTAAGTGTCATTTGAGTCAAAAACTTAAACTGATGGGTAAGCACTGATGATAGTAAAATTTGATATAGATAACAAGATGTTGAATTGTAACTGAACTCATTTAATGCCTGTACAAATCAAGGAATGCCCTTTTTACTTAGTTTGCCTAGGGCCTTTTTGTTTAACAAAACTTCTATGCGCAAGTTCCGTATCTGTATATTTCATGGAATAAAATATCACGAGCATGGCCTCATAGATTTTTTTTTTTTGGTGCTCTATAATATCATGGTTCTGAGGATAAAATTTATATTGGTATCATCTCTCTCTCTCTCTCTCTCACACACACACACACACACACACAGGTAAATGTAAGTCATTTGCTTTGCCTTTTCTTGTTTCTCCTTGCCCTACTTTCTAAAGCTACTACGTGTTTCTTAGACCCATTTTCTTTAATATGTAGAATGGGAATTCTCTGGCTCCTACCTCAAGTCCAGCTCCATCTGTGCAGAGCTCTGGTGCATCTCCACCACAGCCGGTTCATCTTTTCAGGCAGCCTTATCCAAGCTTCCTCTCTTATGGCCACTACCTCTCTCCTTATTTTATGCCACAAATACATCAGTTCTTAAGCCCAAATGGGCTTCCCCAGCAGCCCTCAACTGGTAACATTTATTTATCATCAGCTGCTGCAGCAGCAGCTGCTGGAGTCAAATTCCCTATTTCACAATTCAAGCCAGGAACTACTGCTGGAAATCCAACCCATATTGGAGTTGCATCTGGCTATGGTTCATACAGCTCTTCTCCTGTTGGTTTTAACCCCATTACTGCTGGCACCTCTGGAAAGGCTACCAGTAATGAGGATCCTGCAGCATCTCAGTTGAAAGATAATCATATCTATACAACAAGACCACCGGTTAGTTTCTTCTCCTGTTTTGGGACTACATTATATTCTTTTTTCTTGCATTTCGATGAGATACATTGTATTTAAATCAAGCTCATACCAAAGGTGGTATTATTGTTATTGTGGAGGCGGATCTGGCTAATTTTGATAGATTGTCTAATCACCAATTGATTTGCAATAATCTAGATTGCTAGATTAGCGTATTACTGTAAATGTTGATATCTCGCTTTTATTTTTTAAAATTTGTATATAGAATAGCTGGAATATAATACAATGGTTGTTCACTGCAGAGTGAAGGTTCTGGTGTCTGGATACCTGCACCAGGACATGATTTATCAAACATGCAGATCAATCCTTTGTACAACCTCACCCTCCAGGGACAGCACATTGCATTTGCACCTGCACAAACTGGACATAGTGCATTTCCTGGAATTTATCAACCAGCACAGACATTAGCTGCTCCTTCAAATGTTAATCCACTATTGCAGCAGTCTCAAGCCATGGCTGCGGCTGTTGAAACTATGGGACCCCCTTCTGGTGCTTATCAGCAACCTCAGCTTGCACAGGTCAATTGGAACCCTAATTACTGATCTAGTGAAACTTCTCTTGAGGAAACTGGGTTACTATGAAGCTGGCCTAATATTAGTGTAAATATAGTATGTGTCCTAGAAATTTTAGGACAAGTTCGTGGCGGGGATACGTGTTGCTGACCTTTTGAAGTTATGAATGTGACAGGTGCAGGTTTTCTGATATTCATCTTGTTCTTTTGCCTGCAATTTCTCTTAGCTGGTGAACTTTTTTTGCTCTCTTTATTTTGGGTTAGACTTATTCATAAGATCTTATAGGAATTTAAGAGGTCAAAGAGGGGAGGTGGGATTTACCAATTTTTCCTTTCTGCTGTCTCACCTGTATATTAAATTTTGATAGAGAGGGATTGAAGTATACCGCTGTAATTGATATATGAGAATTGGCGTTTATATTTTATTCTGAATTGATGAATGAATATCCCTCCTTTTGGTCATTATGTTCGGTGAAACTATTTCAAGTCTTGGATGATGTCTATTATTTTCAGAAAATTGGGTGGTAGATTCATTTACATTTTAGAATAGCTATGTATGTCCGCTGGAACTCTTTGAAGCATATCTATTGTCATTATGTGGGAAATCTGCATTATAGTGCTTCAGGGTTGCTTACCTCAAATCTGTCATCTCTGCTAAATCAATTGCAGCCATCATGTACTGTTATTTATCTACAAACCAGATTACTTATACAATGATTCTCATATAGATGTTACATTTTTATCTATATACAATCTGCGTCTAAATTTTTTTCATGTTAGTTTATATGAAAATAGTTGGATGATTAGGTCATATGTATATACACCAATTATTTTATTTATTGAGTCACACCTAAAACATACATTTTCAAGTTAAAAGAACGCGGCATCCCATACAACCTCTGACCTCTGGATGTGGATTCTGCTCCTAAGAGCGGGATCGAAAACATATTTACATTGAATGCAAATAATTTATGTTGGGAAAGTCCAATTTGCCTCTGAACAAATCTTGCTTCCCATGTAGAATCAAAATTCCTACAATAACGTCCTATGAATTTGAAAGGCTTGGTGTTAGAATTTTGTTTCTTTCCTCTCAATTCTAAGAGCTTCCTCGGCTCAAAGTTTAGACAACGTTCGTGCTTACGATTACATTTGTGGTAACATTTGAGTCTACTCCAGCTTCAGTATTTGTTTTTGGTTTGGCTAATGGTATATTTTGCTTTGGAAGCTGCTTGATCGAACTATCCGGCGGCTTTTTCATGTTGAGCGATGTGTAAACTGACATTCCACAAAGAGCTGTAACAGCTCCACAAATGCTCACAAACCCTGGATCCGAGTTGAAGAGAAGATAGCCTCCAAGTAAAATTACACAAGTTTTGAACTGCCCTAAAACAACATGAGAGGTTGCTGAGGTTGCCCTGCATACAAAGACCAACAGCCCGTCGTGAGTGCAAGTCTAATGAGCATAAAAAAAAAAAGTCCACTCTGCAATTTTGCTTTTTCATAGATTTGTGAATGTATGCCATTAACTACTTGGAAGTTGAAAGAGGAAATGATTGGTATATGGAAGCTGGGAATGGAGTCCAACCCGAGTGCCAAAGCTCCAGACCATTGCAGGAGAAAACCAAGGAGAGCGGATATTAGAATAGCAGATGAGTTATTGAAATTCCACTTGAACAATAACACTCCTGGTGGATCCAACCATGGCATCAAAGCTAGTAAGAAGAAAACCGTGATGGGAGTAGTCTTCCACATCAACCTGCAATCAAAATTTTGTTCTTAATGTATAGAGTAATTCAATGTTTTATTTGCGAAGATAAGACAATCTTTGCACTTACGCCAGAGCAGTCCAGTTGCCTTGTTGCTGCAAATTGGACCAAAGAATTTTGTTTATAGCACTTGGGATTATCCATACAATTGCAATACAAGCACCAAATAAGTTGAACTCTAAATCTGTTACAGTTGCAACCGCCACACCTGCTGAGACAACCACCAGGGCCAAAACCTACGGAATATGGACTCTGTCAGGACTAGCTAAATTATAATTTTATATTAAAGACTGTGTCAGATCTAGCTAAAAAATAATTTTATATGTTAGCATGTTGTGACATCGTATAATGCTAGTGAAAAAGTCCTGGACTGGTTTATAGGAGTTCTGTTTTCATCATGTTTATATGAAACCTAAAAACAAAGTCGTGAAGGTGATAGGCGTGCATGAAACCTATTTTATTTTTTAACAATGTAAGGTGCAACATATATATTTAAATCTATTATTTTGATTCGAGTTTATTGGATATTTAAATAATTGATGTGGGATGTCATGTCTGTATATATATTTAAACCTATCATTTTAATTCTGAGTTTTTGGATCTTCAAGCAACAGTTGAAGGGTAAAAAATGGAGGAAAGTGACAAGCTAACTGACCTTATGATAAGAAATGGTTTTGCTGAAGAGGATAAATTCTGCCAGAACAATAGTTGGTGTGACAGCAATTTTTGTCATCTGGTAGAAACCAACACTGCAAAGAAATCACATGAATACTGAGGAAACTTTATAAAGTGACAAGTTGCTACTGCAAAAAGTTCACATGAAGAGTGAGGAAACATTAGCATGGTGACAAGTTCCTATTTTTACAGAAATAAATCCTGAATCACAAACCTGTTATGCTTTAGGCTAGTATTGGCCAGGCCAGTGGCAAAAGACATGACAACACCCAGAGTAAAGAGAGATGAGAAGGGAGTAGTTTTAGAGGGAGGGGAGACTGGCAGAAGTGCCACTGCCTTGAAAATGGCTAGTAGTATCCATGCAACAGTGTAGTGAATTAAGGTAAGAAAGATTGGGTAGTTAAATCCAACTCTCCCCATCACCTGTAACCACAAACATAATCGAATAAGAGAAAGCCTGAGCTGAACATGCTTAATGTATGCCTTTAATGTCTTATGTTAACCCTTCGAAGACTATAGTTTCATTATAAAAATTATTTTGGCACGATCTTTAAGGTGTTGAAGATGTAACTTTATGCACACATTGAAACTACCCATAAGAATAAAATTTTTTGAGGTAAAACATTTTGATTACAAGCACATCAGGAATCCTAAATCTATGCAAGCTGCAAAATTGTTAAGATGCACAAACTGCAACGCTTGATAGAGAGGAAAAGGAACTGACAAGTTTGTTTGTGAGAATAATTCCAACAGAGACCATGAAATTGAAGGTCATTGCCACCACCGGTCCGCAAAATCTTTGCTGTTGGCGCTTGGCTCCCTCCGAAGTTCGAAGGTCATTGTAAAGGGTTCCTCTGATTTCCTCCAGTGCTCTACCTGATAAATGAACAAAAGAAAGATAAAATGAATTCAATAAATAATAATAAATGCTTCATTTTTCATGTAAACGTTGACACATATGGAGAAATGTTAAGCAACACAATAAATATTTTAGATTTCAGATTTCAACCACGTTCCGGGATAAAAAAAGATTCGTGATCTAGAAAAAGAACAAGCAGCTATGGTGGCAAATATGAAAATGAACAACCTCTGCAATCATTTGGACAAGAAATTTATCCCTTGTTTCATTGAACCATATATTTAGAATCAGAAGAAACTCCTTATGTTACAAAATTCATTGAAAAGAAGAATCAACAATTAATGAACTGCAATCTGACATAATGTTCAGAGGAGTTCAAGACAACAGGTAATTATATTTTAAAAAAAAAAGAAAAAAGAGTAGCTAGAAAACATTGACATTAAATCAAATACATAACAAAACCCCATTAATGTAAGACTAACTCAAATGATTAAAAAAAAAAAGGTATAAACTTAGAACATTCACATTGAAGACTAGATAATATGAAAACACAGAAACTCATAATATATACAATAAATGCAACTTAGAAGATAGCAATGTAGCTTGAGGTTTCATTGAATCAAGAAAAGAACCTGCTTCTCCTGCATCACTGTCTTTGCGTTTCAAAAACTTTTTGCCGTCTCTCCCCAGCAGAGAATCCAGCAACCCCATTTACCAGCCCAACACAGAGCTGATGAAGGTTTCACATATTAATCACAATATACATTACACCATTAACATACACCAATACATTATTCAGAAAAAAATAACATTTTATTTAAACAAGAATGACTGTAAAAGAGAAACCATAAAGACGAGGAGAAGATAAGTTCATGAACTTTTGTGATTTTATTATAAGATTATGCAGATAAATATGGAGAAGAGAGTCCTATATGGAGTAGTTAATTAAGAGAAAGAATGAATAAAATAAAGAGTAATATTAATGGGGATTTGGTTAAATGTTGTTGACTCTAGTGATGGTGTATAGATAGAGAACCAATAGTTGCTGAAACTCTGCCAAATGTCTTGTTGGATGGTTGGAAATACATTTGTTTAATGTCTTCAAATGATGTTGGTTTTGGTTTCCGGAGAAGCTAAGGAAACATCATGTTGATGCAATCTAAGAAATAGTCAATACATGTGCCATTGTCACCGTTAAATACTCCCAGTAAATGAGAGTAAATGGTTTCTTCATCAATACATCTAACATTAGACTAATAAAACATTAAAAATAAAAAATTGGACAATTATTTGTGACTATAATAACACGATACAAAGATATTATAAATTAGACTCCAAATGGATGAGTGAAGTATACCTTTATATAAAATTTTAAGAATTGTGAAATCTATAATAAATAATTGTTTTGGCGTTTAAGTATGTATCATTTTCATATTTTTAATGTAGATTTGAACCTTAATCAATGAGTGAGTCCCACAGTTTGGTGGGTTATGTAACATTTTTTAGTTAGGGTATTGTAACAGTAAAGGTGTTATAATAATGTAGCAATCAAGAGCTCTTGATTGATCATCTATAACTCATCGTGTCCTTAAATGGTCACTTATGTATTAATTGTTATTAGTTAACGAATTGGGTAAAAGATCAAATCATAGATAGATGTGAACAAGGCAAGTGAAAGTGATAGGCTTCCAATTCCATCCAAAGCAGTCCTCAAATGTATCAACTACATAAAAGTTAACTCATACGTTGCGCTGTGCTGTTTCCATCACCATCCCGCCGTGACTAACAACCAACCACCCAGCTCAGTAATAGTTTGGAAACAACGCATTTGATTCTCAAAGTTTGTACTCGTATCATTCATACTTGTAACTATTTTCAGAAACATACAAATAAATGGGTGTGCAGTAGGACATGGGCACATGGTGGGCAGGTGAATCTAGTTTGCGAACTAATTTTGATTGCAGTTTCGATAGAGTTTAGTATCAATTACTAAGGAATCAAAAGTTAGTGAAGTAAGATAGGTCCAGAAAGTTGTCCAAGAAGTTTGCTATGCTAACCGAAAGTTAACTATGATCTTGTAGAGGGGTTTGTTGATGATGGGTTGGGATTGCAATCCCTGGCTGGTTTAAATCCAGAGTAGATAGTGAATGTGACCCAAAACTTGTGAGTCAGGATAAGTAGTGGACCTACATCCAAAGATGCCAATGTGTCAAATTAGACCGGTTTCATATCGTTTTGTATTCATGTCATGTTAAATTATATTAATTTAAGTTCAATCCGTTAACTTATTGGGTTTAAATATTGGAATCCAAACCTAATTGTTAATTTCACTAATTATCTGAATCCAACTTATTTAACCCTTTTTATTTTAAAGTTAGACAATAATATGTGTAACATGAGTGGTATAAATTCTAACTATAAATATAACTAATAGTTTACACATTTAATATCTAACAAATATTATGAAATCTATTGAAATATCAAAATTTAATAAAATATGAAAACATAAACAAAGTTTTGTATCTAACGTCATTCAAAAGTCCATCTAAATCATATTTAAGACAAACAATTAAAATGTCTAATTATTGAACGATTCTTAAAAATGAAATAAGACATTCTATAAGTTTCCTCTTTATATTTTCCATCAAAATATTATACTTACAGACACCTAAGAAAAAATTATAATTTATTATTATTTTTTGTATCATAAATAAATTTACTAAATTATCCTTAATATTAACGGGTTAAACAGGTGAAACGATTTTTTATAGGACAAACCCAAACACGATCCAATATCAAATGAGTTTTCTCGTGGTAATCCATTAACGATCTGATTTGATAATATTAGATCCAAATTACATTACTATCAAATGGATTCATGTCGTGTTAACAAATCATATAGAATTTGCCAGATCTAGTGTTTCACTGGGCCTGGTTAGGTTTCTGCTTCTGGGTCAGCGAACAGGTTAGGCTTAATGCTATTACAAGGCTCACGTGTGAGAATCTATATTCATGACAGAGCTTATGACCACTAGTGTTGGTAAGAGTCCACTCCAGAATGGTATCAAAGCAGAAATACTGATATTCCCAACTGTGAGAGGACGTGGTATATGCAGTGGGTGATGCATATCTGCATCTGTGGGAGAACTTAGTATACTATAATTGTTATGAGTTCAGCTCAGAATAGTATCAAAGCAGAAAGTGTTCATAGCAATGTCAATTAGAGGTCTTAGTGCTGCTACTGTCGTGAGTTCAGTTTAGATTACAAGAGGGAATTGTTTCTTACGTTGTGTTATTGTCAGTAGCTCACAAATCTAAGACTAAAGACAACCTGTGGATTTCATATAAGCAAAACAAAAGATCTTACAAAAGAAGGGAAAAGAATACATGTGTGTATCCTTTTTGAGGTCCTGGTTTGACTAATCAATACAATATGAGGAAGTGTAATTCTGTTTAGATTGAGGATTCAAACAGTTGCATCCAAAAGGCTAATGTCAAAATCAGAAAAAGAAAAGGATTTTATTCCTAACCAGCATCATGGTTTTAATTATCCTTTCAAGGCATTCTCCAGGTGCTCATTTTCCTTCGTAATGGCATCAAGATCAGCTTGTACTTTGTCCACATTTAAGCTTCTGGATGCCATGGCGGCTAGCTTCTTTTCATATTCAGCTACTGCTCTTCGTAATCTATCCATGGCAAGGATTTTCTCTGAGACTTGCTCAAAGCTCTCATGCATGCTAGTGAGAAGTCTATAAGCCTGCCGCCCTACTGAGTCTTTCTTAGCTTCCCTGCAACATGCAAAAGTATGTTATCCAGATTTGAAGCACCAGTTTGTTTGCAGATTCACTTAAATCACATATAAGTCAACTTCACGGATTATAGAAACAACAATTCATCATGCATGCCTGAAAATCATGTCATCTACAATGGCAAAGGTTCGATGAAGACGCTCTTGGATGGAATTACTCTCTAACTGAAGTTCCCTAGTTTCTTTCAATATTCGCTCTATGTCAGCATCTTGTTTCCGACTGTTCTTTGTGATCTCTTTTACCCGCTCAATGTAGGATCTCCTAGATTCCCCTTTGGGCTGTTTTTTGAGGTCTTCAGAAAGTTTAGAGTATTCATCCTCCCTACAGAATGAAAAGACATCTGAGTAAGAAGAGGCGAAGTTAATTTATATTAGATCTAAAACTAATAGAACAACTATGAACGAACAAACAATTAGTCAAGTGCAATATCATTTCCGATATAAGCCACAGACTATTAATTTTGTTATTTATAGAGTTATAGCCTCACAATAAGATGTAATGCAGTCACTAATATCAGGAAATTTAAATTCAGGAGCCGCAGGCTAAGTAATACGAATAATATAACTCTGCAAAATAGCAACACCCCCTCTTTTGATTTGTAAACAATATCCTTCAAATTGAGCCACACCAACTTCCAATCACGCATCAAAGCTCATAATGTGAAACAGCAAGTGATGACTTATATAACACTACAATTTAATTTCAACGTTATATACCTCTTTCGAATTTCAGATAAAACAGAATGTCTTTCCAGTCTAACTTCCCTCAACTTTTGGAGCTTTTCTTGAGCCTCTAGATCATTTCCATAAAGAGATTGCTCAAGATTTCTCTTTTTCTCTTCCAGAGAATTTCTCAAAGCATCCCTAAGAAAACATATCAGGTCCAATTAAATACCTCTATTCCAAGCATAGGCATAGCAAGTTAACTGGAAAACTATAACGTACCACTCTGACTCCATTTCAACAAGGTTACACTTTCTAGCATCAACTTTCTGCTCAAGCTGCTCAACGTAAAACTCAAAAGGATGAGAATCATCAAAAGCCATTTCTGCTGCTGCCTTCAACAACTCAAACTCTTCCTCAAGAATCCCTGATTTTGAACGCTCCACAGTTGCCTCTTCCCCAACCTCTTGTTCTCCAATTTGTAAAACATCATCCTCATGTCTCATCTACTTAAAAACAACAAGCATCAAGAAGTAAAATTTAACAAACACAAACAGAGAAACAAACAACATAAACATTTCCATTCAAGTCTCTTGATCAAGTCATTTTATTGTCCAGATTACAGGAGCTTAGATTAAAATACATACCTTTGAAGAATACTCTTTGACAGAAGCTCCTTTGTGCTCAGACACTACTTCATCTCCTCCTCCTGATTTCTCAGTTTCTTCTTCAGTCAAGTCCTTCCAACAAAATGCATTTTCTGGTTCATTCCTGATGAAATCTTGTGTTGTAGGGCTTAACACATCATCCAAACCAATTTCCTCCATCTTAGAATTGAGAATATGAACATCATAAAACACAGTTACAGATTCAGTTTCAGCCTGGGAATTGGCTAACTCTGCTACTTCATTATTCATTCCTCAATCTATTCTCTTTAAGTTTTGATTCCAACTTTCTGATGATCTGAGTCTACCCCTTCATTATCCTCCAAAGAGCTTTCATAGTGCTTCAAGTTTGATGATCTGAGTTTACTTCGCCAAATTTTACAACTTTCGGCAATCCAGAAATCCTCACTCTCCAACAAGAATATTATCAACTTATACAAATCCTTTTCAAGTGAATGCAGTAATCAACGCGTTTAATCTTCGGTAATCGATTCAGATCGGCGATGGTTCTTGACAATCGAAGGTTCAGGCTCGGCCAATCAGGCGCAAAGCAATTTTATTTTATTTTATTTTTTTGTCCTCTTCCCACAGAGACGGCGTCGTTTGCTTCGCAGTGGGAGACAAAACGACATTATTTACTCTAAACGTTGTCGTTTTCCACGCTTTAAAAAAAAAAGAAATTAAATTTGCACTTCCCAAAGACGATGCCGTTTTGAACCCAATTATTTTTGGAAAATGTAAAAGTAGCCAAGTTAGGGATTGTTTAACAAAATTCTAATTTGTTTGGATCGTAACAAACTCTTTTTTTTTTCTAATTTATAACTTTACACTCTAAAGTATTCCTTTTTTTTTTTTTTTAAAATAACACTAAATTATTGATATTAACATCAAAATGATACTTTTTCTTAATCAATATACAACAAATAAAGATGAAAGCATGAGCTTCTAATTATGGTTCCACGATCACTTGTTTAATGACGGGTGTGAACTATATTGTCTACCCGCAATTAGTTTATTAATTTATAATTTTTAAATGAAGACCAAGCTTTTATTGCACTAGAGCATATATGGGATTATGACAGCACAAATGCCTTTACTGATCGAGCATACGTATGCACGATGCACCTAATTTTCGTTGAGCAGTTAGCAGAAGTTGAAGAAAATGGAACCAAGAAAGGAAGTTTAAGTTTACGGTCATATTCTTTGGCATGTTTACAAGGCTAGTCAAAATGGTTGCAAAGGGTATGCAAGAACCAAAACCAAGACCTACAAGTTCCTAAATTTATCCATGGAAAGTATGTGGCCTATCCACCAGCACTCTTACTTGATATATAGGCAAGCTTTTGGTTTGTCACAGTTGATTCACTTGCTGCATATTTTATTAAGCCCCATCAGATTAAAATATACAAACCATTTCTGGAAGTATATACTCTGGGATGATGGAAATTGCAAGAGAGGATGGGATGGAAGACATGTCATTGCCCCCTCCAACCATGGGGTCTATGCATTTGCAGATTGCAGGAAGCAATGGTTTTGGTCACAACATTGAGTTCATGTCACAAGGTTACCTTAAAAATAGACACTCAGAGATTGACATAGAAGACGATACCTCGAATCCTGATAAAAATTGCCCGCTTCCAATTTTTCTCAAGGTATATATAGCAGTCCATATTGTTAATGTTACTTGTTGCAATTGCTAGACTCTTGCTATGTTATGTATTTGATAATGCAGTTTGAAGATGTGGAGTTTAAGGTGAAAATTAGCGTAGCTTCCTCTGCCAACCCTGTGAAAGCAGTGGTGTCAAAGGTGGCCTCGCAGATAAGCATGGAGAAGGATTACAAGCATATCCTGAAGGGGATAACAGGAAGCATTGGCCCCGGTGAAATTCTGGCTTTGATGGGTCCTTCTGGGAGTGGGAAAACAACCTTGTTGAAGATAATTGGAGGAAGATTAACAGATAATGTCAAAGGAAATATAACTTACAATGACATTCCTTACAATGCTGCTCTTAAGAGGAGGTTAACCAATTTTACGGAAGCTTTTCTCTGCACCATGGCAGTTGCCTGAACAGTTTGATTGTGCTAATGTAGTAGTTTTTCGATAATTTTTGAAACAGGATTGGATTTGTGACACAAGATGATGTGCTACTCCCACAACTAACAGTAGAAGAAACATTGGTGTTTGCAGCATTTTTGAGACTTCCAGGCAACATGAACAGGCAACAAAAATATGCTAGAGTGGAGATGATTGTAAAGGAACTAGGCCTTGAAAGGTATGAACTGTTACTAAACATAATACAACGCTGTTGAATCTGAATTTTTTTGTGGTTATAGATGTTAATTTCTTTAAATGATCACTTGAATAACATAGATGTCGTCACACAAGAATTGGAGGAGGATTTGTGAAGGGAATATCAGGAGGAGAAAGGAAAAGAACAAGTATCGGTTATGAAATTTTAGTTGATCCTTCATTACTGTTGCTGGATGAGCCAACCTCAGGCCTTGATTCCACCTCTGCTAACAAACTACTACAAATTCTTCAAAAAGTAGCCAAGGTATCTTTCTAAATGCTTATTAGCTCCATTGAATGTAATAAATCTTATTATGTAAAGATACTAGTAGCTTGATGTTGTATAGGCAGGAAGAACAGTAATCACAACCATCCACCAGCCATCAAGCAGAATGTTTCATATGTTTGATAAACTTCTGCTAATATCAGAAGGCTATCCAGTATACTATGGGCAGGCTAGAGAGTCCATGGAGTACTTTTCATCTTTGAGATTCATCCCGGAAATAGCAATGAATCCTGCAGAGTTTTTGCTTGATTTAGCAACCGGACATGTGAGTGACATAAGAGTCCCTGAAAGTTTGTTAGCATCTCAAGGGACTTCTGATTCTGAAAGGGATGTAATTAAAGTAAGAACTAATACTTTTGATTTGTTATCTAGCAAGTTTCTATCTCTCTTCTCCCCTCCAATCATTTGTTTTCCATATGGTAATTAGTATCTGCAGTTCAAATACAAAACTCATATAGAAGCCAGAGAGAAGGAAGAGAATCATCGAAACACAAAGGCGCCGGAGCAACTTCAATTGGCCATCCAAGTTAAGAAAGACTGGACATTGTCTTGGGGGGAACAGTTCATGATAATTTGCAAAAGAACATTCAGAGAGAGGTGCAGGGATTACTTTGACAAGCTAAGACTAGTTCAAGCACTTGGTATTGCTGTCTTGTTGGGACTTCTTTGGTGGAAATCCAGCACAGGAACTGAGGCTCAGCTTAGGGACCAAGTAATTCTCCATAACTACGATTTACAAAACTTTGATCATATTACAATGTTACTGTCCATTACAAACAAAATCATGACAATCTCAATTGTAGGTTGGTCTGATATTCTACATCTGCATTTTCTGGACATCTTCATCCATATTTGGAGCAGTATATGTCTTTCCGTTTGAAAAGATATATTTGGTGAAAGAAAGGAAAGCAGACATGTACAGATTAAGTGTATACTATGCGTGCAGCACCCTGTGTGACATGGTGGCACATGTTTTCTATCCTACTTGTTTCATGGTCATTGTATACTTCATGGCTGGATTCAAGAGAACAGTTCCTTGCTTCTTCCTGACATTATTTGCTGTATTGTTGATAGCTGTTACTAGCCAAGTAAGTCAAGCAAATCTAAATTGGTCTTTATGTGGTCTGAGATTGAATGATTTTCTTTCTGTCACTAGGGGGCAGGAGAGCTGTTTGGAGCTGCAGTTTTGAGCATTAAGAGAGCTGGAATGATTGCTTCGTTAGTATTAATGCTCTTTCTTCTCACAGGAGGTTATTATGTCCAGGTATTCTAGTCTATTTATGTAGTTACTTGCACAAAAAGAAAAGATAGGAACTATGCTAATGGAGAAGGAACAAGTTGTAAAACCTATGATTCGACATTTGAATTAAAAATTTTATTAAACCATTTTTACTTCTCTGTTAGGAAATGGTTTGACGAAATCCAGTAATTAAAGTGTTGACCCTGACCAATTTGTGTTTTTGTTGCAGCACATACCGAAATTTATGCAGTGGTTGAAGTACTTATCCTTCTTGTACTATGGTTTTAGACTTCTTTTAAAAGTGCAATACTCTGGAGATCAATTATATGAGTGTGAAAGCAAAGGAGGCTGCCGGACACTACAGAGCTCACCTTCATTTGACACAGTGAACCTGCAGGGTGGCTTGCAAGAAGTATGGGTTTTATTAGCCATGGCCATTGGTTACAGGATTTGCGCATACTTTTGCCTTCGCAGGAGGATTAATGTATGCCATCTTTGAGCAGACGATATATTGATAACAACATTGAAATAAGGGAGAAGACATTTTAAAGATTTTACTCAAATGACTTTGACTCTGTGTAAACCTGTAAAAAAGGTGCAGTTCACCATATGTTATATAAGATTAATGGTGAAACTTATTACTAAGACTTCATTTTGGTTAACCCTGAAAGTAAAAGTTCTATATTTGTCTGAAAATGTTATTCAAATTCCTGTTTAGATTTTATTTATTTATTTTTAAATGATATTTAAAAACTTAACTTCTATATTACTAAGACATCATATCTGGCTAACATCCAAATAAAAACTTTTATGTTTGTTTGAAAATGTTATTCAAATTACAACTTAGATTTTATTTATTTTTTAGAAATGATATTTAAAAAACTTAACTTTTTCCCAAATTATTTGGTTTCAATTAAGAAAAACTGGAGGGAAAAAAACATGTCATCCCAAATTTAGAATCATACAAAAGATATTAAATTTTGTGTGGCATTTTTTAGCAAAATAATTAAATAAATGAATTTAATAATAATATACATCTCTGAATCATTTATTAATATTTAAAATATGAAATTTGTTTAAGTTGAGCAGACATGGTGGGAAAGATAATTGTACTTAAAATATGCATTGCCTATTTATTTTTGGATATTGTGCAGGTTATAATCACCAGCTAATTAACCAACACTATACACAAAGATTACAAATGTAGCACAAAACGATATGATTTTTTTTATTTTTTATTTTTACTGGTTACACAAAGCATCAGAATTATGTTACATTAAATTTTGATTTTTTTGACCAGCTGCATCTGAGAATTATACCCACCGGTATTTTTAAGCACAATATTGTTAAATTCATTATAAATTCAAGGCAGAATTTAGTTTTTGAGCATCGGTTTGGAAACTCAAAGGAAGATTGTTTCTGGAAGGCATCATTAACATCCCTACCAGCCTGGTCAACTGTGAGGCCTTCCTCGTCACATTTCTGCTCTGTTTTTTCAAC
Source organism: Boswellia sacra (assembly GCA_013180625.2). Lineage (NCBI taxonomy): Eukaryota > Viridiplantae > Streptophyta > Magnoliopsida > Sapindales > Burseraceae > Boswellia > Boswellia sacra. Next base: position 244,321 of record SNVD02008183.1, on the reverse strand, counting down.
TGCTTTTAAATCGGTTTGGTATTTTCTTAAACACTCTAATGGACCTAGGCTGCCTTTTTGTTTTTTCTGTTCTGTTTTAAGATACTGTAATCTAATGGGATGGTGGGTCAAATTGATAATTTAGAATCATACAAAAGATATTAAATTTTGTGTGGCATATTTTAGCAAAATAATTAAATGAATGAATTTAATAATAATATACATTTCTAAATCATTTATTAATATTTAAAATATGAAATTTGTTTAAGTTGAGCAGACATGTTGAGAAAGATAATTGTACTTAAAATATGCATTGTTTACTTATTCTTGGATATTGTGCAGGTTATAATCACCAACTAATTAACCGACACTACACACAAAGATTACAAATGTAGCACAAAATGATATGATTTTTTTTATTTTTTATTTTTTTTATTGGTTACATAAAGCATCAGAATTATGTTGTAACAACCATAATTTTCCTAGGGCGATATAAGTCATTATGGGATTGGTCTAGGATAATAATTATACTTAGAATAATAATAATAAAAAGAGTTTTATTTATGTTTAAATTAGAAGAGATATATAGTAGTTAAGTTCTATCTCTTTTGGAATACCTTCACTTTATATAGTATATAAGCAACATTATAACTTTGCAAATAGGGATTTTAATGTAAAAGTTAGCTAGAGGCTTTGAAACTCAGAGATTTTAAGGTAAGATTGTATTTCCCTTAGTTTGATATATGAATTATTTTACTAGAAATTATTGTTGCCTAGATTTATACTAGGATTTCTGCAGAGGATTAAGGAACAGTTTAGGATTTTTGAATTTATTAGGATACTTAAAATTTGATTTTCAGTCTGATTTTTTTTATATTTCTTATAGACATATATGTTAACGTGTAAAATTTTATTTCACAAAAAAATATTAAGATTTCAATTTATTATGAATTTTTGAACTCTCTATTGAAATCCTAGAAAATACTGTGATTTCTGGATGTTACGAATTTCAGAATTTTTTTTCATATGCTAAAGGAGTCAGAAATTTCTCAAATTTTATATGCTGTTTTGTCCAGATGATATATATGTTTCTGTAAATTGTCATGATTTTTAAAAGTGTAGAATAATTTTTATGAAATTTTGAATTTGAAACGTTTTAATTTGAAAATTCTGGACAAAATTGACTGGCAGAAAATGAAAATCATTCAAAAATAGCTTCTGAATGTAATTTGCTTTAAAAATTTTTATTTGAATAATATGTGTCTAGTTCGCCTTTGCAAAATTTTAGGTTAATTGGATTAAGATATAATTTTCTAAAATTTCTGGAATGACCTCTGTTCTGTGTATTAGACTTAGGCAGAACGGTTTGTTTAGGAATTTTAAGGAAATTTTGTAGAACATTTGAGGTGTTGAGTTTATGAATTTATCAAGATGTTTTCAGGTTATGTCTTAGGACAATCGTTGGACGAGTAGGAGCTAGGATATTTGTCTTTTTGGATCGATCAAGGTAAGTAACATCATACATGTGCTGTGATTAAAGTGTAATGTGTTCCTAATGAATATCTTGATATTGGCTTAAAATATTTTATGTGATATTATATGAATTATTTTCTGTTTTAGAATTTAAATTGTGGAATCAAAGTTTTAACAAATCTTTTAAAATTGATTCTCAAAAACCGTTTTTATGTTAAAGGCAGTTTTTAGTGAAAGGAACTTTTAACAAACTATTTTTACAAAATCAGAATATTTATTAATCTTTTTTCTTGACATTTTTTTTAGAAGCTTGATATTTTGTTGAACTTATTATTATCTATGAAAAGTTATTGGAATATGTAATTTGAGTATCGTGTTATTTGCAATAGTTTTTGAACGTTTTGACTCATTGTCTATAGTATCTGAATACTGATATGAATTCTGAACCAAGCTGTGGTATTAGTGTGCACACAACTTTCTGGCCGAGTCACTGAGATTACAGGTGACATATTGTCTGATTTCTGGCCGGGTCACCGGGATTATAGGTGACATTATTGTTTGACTCTCTGGCCGGGTCACCGGGATTACGGGTAACACTATGTGACATGAGTCGATAAATGTTTTTTAATCTGTAATGATTTCTTTGATCTTAAATGTTCCAAATGCTTATGACTCCGTTTTTATTAAGATATGATTTTGGAACTGAAGTATGAAACTATAAATTATATGAGGTTTTTTTTGTAATTGTTTTAAGATACTAAATGGTTGTGTATGATTTTACTTACCGAGTTGACGGCTCACCCCTCGTCTCTAACATTTTGCAGAGTAGTCTCAGAAGTTAGTAGTTGAGCTTGTTGGTTGATGTCGAAGCTTATTTCATTTTTTGGAATTATGCTATAAGAAGATTTTTTTTTTTTTAAATGTTTGGAACTTTAGATTGTTAGATTTGTTTTGATTAGAAAGACATTAAATGTATTGTTCTGTTCACTTTTTCCTAATAAGAATGATTATTAAAGTTTTTGTTTAGAGATTTATTATTAGTGATTTTCTAGCGTTTTAGCAATAGTTGTGTTTCGATTTTTGGGGTGTTACATATGTCACATGAAATTTTGATTTTTTTGACCAGTTGCATCTGAGAATTATACCCATTGGTATTTTTAAGCACAATATTGTTAAATTCATTATAAATTCAAGGCAGGATTTAGTTTTTGAGCATCGGTTTGGAAACTCAAAGGAAGATTGTTTATGGAAGGCATCATTGACATCCCTACCAGCCTGGTTAACTTTGAGGCCTTCCTCATCACATTTCTGTTTTGTTTTTTCAGCTGCTTTTAAATCGATTTGGTATTTTCTTAAACACTCTAGTGGACCTAGGCTGCATTTTTCTTTTTTCTTTTTTTAATTCTGTTTTAAGATACAGATCTAATGGGATGGTGGGTCAGATTGATACAATTAACTAGAAGAGAGCATGTCTCTCTATGCATAGGTTGGTAGAACAAAGCCAAGCTGATAGAACTTTCAAAAGAGGGGTGGAATAAAACTTTTAATTTAGAATAACAATTCTAATAATAATCTAGAATTCGTTTTTACAAGTTTCAAATTTAATACACATAATGTTCGAGGTTGAAATACATGTGTTTCAGGTGAAATTGGTTTTAGGAATTAGGCATCGGTTGACTTTGTGTAGACCTATGTATAAATAAATTGTAAGGATTCATTTACTTGTTTTATAATTATTATACCATCATTCTATCGTTATGCAATTCATGTTTCTTGTTTCATTTAAACTTGAGTAAGATGGAGATTATTAAGATAGAGATGTTAAATAGGTTGATTAATCAAAATATTATAAATTTAATAAAATATATAATAAAAATAATACGAATATAGTACGAAACAATCACCATATTAGAATAATGTGGTATAAACGTAATTTTATATTTCTATTAAACTTAATAAATAAGATCCATTGAATTAAACAATAACACTCAACTGACTTTTTATATAGATTATTGTGTATAAATTAATGTGTCATAAGATGATTAGAATAATAGATATACTCTAAAATCAATTCATTTAATAAAGGGCGATCATGTGTCATTATGGCCCCGAAACCTAAATCCTAACGACTACACCAAATCTTACTGAGTCTGGTGTACAACTCAGAGAAAGCATAGGCACACTCCCACCAAAGGGATCTATCCCAAGTTTTTTTAGAAACCAAAACTAAGCGAGGAAGCATAACAAGAACGATGGCCGATCCCACGACTGAGTAAACACTGGGTTGCAAGTTATTGTTTGCTTTATTCTTTTTTTTGGTAGTATACGCTGGTGATTTGATCAATCTAGATACATTAATTAATAGTAATTATAGTTTGGTGGCTTGACAATGAAATCCTAGTTTTTGCCAACAAATTTTATGTTTTCTTATATGTTATAAAAATTGTTTTCCCTGCAGTTCTCCAATTATTTTAACATAAAAAAATAATAATGTATGAATAAATGAGTAATACTATATTAATTTATATACATAGATTTTTATATAACATTTATAAAAATAATACTCCTCTACATTAAATTATAAATTAGACTCATTTAATATCTCATTATAAAACTCACTGAAGCTAAAATAACTATAATACCATGTAAACATTTATTTATAGTGATTTAAATAAAAATATTAGTTACTTTAATGTTTAATAAAATCTTAATTTATTTATTTATTATCTTTTTTAAGATGTACAATCAAATCAAATTGAATACACAAGGTAAAAGCAGCGAGTGGATTTAATGGATTTAATATTTCTAAATACTGATTGACAAAACTTCTAAGAAAATTAACCAAACTACCCCTTTTCCCAATCGGAACCAATCGGAAGAATTTCATGGTCAAGGAGGAGAGGGAAGAATGAGGGCAAACCAGTCATTTAAACTAAAAGTCAAGGAGAAGAGGGAAGAATGAGGGCAAACCAGTCATTTAAACTAAAAAAACAAAAAGAGCTGATCCGATGGATGAAGATCCCTGTAAACAACCGTCTATGATGAAGGAAGCTATATGGCATATAATAAGGTTATGCCAATATGGATGGCTTGCATGGAAACTAGCCTGGTATCTGTATGTACATCGCACAACTAACCGTTGCTTGTCTTTCTCACCTTTCCATCGACATCTACCAAGGCTTTTATATGTAGAAGCAAACTTTATGCATTCTATAAGTTAAATAAATTATACAAGCTTAGAACAAAGAGTCATACAAGCTTCATCATCACTTAGGCTTCATTAAATATAGTTCTCCATTATTTCTTATTTTTACAGTAACTGCTCGCTTCACAAAACTTTGTAATCTGACAGATTTAACTAAAATTTATTATCATAAAATAGATTAACAGCCTAGAGTTAACCTTCTTTTTCTTACACCCTTTCGAAATGTTTTGAGAGTTAACACAAACGATAACATGTTGATATACGACATGTTTTTCCTATACTTATCTACAATATCTTTGCAATTCAAAATTTACAGCTTTTTCTTACGGATATTTTCAATTTCAAACCTCACGCGCAAACAACCTATCTTTGTTGACGGGTAATCTTAATATGCACCTTAAAACACAGGGCAACCGTCGACTTCAATACCTGGTGCGATGGGGCAGTTTGCTAAGGGGCAATGGTCATTAGCCTGAAGACCCCACCATTCTGGACCATAGATATCATAGGACTGAAGACTGAAATAAAGCAATACACCCATGAAGGCAACACCAGCATCAAGAGCAGCTGATAAGATATAGTTATGTCTAGCCCACCATCCCTTGTATCTTGTGAAAATATAATAGTTGAAGAAAATCCCAACTGCTCCCCAACTCAAATAATGCACAGCTTTAGCCGATGGCATAGACAGTGGGCCTGCAAGCAGGATGGGCATGTGGATAAGCTTGATCCATTTCTTTTCAGGGTATTTGCGTGAAAGCAGCCATACTGGAAATGGGGCAAGCAACCCAATAATGAAGAACCAGTTCATCTGAGGGTAAACACCCTGGCTTGTGAACATTCTTAGTGGACCAACAACTCCCCAGATGATTGAAGCACTGTAGAACACATCATCGCCAGGACATGTCCATGGACTTCCCTCTGGTAGCAGCTTTGGGTCACAGATGTGGTCAATAGATGTCAGAAGCCACCACGATGTGCCGAAGTAGGCAGTTGAAGCAACTATTGTTCCAACTAACTGAAGGTAATTAATGTTGAAAATATTAAAAAAAAATAATCATATACAAAGGTGGAGAATAGAAGTTCTGATTAACTCCCTATAACTGATTTAAAATTAATATCCATTTACCTGAACAATGAACATGGATCTGGGAGGGATTTTCATGTAGTGGCCTAGTTTGAAGTCACCAAGAAAAGTGAGGGCTTGTGTCATGCTGATGTAGCCATAGGTCTTGAAAGTCACATTAGCAAGGGGCCTCCCAGGGTACATATATCCTATAACCAATTCTGTAATCACGTTTAGCCCTGGTTGCTGCAGATTTGCACATTTTATTAAAACAGATTTTTATTTCTCAACTATTCATAAAATGAGATTAATTTATGCAAAATGGATCAAAACCCTTTATAATTTTTCATGTTTGATACAGAAATAATGGGTGTTTGGGCTCGGACGTACCATGTTTGTTGTGGCTTGAATCACTCCAACAGGTAGTGTGAAAAAGAATGCCATGGCAAGAGATAGTATAAGTGCCCACCATGGAAGTTGCAGCTGCTTACCAAACCCTTCACAAGCATAGAGGGATAGAGCAAAGCTAACTATTAATACGAGCTGGAACCACCACTGAGGTACTGCTTTATAGTTTTTCTCCATTATTCTTGTGTGCACATCACCAAATTGTTCTTTAACTGCAGAAGCTGTTTTCTTCCACATTGTCCAAATTTTTCTGCTCATTGTTTCAAGTCAACAGTTATTAAATAGACTAAAGTCGTCATATTTTGAGAAAAGGATGTATACTTACCTTCCTTCGAAGAGTGCAACATGTGAAATACTAGCCGTTAGAGCTGCAAAGCTGAATCCATAGATGTATGCAAACACGATACTAACGTAGACTTTGCTGTAATTATCATAGCCAACTTTATAAAGATCAAAAGTTTGCTCATTGAGGACTCGGGTAACATTGTAACTTTGGCCAGAATAGTCAAAAGTGTGCGAGGAGAATATGGGAAATCGCTGGGCTTCAAATAAATTGCACCAATAAGAAAAGGGAACAAGAACATAGAGAAACAAAATGAACCCAGCTAAGATATTGGCAATGGCAAAGAAGGGTGTAGCTAGAGGACTTTGCATGTAAGCCACAGTGGACCAGTCAAGGCCGATGGAGCCAATGCCGAGACCATGAAAGCCTGAACCAATTTTTTGTGCCGTGATTGAGTCCTTCCATATCCAGCATACAAAGGAGAGATAAGATAGTGAAGGGAAAAGATAGCCTGGGAATGTGTAGTAAGCAAAGCTTGATATAAAGACAAGGACGAAGAATTGTAGTCTAGTTAATCCTCGCTTCGGTCTCTTTTCTTTTTCATGTAATGCCCTGCAGTTTGCACGTATATTTCATCAGTTTTTCAGTATCAGAAAATAACTATCACTTCATGACTTATATTCACCTCGGTCTCATGAGTACCTGAACAGAGAGACTTGAATCAGGTTGGTTGGCCACCACATGTAAGGGGAGTCAACAAGGTATTTCCTGAATAAACCAGCCCACCCGTATCCAAGCAGCTGAAATTTTCATAACAATTTTTTTAGATAAGAAAATTAGAAATCAGGATTTAACATCTAAGCCATTTGCTAAATATGGAGTGCAACAATTACTATTTCATTTTGAACTTGGCCTAGTAGTATTTTCTTTTATAGAAATGCTCGGTTTAAAACTTGCATACAACCCACATCCTGATATATGTGGCAATTCTGTTGGAGATCTAACTTTTCTCAATTTTTTTATTTTTTCCTCCTCCAATTTTAGAATTTGAGTTGTGCCCGCAAAAAAAAAAATTATTTTGGTCTTGAATAAGATATTGTCTATTATAGGACTTATGGAGTCTTTTTTTTTTTTTCCTTAGGGATTTGCTTAAGTTTTGGACCCAATCTGTTCAACATATCTACATAAGTTTTTGAATCCAAATTATTATGATAATAGATACAGTTAAAAGTTGCATATATACTTCAAAAGTCAGAAGATTCAGGGTTTAATTTTATTTTAGGATATCTTATGAACACTAAACCGCAAGGCAACTATATATAAAGGCAATGACAATAAACTAGAAAGCTTCACATCAAAAAAGTTAATCCAGAAAGTAAGATGGAAGTTGAATCGAGAATCTACCTGAGTAGTTTGTATTAGCAACATGGCTGCTACCGCATTCAGACTTTTGTGATAGAAAGCCTTGACAATTGTAATTATGCTCACTGCATAAACACCACTTGATCCGCAGTTGGCAAAAATGGTGATCAATACGTGTTCCTTCATATTGAAAGGCCCTGGATTCAACGAAAATGACCATGGTGTGAACGGAACTCGAATTGATTCTGATGGAAGCGATGCAGCCATTAGCTTTCCTAGTGGGAGGACAAGAATCTGAGCTGAAACTGGACCGACCCATAGCTGATTCTGTCGATAACCAAAGAATTGGTTTATAAAGGACAGGAGAGCACATGAAATTATCCCCAGAACCCATGTTCGAAAGGTTAAAGCTGGCAGTGTAGGGTCATCTGTGATTGGAACTGTGAGCCTGACTTCCTCAATTGGGTTGTCATTAACTTCTTCATGATCTCCTGCATCATCAACAAATTGACAACATGTCTCTAAAAGTGTGAATGATAAACCTGCAAACCTTATCGACGCATTATATGTAACATGATATGAAAATCAATATACCTGACATCCTGAAATCACACACCGATTAATCTTTAACCCGATAAAAATTGAAAGCTTTGGATGATTTTATCTGTTTTATAGTATCTCATAATCTACTACTTTTAGTAGTTATCTAATAATGTGATAAGTATAGAATAACTAAAACTCTAATTGTATGATTTTATCTGCTTTTTTTTAAAATATTAAAATAAATTTAGATAATTATTGATTATTATTTGATCATTATTAATTCGTCATTTTCTTACACAGAAAATATAGTTCAGGCTTTGTTTCGTGTTGATAAAACAACCGGACCATTTCTTAGAGAGTGAGATAGAGAAAAAAGGTGATTACCCTTTAAATCAACATCAATTTGATGCCTCTCCGGAGACTTGGATTCAGGGACTTCATCTTCAACATAACTTGCCATCTCCCTCTTTCTCTTCCTGGGACAGTAATGAGAATGCTTGCTTGGTAGATACAAGCCTGGAGGGCTATTTAGCTATATAACACTTATAGTTGTATGTACCCGTCTAGCCATCTTTTCTTGTTTTAAAGCAAAATTTTCATAATGTTAGTCAGTCAAACGTTAACTTCATGACATTAAATATTGATTTGAACTTGTATTCTTGATGTAGTAAGAGAGACCGTTCATATACTATTGGTAGCAATATTTCCAAAGAAAAAAAAATCACTTTGCATTTATTTCGAACAAGTATCAGTTAAAAGCCTTTTCCCATGCATTTATTTCTAACAGTACTTACATATTTATGTATGCTAGCTTCTCATTTAACAAGTTAGTTAATAACAGTGTTTGATCACTTATTCCTTGCTTTCTTTTCCATTTTTGCATTAATACCCGGCGATTAATTTGTTATTTTCTGAAAGAGGGCAAGCCAAGAAATCCCCAAGAAAAATACTGAACCCATTGGAAATCCAATTTCTGGTTCTTTTCTTGTGGATCTGTTTTCTACAATCTGGCAACACCATTGCAAACTGGGAAAGCATAGAAACCTTATGGAAAGAAGCATTTTTTCATGCTTGGAATCTGCAGTAGTATAAGAAATGTTGACCATGCATGTGGGTCTATGCACACATACACACATATATCTTTTTTTTTTTTCCTGATATTATATAAAATATTTTCTTTATATTAAAATGATAATGTTGTGAAAGGTGGGGGTTTCTGTTCATATGCTTCTGTCGATGCCAAAATTTTGGCCCTTGGATCGAAATACTTGCAGAAAAAGAGGTCAGAGCACGATTTTATTTCCTCGTCGAGTCTTCTATTTGTGTCATGCTAAACTTACGGATTCGGATGATTTTATTTTCTCGTGGACTCTTCTATTCGTGTCATGCTCAAAATAGGGGACTTTCGGATTGATTAATATTAGGTGATCTGCTAATATTGAATAAGAAGGACTGTTGCCGTTGTTTGCTTCCTTTAAAATAGGAAAATACCAATTATAAGTGAATATGAGAGCTTCTAGCTTCCCAAGTAGAATTACGTCAGACTTGATTTTAGCTAGCTCCACCAATATTTTATTATCTATTGAGAACAGAGTAGAGGTAATTAGCTCGGTAGATTGATCCAATTTAATCTTGACTTCTTCACGCATATAGTTTTGCTTTGCACTCCAAATGTTTCAAAATACTCCGGCTCGGTTATTTGTATAGCAGAACTTGGGCTGTCTTGCTATGTTATTTATTTGGTCAAAATTTCGCCCTCTACAGTTTCCAATTTGAAAAAAAAAGTTGCCTCTAAAGTGTTTGCTCTTTTCTGGAAGATTTTCCTGGGAATTATGCATGTTGCAGCGAAAATTGGAATGAAGTGGAAGTTTTGGGTACTTGGAAATCAGTTTGAGATGTATTATATTAAATACACTCTCGAACATTTGAGAAACAACCTGAAAAATATTATATTAAATACACGCTCGAACATTTGAGAAACAACCTGAGACTTCTAGAACGTAGTCCACAGTTTGTAAATTTAAAAAGGGTTTCAAGGATTTGTATAAAATGAGCTTTTGAACTTTTTAGAGAACTCCAACTTTTAGAATATGCATATTCTGTAGCTTTTAAATCTAAGATAAGTTCTTGGATATTATGTCGAAATACATCTTTTTGAACTTTTCAGAAACAAACCATCAAGCTTTTGTTAGAATCCATCTCGTGATTTCGGCATTTAAATTTTTAATAAGAAATGAAATTTGTGACAAAGTAGTATTAGAAGGACTGGATTACTAGATTGACTTGTTATACTCTATGGAGCTTCTGTCAGAGAACAGATTCTACTGTTTGAAAATTTAGAAGAGCTCATGATTCGTCGGCTTAAAAAACCTTTTTTTTTCTCACGACCTTCTGAAATGTTTTGAGAGATCAGTAACAAACAGTAACATGATTTACAACAAGCTTTTCTATACTTTAGCTACAATATCTTTTGCTATTAAAATTTTACAGCTTTTCTTCTCCTTCATCATTTGTAAAAAGCCAGCCTACAAGTTTTTTTTTTTTTTCAAACTTGATGCAAGAAAAACCTATCACATCAATGACTTTGGTGATGGGCAATCTTGATGCACCTCAGAACACAGGGCATCCCTCGACTTCAATCCCTGGTGCTGTAGGGCAGGTTGCTAAGGGGCAATGGTCATCAGTCTCAAGACCCCACCATTCTGCACCATAGATATCATGGAATTGAAGGCTGAAATAAAGCAGGACACCCATGAAGGCAACACCAGCATCCAGAGCAGCTGATAAGATATAGTTATGTCTTGCCCACCATCCCTTGTATCTTCTGAAAATATAGAAGTTAAAGAAAATTCCAACTGCTGCCCAACTCCAATAATGGACAGCTTTAGCTGATGGCATATTCATTGGGCCTCCAATCAGGATGGGCATGTGGATAAGCTTGATCCATTTCTTTTCAGGGTATTTGCGTGAAAGCAGCCATACTGGAACTGGAGCAAGCAACCCAACTAGGAAGAACCAGTTCAACTGAGGGTAAACACCCTGGCTTGTAAACATTCTTAGTGGACCAACAACTCCCCAGATTATTGAAGCATTGTAGAACACATCATCGCCAGGACATGTCCAAGGACTTCCATCTGGTAGCAGCTTTGGGTTACAGATGTGGTCAATAGATGTCAGAAGCCACCATGATGTGCCGAAGTAGGCAGTTGAAGCAACTAATGTTCCAGCTAACTAAAGATAAGTGTTGATAAAATTATAAAATATTAATAATACGTGAAGGTAGAGAATAGAAGTTATGATTCACTGTTTCACCGATTGTAAAATATTCAATTACCTGAACAATGAACATGGATCTGGGAGGGACTTTCATGTAGTGGCCTAGTTTGAAGTCACTAAGAAAACTGAGGGCTTGTGCCATGCTAATATATCCATAAGTTTTGAAAGTCACATTAGCAAGAGGCCTGCCAGGATACATGTATCCGATGACCAATTCTGTAATCACGTTTAGCCCTGTTTGCTGCAGTTTTGCAAATTTTATCATAACAGATTTTTAGTTCTTATCCCATTCATGCATAAAATGGGATATATTTGTGCAAAATAGATCATAACCCTATGTAGTTTGTTTATCCTGTTACTGAAATTTTCTTGTTGGATACAGAAAAAATATATGTTTGGGCTCGGACATACCCAGTTCGTTGTGGCTTGAATCACTCCAACAGGTAGGGTGAAAAAGAATGCCATGGCAAGAGCGAGTATAAGTCCCCACCATGGAAGTTGAAGCTGCTTACCAAATCCTTCACAAGCATAGAGGGACAAAGCGAAGCTCACTATTAATATGACCTGGAACCACCACTGAGGTACTGCTTTATAGTTTTTTTGCATCAGTCTTGTGTGGACATCACCAAACTGTTCTTTTGCTGCAGAAGCTGTTTTCTTCCACATTGCCCAAATTGTTCTGCTCATTGTTTCAACGAGGAAAGCAATTAGTCAACAGTTATTACTGCAAGAGAATTCCTGCAAATGAAAGAAAATAAAGTCATAGTAAGAGAAAAGGAGATACTGTTGAAGATACTTACTTCCCCTCAAAGAGTGCAACGTGTGAAATAGTAGCCATTAGAGTTGCAAAGCTCAATCCATAGAGGAAGGCAAACACGATACTGAGGTAGACTTTGCTATAATTATCGTAGCCAACTTTATTAAGATCAAATGCTTTCTCGTTGAGGACTCGGCTAGCATTGTAAGGTTGGCCATTATGGTCAAAAGTGTGCGAGGAGAATATGGGAAATCGTCGGGCTTCATATAGATTACACCAGTAAGCAATGGGAACAAGAACATAGAGAAACAAAATGAACCCAACTAAAATATTGGCAATGGCAAAGAAGGGTGTGGCCAGAGGACTTCCCATGTAAGCTACAGTGGACCAGTCAAGGCCGATGGAGCCAATGCCAAGGCCATGAAAACCTGAACCTATTTGTTGTGCCGTGACTGAGTCCTTCCATATCCAACATACAAAGGAGAGAAAAGATAGTGAAGGGAAAAGGTAGCCCGGAATGGTGTAGTAAGCAAAGCTTGATACAAAAACAAGGAGGAAGAATTGTAGTCTAGTTAATCCTCCCTTGAGTCTCTTTTCTTTTTCGTTTAATGCCCTGCAGTTTGAGCATATACGTCAGTTCCTCAATATCAGATCATAACTCGACTTCACAACTTGGCATATAATTTTTGTTTACTGTATGTGAGAGAGAGATGAGTACCTGAATAGAGAGACTTGAACCAGATTGTCTGGCCACCACATGTATGGGGAGTCAACAAGGTACTTCCTGAATAAACCAGCCCACCCGTATCCAAGAAGCTGGATATTATTTTAATGACAGACAATAGTTTCCATCAGAAAGTAGAATCCCAAGCAAAAATAATTTCAGAACAGTTTTTAAGCTATTTTTAAACTTTATGTGGTACTTTAAGCTTGCGGATCAATTATTTCTAGTAAAAATTAAACAGTTATTAGGTAAATAAACTGCATCCTGAAAGCCTAAAAGTGACCAGTATCATATTAGTCATTTAATTTTTGGCTAAGCTCTGTTATTATAATACTGAATTTTATTCAGGATTTTTTTGGGGATAAATTTTAGAGAGAAGTAGACGCGTGGAGATGAAAGAGAACAATTTTACTGTTATTTAAATGAATTTATTAAAAAATAGTTATCAACATGTATTTAGGAGATAGACTTATAATATTTTTTATGAAACTTCGTTAACAACTTTTTTTTTTCAGTTTTTTTGCCAATATTTTTCACCTAATATAGATGAGTTGTTGGACCAAAATATTATAATAACAAAAATAATTAAACATTTACAAATTTAAGAAAACACTAAATTGGATTGTTGGAACTTATAACCTAAATATAATCTAAATTTTACAACCTGATGTTGCAGTCTACGTGATAAACATTTATTGGGAGTGAAAAAGAAAAATAAAAAAAGACACATCAAATTGTAGAGTTTGAATTATATATAAATTGTAAGTCACTATTTAAATCATGTTGAAAATCTTTGTTTTTTTTTTTAATTAGTCAGCCAAAAGGGTTTTAATCGCGCTAATATAAGAATTTGAAACCATCAAACATGACGATTTGATTAGCTTATATCAAAATATCACTCTATTCATTCAAATTACTAAATACATACTTCAAGGTATTCGCAAGATTAAACTTACTAAGTAAATCTAAGAAAGTATTTGATCTGGTTAAACTTAGTACAGCCTCCTCTCCTCCTTAAATATTGCATAACATTTCCCAGAGTCACAAAAATCTGCATTTTATTTTATTTTTTATTATCTTGATGAGGCTAAATGACAAGACAACTAAAGATAAAAGGTGACAACTCATTTGTGGTAAATGACAAAGCTTCGTGTCAGTCTACAGCTGTGCTATAGCCATTTCCCAAAGTTTCATGTCAATAAAGTTAATCCAGAAATAATAAAGATGAAAAGTTCGGACAAATATTCAAATCTACCTGCGTGGTTTGGACTAGCAACATGGCTGCTACTGGATTCAGACCTTTGAAATAGAAAGCCTTGACAATTGTAATTATGCTTACTGCATACACACCACTTGATCCGCAGTTGGCGAAAATGGTGATCAATACATGTTCCTTCAGATTGAAAGGCCCCGGATTCAATGAAAATGACCATGGTGTGAGTGGAACTCGAATTGGTTTTGATGGAAGCGATGCAGCCAGTAATTTCCCTAGTGGAAGGACAAGAATCTGAGCTGAAAGTGGACCAATCCATAGCTGATTCTGGCGATAACCAAAGAACTGGTTTACAAAGGAGAGAAGGCAACATGAAATTATTCCCAGAAACCATGTTCGGAAGGTTAAAGCTGGCAGTGTAGGGTCATCAGTGATTGGAACTGTGAGCCTGACTTGCTCAACTGGGCTGTCATTAACTTCGTCATGCTTTCCTGCATCATCAACAAATTTACAACATTACTTCTGAAGTGTGAATACATCAGAATGGAACAAACCTGCATATCTTATCATGCACGCAATATTCTCAGAACATATAGTTCAGGCTTTGTTTCTGTTGACCAGACCATTTTTCAGGGGTTTTTTTTTTTTTTTTTTTTTGGTTGGGGGGGTGGGGTGGGGTAGGTGAGAGAGGGGGGAGGAGGAGAGGGAGACTTACCCTTTAAATTAACATCAATTTGATGCTTCTCCAGAAACTTAGGTGCAGGGACTCCATCTTCATCGTAACCAATTTCCATCCCTGTAGTTCCTCTTCTTCAGACAGAAATAAATGCTTGCTTGGCATATATAGCACTGTACGTATATGCATGTGCCTGTCGAGCCGTCATTTCTTGCTTTAAAGCAAAATTTCCATTATTTTATGTCGGTTACAAACGCTAATAACTTTGTCACATTAATTAATTTAGTTGGTTGGTAAAGTCAATAAAACAATCCAATTAATTTGTGAGATACTGAGAGACGGAATTCATACACCATCGGTAGCAATATTTCCACAAAAATCATTTTGCATGCTTTTATTTTGAACAAGTATGCGTTAATAATGTTTTCCATGCATTTATGCCTAACAAGTATGAGTTAACAGTATTTAAATTTAAACACTTAGAAGTGTTAAGTGGTGGTAAACAATCAGAACCTTAATGTCGTTCACAATTCTTGTCGTCAAGCGGCTTTTGCATTGTATGAGGAGTGAAGTTATTATAAACTACAAATTTTTTAATAGGAAATGAAACCTATTTCAAACTTATCTACATAGATGAGAGGACTCCATCGGTTACAAGATTGACTTGTGCAGGTCACTAGGTAACCTTTATCAGGAAAACTGCTGACAGAGAAAAGAAGAGGCAATTGTGGTTTGTTGAACATGGGCTGAGCCATCGAGGTGACCCGTGCTTTTTCCACCCTCCAAGCTTGCATTATTTGTGTGGAAATTAATGTTTTGGTTGACTGCATTTGCACCACTCTTTTGAGATACCACTGTGTTCTGGATGGGATATTTGCTGCACGCTTATCAGCTCAGCTGATGCCACTTGCTCTGTGGGCTGCCGTCCAGATTCTCTATTTTACTTTTTATCAGATTTCGCAGTCAGATAAAATGATTATGTTACTAAATGATTTGCCCAATTATCTCCAAGTTTTCTGGAAGCTGGTGGGCATGTTGCTTCTGAGATGGCTTCTTTTTCAAAACTGAAGCTAAGATTTGGATTCAAATGGTAGCTTTACACGTCTTCTAAGTCATTAATGTTGAATAGCTTTTCAAAATGAATTAATCTTATTGAGTACGTCTACGTTTTGTTTTAATAGTTATTGATAGAGTTTGAGGATTAACGAATCATCAATTTCCTTACTAATTTTTTTAAAACCGATCAAATTTTGTGGCTTCGCCAGAAATAACTAGTCATTGTGTGCTTTGCTGGCCAAGCACTTAGTGGTTAACAGCTTCATGCTTGCTTACGCTTGCCTTAGGTGATATACCATCTTTAATCATGTATATGATATAAATTAGGTGTTTAGCAAATCCTTACATTTTTTTTAATAATTTTTTTTATAAAGCACCCCAAGATGAACACTTCCCTTCAACATTGATTAAGGATTCTACTTTATACAATTGCTTTGTTCGTGTAGACTTGTACGAGTGAAGTTCACTATCTATGCAGCACTTCCCTACTATCATTAATTCTTGTTATTGAAGAAATCAAACATGGATTTTTAAGTGATGAAGAGTAGGCCCAAAAGAGATCATTCACCCGCTGAGTGAATAAGCAGTTGTCAGGAAATTTTGTTAGATATTTTTTGCGTGTATATTTTCCACAAGAATACTATACAGATGCAATAAAAGTCTCTGGAACGTCCAAAATAATGCAAACATCAATGCGTAGGACATTATAGTAGACCCATGAAGCCCACCCAGTTTTAATTACAAGGACCACATACCTTGTGGAAGGAATAGAATTCAACATTGGCGTGCTTAGAGGTTTGTTATTGTGTACCGAAAGTCTATATTGTTTTACAGAATTCAAAAAAAAAATTAAAAAAACTCTCAGATCCCTTTGCTTTCTCTTTTTGTTCTGATCATGAATTGTGTGATTATACTGATCATAATCATAATTCGATCATAGTTATATAATGTGTTAAAACTGAGTTCACAGGGTTAATAGGTATGGCTAAACAACTCATAAACCTTTCTATAGATTGGTGGAGTCCACTAGGCTTTGCAAACTTGATGTTGTCCACAAGTCTCATTGTCACACCACTCGGCTTTTGCATTGTATGAGTGATGAGGAACGGGGTTCCTCAAGTTAAAAGAAAGGGGGAGAAATATAGATAGAGAAAATAGAAGAAATTTGGAGAGAAATAGAGTGAAATTGAGGGAGAAAAATATTTTTTTTACTAAAAGATCAAAAAATCAATAACAACGTACCAAATCCAAAAAATTACGTAACTAAAAGCTCCTATTTATAAGACCTTAAAATATAGTTCTACTAAAAAATAAAATCCCATTAAGAAATAGAATCATAATCCTAGTTTAACTAGAAAATACCAAAATTAAATCATAGATAAAATAATAAACTATTTATTAGGAAAATAACTCAAATTAGGATTACTGCCTATTTAGAAAGTCAAAATCCCTGATAATATTCAAAATCCCTAAAATCAAATTGAAATCCCTAATTTTATTCCTAATTATAATTTAATTAGTCTTACATCAATTCTCTCCCACTGGAAAAAATTGGACTCCTGACGAATTGTCAAGGAGGAAGTTGTCAATACACAAGGAAACATCACATCTTGTCTTGCACGAATATTGGAAAGTCATCAACCTAAATCTTTACTTCATAATGATCCAATAGCGTAAGCACACATGATAGAAATATTGATGATGCTTCAATAGCCTTCAATTTTAGTGTAGAAATAACACTTACTATGGAAGAATTCACCAAGGACTTAGACTTAATGATAAGAGGAGGTAAACCCAAAATGACTCACAACCTATGAAATCAATTTCTTGAATGATTTTATGAGATTCTTCTTCACATATGGATTCGACTTCGCAAGTAGACTCCACATCATCATTCGAAATCATGTCACCCTTCATGTTAATATCACTTTTAGATTCATGTTCACCTTCAAGATCAATCTCCCTTATGTCATCCTCACTTGATGTAACCATATGTTCATCCTTGACAATTTGTTTTTGCACACAACGCCTTGAGGAAAAGCAATCAGGATTGACATTAAATGTTTCAATAAAAATGGTAATGATTTCATCAAATCGAGCTTCAATTGTATCAAATGTTTTCTCCAATCTATCAAGTCCACTCTGGACATTATTAGCCATATGGACCAAACTAAGGAGATAGATTTGTCAAGCTGAATTATATGTCCAAGTGATAGATTGGTCGTCGATGAATAGTAACTTTGGTGTAAGCAGTGCGCGTTAGTGAACAGTACTCTGGTGTGAACATTACTCATCGTGAATAGTGACTGCGGAATTGATGTTAGGCTTTGATGCCAAACGACGAGGAACGGGATTTCTCAAGTTAAAAGAAAGGGAGAGAGATGTAGATAGAGGAAATGGGAAAAAATAGAAAAAAATTGAGGGAGAAGTAAAGTGAAATTGAGGGAGAAAAATAATCTTTTTACTAAAACATCAAAAAATTAATAACAATCAAATCTGAAAAATAACATAACTAAAGGCTCCTATTTATAGGACCTTAAAATATATAGTTCTACTCGGAAATAAAATCCCATTGGGAAATAGATCATAATCCTAGTTTAACTAGAAAATACCAAAATTAAATTCTAAATAAAATAGTAAACAATTTATTAGGAAAATAACTCAAATTAGGATTACTCCTAATTTAATAAGTCAAAATCCCTAATACTAGTCAAAATCCCTAATTTATTAAAATCACTAATTTTATTCCTAACTACAATCTAATTGGCCTTATATCAATGAGCAGTGTAGTTATTTATTTTCATAGCTAAGTGAGATTTCTCTACTTTACTTATCACCGCTTCTGAAATTGTGTTACGGTCTATCTTTCTTGCTTTCATCCTCTTATTATTTCCTGTTACAATCCTCGCTGTTCCCAAAAGACGAAACCATGGTTGAGGCAAAGCTATTTCTCGTTGCATTTCTTCGGGTGTTGTTTGATAGACTGGCATCAAGGGAGTTGAAGAATTTTGCATTTGGGAAAAGGGCAGGCTCGAAGCTCAAAAAGTGCGAAAAGACTTTGAAGATGATCTAGGGAGTTCTCAAAAGATGCAGAGGAGGAGCAACTTACAAAAAGATACTGTGAAGATGTGGCTAGATTGTAACATCCCACCTAGTAAGTAGACTTATCCTTTTTTTGTTTATAGTGTATGCATATTATTACTTATGTGTATGCAATGCACCTATGTGGCATGAAAATAGAATAAAAGTGGAAGGACTTAATGGAACGATTGGAAAACTTGAGGGCTAACTTTTAAATTATATATATATGTGTATATATAAGGTTAAGGGGTTTAAGAGGTCTTTGGATCATTTCATTTGCTTCTTTGCTCTGAAACCCCAACCCCCATTTTTCTCTCCTTAAATTTGCCTAGAATTGAAAAGGGGAAAATGAGAAGTTAAGAAATAAAGAGGTAGAACTCATTTTCCTCTTCAAATTTCTTGCATTGGTACGTACGTTTTTGGACGGAATTATTGTAGTATAGCATGGTTTATGGTATTTTGTGTTAGGCATACTCTAAAACTTATTAGAAAACATGATTTATGATGAGTTATGCATGATTTAAAAGAATTGGATGATGTTAGGAAGTTAGAAATAATGTTTGAATCCAAACTCTGTAGGGCCTTTTTGCTAAGCAGTTCTTAATCTGAGAATTCCTAGAAATTCTAAGGTTACTTTTTGGTTCTGAAATTTTTATATGTTAAACTAGACATGTTCAGAATTATATAAAATTTTGAATCACTTGAACATACAACATATACAATTTTTGGTGAATTTTTTAATCTTCTAAAACGAATTTGAACATCCCCTATTTTGAAACAAAGCATGGGGAACGAATTTTATATGAGGGACATTTCCTTCATGAAAATCTTTTTTTTTTTAGGTATGTGAAAACTTAAGCATGTTTCCTTGTAAATTGAAAAATTTTATGGTTTTTTAGGTTCTGTAGAAATTGTTATGATTTTTTAAAATTGGGTCTGCAATTCTGAAATTTCAAACTTTAGAATAGAGTATGCAAAACAAATTGCTTTTGATAGACCTAAAATCAACAAAAAGCTATGATTTCTGGAGGAATTAATCTCAAATGTGTCCTATACTAGAATGAAAATTTATGTATTGATTTGATCATTGGTGAGACTTTTATAAATTTCTAAAGTCAAGCTGCTTAGCTTAAGGGATGATTAGACAAAATTTGATGGTGTACTAAACTAGGTGATTTTAAGGGGCCTATGACCTTATTTTGTCCTGATAATTTGAATGAGGAATGTTATATGTGTTTAAATGATTTCTACAAACTTTTATAGGTTTTGGGATAAGCATTAACTTCTAGAAATCATCCAATCAAGTGTGTGTAGTGTTGAGTCAGTAAAGGACTCATTTTTTCGCTGTTGTGTTTGATGATCCTCAAAGAAATTTTTTATGATTTCTAGGTTAAAGTAAGGATCTTACAGCGAAACTCGATTAGGTAAGTAAGCTAAGCTTGTTCTGAGGTCACAATAGACTTAACAATTTATGTTATGAAATGTGTTATGCCATGTGATTTTGGAATACAAATGTTATGTTAATTAAGTTACTATGTTTGTGATGGATAGAAAGCTTGATTGTGAGCTTGTGTTTATGTAATTAGATATGAAGGCATGAATTGAATTGTGATGTGTTATCAAAGTAGAAAGCATGCTTAAAAACCTTGGGACATTAAACTCTGAACGTGTAATTGATGCATGGGGGTCACCTATTAAAGGTAATAAGAACCACAAAGTGTCACACAAAATACAAAGTACCGCATGCAAATCTTTGTGATTAATAGGATGATGGGAGGTCTAGACCTTGTGTTTTCTAGTGTAGGATTCGGTATCATTGGCCCAGTATCATCCGAGTTGTCAGACTAGTCTCAAATTTGTGATGATATATGTTATATGGCCCTAAGGCTACATTGAAGTGTGATAAGTATGTATGAGTGTATAAGAGCAGGAAGTGGCCTAAGAAAGGCAAGTGAGACAGAAAGTTTACGCCAGAGCGCAAGTGTGGCTGCACAGAAGCGTAACTTTTGCCGACTTAGAAATTCTAGACAGAATGTTGGCGCAGGCGCAGGCGCATAACCTATGTGGCATAGGAGCGCAACTCTTAATTTGAAATGTGCATTGAAACAAAGACCCTATGCAGGCGCACAATATCTCTTGTGCAGAAGCGCAACCCCTGTGACTTGAATTTGGTTTATTTGACTTCTATAACAAGATATTTGTTACTTGCATGACAAGCAGTGAATAGTAATTATGCTTTTTATTGGATCTTTCTTAATTGGCCATTGTTAATGCATTCATTTAACTTACTTACTGAATTTATACTCATTAGCCTGTTGTATGCCTTAGGTGATTGATGATGTTCAGACTGTGGAGGATTTTGGTATGGCGACAACAGAGTTCCCTTGGCAATCATAGGCTGCTGCAACATCATTTTTGTGTTAATCATTGTTTTGATTCTTTTTTTTTTTGTTTTAATACAGTTGTATGTAATATTATACTATGGTTGACTATATGAGAACTTTAGTTTTCTAGAAAATAGTTAATTCTATTGTTACAATTTTCAAATTTATTGTTCTAAATGAATATATGTAGTTGCACTTAGGATACAGGGTGTGACATGGACGATCTACAATGTGGAAGACATACTGGATGAGTTTGCCACTGAAGCCTTATGACGTAAGTTTATGGTGAAGCATCAAGCTAGTTCCAGTGAGGTTCAGAGCCTAATCCTTGCTTGCTTCAATAGTTTGGCTCTTACATCTGTTAAGTTTAATGTTAGTATGGGTTTAATGTTAGTATGCGGTCGAAAATAAAAGATATCACTAATCGGATGGAAGAACTCTGTAATCAAATAATTGATTTTGGATTATTGGAGAAGATTGTTGGAGGCTCATCATCAACTGCTGCATGGGAAAGACTTCCACCCACTACATGTTTGCCAACTGAACTTGCAGTTTATGGGAGAGATGAAGATAAAGCCAAAATACTTACAATGATGTCAACAAGTGAATCTAGTGATGCCAACTTTCTAATACTATATATTGTTGGCATGGGAGGCCTTGGCAAAATGACTCTTGCTCACCTTGTTTATAATGACAAGGCAACGGAGGATTTCAAGTTTGATATGAAAGCATGAGTTTCTGTCTCGGATGATTTTAATGTTCTAAGAATCTCAAAGGTAATACTCAAGTCTATCACTCTCTCACCATGCAATTTAAAGGATTTAAATCAAGTGCAAATAAGAATAAAGGAGAAGATAGCTAATAAAGGATTCTTGCTTGTATTGGATGATGTTTGGAGCAATAATTATGGCTTGTGGGAAACGTTAAAATCTCCTCTTATGTTTGGAGCATCTAGGAGTAAAATAATTGTGATAACACGGAATGAAAATGTTGCTTAACAGTAGCACCGGATAGATATTATAATTTGAAACTTCTGTCAAATGATGATTATTGGTCCGTGTTTGTGAAGCACGCCTTTAAAAGCAAAGATACTAGTGCATGTCAAAATTTGGAAGCAATTCGTGACCAGGTTGTTAAAAATTGCAAGGGTTTGCCCTTAGCAACAAGGACTCTTGGTGGCTTCCTACACTCAAAGAAGAGAGATGATAGGGATGGCAATTTTACCTATGTACCTACATACCCATGCCTTAATAGAAAGGGTATGGATATCACTTTTATAGATTTGGGTAAGGGAAGGGTGTAAAAAATTAGACCCTAAAAGGTATGGGTAGGGCAAAGGTATGAGTCTAAACCCTACCCATACCCTACCTATACCTTTCATACCCTTTAAATACCCTATTAAATAAATTATTAATATTAATTAAATAAAATATAAAAAGTTTAATACCTAAAGTATAAAACTATATCATTTTAACATAACTTAAAATACATTTAATACTAAATTAAATTGTTGTTTCATCATTTAATGTTATAGGAGTTGTCGAGTTGGGGTCAAAATCATGATTGATGATTGCAAGAAGAAGATCATGAAGGGTTTTAGCATTTCTTTTTTTTACAGTCCTTTAAGTTTTTTTTTTTTGGTTAATTGTTTTTGGGATAAATTACAAGAAGAAGATCATGAAGGTTTTTGTTAGTTAAGTGTTTTCTTTTTTTTTTTTCTTTGTTAGTTAGAATTTTGAGTCATGTTTAGATTTTGTTTAATACAATTAAATTAATAGTATTATTTTTCGATCGGACCCTACGGGTACCCTTTTATAAATGACAGGGTATGGTTTTTCATTAATGGATATAATTAGGGTATATGGGTATCAATTTTTTAATAAAGGTAGGGTATGGATACTGTCATACCCACCCTACCGTACCTATTGCCATCCCTAAGAGATGATGAGTGTGATGATATATTGAACAGCAAAATTTGGGATTTACCAAATGTCCTAAATGAAATTGAGATCCCTTCGGTATTAAAATTAAGTCATCATAATATTCCCTCACATTTAAAGAGGTGTTTTGCTTTTTGTGTAATACTACCAAAAGGTTATGAGTTTGAAGAGAAGGAACTCGTCTTTCTATAGATGGCAGAAGTTCTTCCTCAAGAATCTGAGATAACAAACAACTAGAAGATTTAGGAGGTGATTATTTTCGCGAGCTATTATCAAGATCGAATTTTCAAGAAAGTAGCATTAGTTATTCTAAATTTGTAATGCATGACCTTATCAATGATTTGGCTCAATGGGTTGCTGGAGAAACAAGTTTTAGATTGGAAGATTTAACAGGAAAAAATAAGAAATTGAGAAAAGTTGAAAGGGTACGTCATTCTTCCTATACTTCTGTTCCTTTTGTTAGTGCGAACAAATTTGAGGCCTTCTCTGAACTTAAGCACTTAAGAACATTCCTGTCTTTAAACTTTGCTTCTAAGTATCATCATGATTATCATTATATATCAAACATGGTGCTTTCTGATTTGTTGTTAAAATTTAAAAAGATGAGGTATCTATCTTTGAGAAAATATTATATCATAGAGCTTCCCAATTCGATTGGAATTCTAAAGTATCTTAGGTACCTCAATCTTTCTTACACAATGATAAGAAATTTACCTGAATCATCAAGTTCATTATTCAACTTTCAATGTTTGATATTAAGAAATTGTTCTCGTCTCATGAAGTTGCCTTTCAATATGAGATATTTGTCAATCTACGACATCGTGATATTAGAGGTTCAAATTTAAGAAAAGAGATGGCCTTGGGGATGGAGGAATTGAAGATGTCTTCAAACTTTGTCTAACTTTATTGTGGGTAGGGATACAGGATCTGGCTTGAGAGCTTTGAAAGATTTGAAGTTTCTTCGCGGAGAACTTCATCTTTCAAGATTAGAAAATGTGGCTGATTCACATGATATTAGAGGGACTATATTAAGCAATAAAAAGGGCCTAGAAGTATTGTCATTGGAATAGGCTTGCCAATATGACAACTCTCGAAATGAGATTGAAGAGAAAAATTTACTTGACGTACTTCGACCTCATGAAAAAATAAAAGAACTCACAATCAAGGGATATAGTGGTGCAATATTTCCTTCTTGGTAGAAGACTCGTCTTTCTCTAACATGGTGGTTTTACGATTGGAAAATTGTGGAAAATGCAAATCTTTACCTTCACTTGGCCAATTAAGCTCACTTAAAGATGTCACCATAAAAGGAATGACAGAAATAAAAAGTATAGGTCTTGAAATTTATGGAAAGAGTTACTCAAAAGCTTTTCAGTTCATAGAGACTCTTCGTTTTGAAGATTTGCGAGAGTGGAAGAATTGGGAGCCTATCAAACAAAATGAGGATGTCAGAATTTTCCCTCAACTTCGGAAGCTTTTCATTATAAAATGCCCCAAACTCATTGGAAGATTACCTGACAGCTTCCTTCATTGACGAGACTAGAAATTCAAGAATGTGCCCAGTTGGCGGTTTCATGCTTAAGCATTCCTGTACACAGCCACTTAGAAATAGGTGGAAGTAATCGAAACGACTCCAAGTCAGTGAAATCCATAAGTTATCCAAGAAATTCAGTTTTTGCTAATTGGTCAGAATAAGGGTACCAGAGCACCTAAGTATCGTTGATTGTGAAAAAAAGGTAAATTTGTGGCAGAACGAAATTTCCCTTGCGAAGCCACTGCAAGAGTTAAATAGCTGCAGCTTCCTCGATACGCTCTGTCTTCAAGATTGCCGGACTCTTGTTTCGTTTCCAGAGGTCGGTTTTCCCATATCGGAGCTTAAGATTATAAATTATGAAGCGCTAATATCCTTACCTGAGGGAATGAAGAGTCTTCAAGGGTTGGAAATTAAAGGTTGCCCCACTCTGACATTTGTTGTAAAAGGCGCAGGTACCTCCATCTCTAAAACGGTTTTCAATAATCAGTTGTAAGAAATTGCAAGTTTTGGTAGATGATATAAAGGACACTTGTAATTCCTCTACATCATTTTCTTCAGTGATGCACGTGGAACGTGTCCACAGCACCAACACATCTTTTCTAGCGTGGCACATCGAAGTTGTCCATCTCTCAAATGTTTAGTAACAAGAGGCCATTTACCTGTAACACTCAAATGGACTTGAGATTTGGAGTTGCTCAGAGCTTATGGCTTTATCATCAACAGGGTAGTCTCCTGTGGCACTCACAGATCTTTCTATTATAAATTGCTCAAACCTAGAGTCAATAGCTCAGAGGTTCCGTGGTAACATGTCTCTTAGATCAATTTTTGTTGAGGGATGTGAAAACCTGAATTCTTTACCCGAGGGCCTATTCAATCTCAACCGTCTTTACGAGATTGATCTAATGGACTGTCCAAATCTTGTTTGCTTCCCGGAAGGAGGGCTTCCCGACACCATTATAGATTTAGACATACGTAGATGTGGGAAACTTGACCTACCCAACCGCATCCACAGCTTCAACTCTCTCCGACGTTTATTAAAGTTCACATGTCCGAGTATCAAAACGTTTACCGCAGAAGGCTTTCCTACCAACCCAACATCACTTCAAGTTTGAGATCTCATCTATAAGCCACTGATGGATTGGGGTTTCCACAAGTTCACCTCCCTTGCGTACCTATATATCATGTCCTGATGTTGTGTCCTTCACACAGGAAGAGATAGGGATGATGTTGCCCGCCTCCCTCACTGAAGTGGTCATTTTCGAGTTTCCAAAATTGAAATGCTTATCTTCCAAGGGTTTTCGAGACCTTACTTTTCTTAAACGTTTGATGCTTGCTGATTGCCCAAAGCTCTCATCTCTTCCAGAGGAGGGCCTGCCGTCTTCACTTCTGATATTACAAGTTGATAATCGTCCTCTGCTGAAAAAGCAATGTGAAAAGGAGAAAGGACGAGAGTGGCCTACGATAGCCCGCATCCCCTACGTTAAAATAGATGGCAAATTCATCCACCATCCAGAAGCAGATTTCAGAGGATGGCTGAGAAGAGGAAGAATGAGCCGCATTTGATCTCAGAAACAAGTATATCAGGTCTGTTAATTTTACATTTGCAATTGCAATTGCCATTCCTGAGTTTAGTATTTGTTAACTAGTCCTCCATGCTCAATTGAAAGTATGTATTTATAATAACAGAGCGCGTAGATGTCTAAGACATGCTCAACGAATCAAAAAATTTTGAAGTCAGGTAATTAGTTCATTTGTTTTGTTTCATTTCATTTGTTAAATTGAAATTTGTGTCCTCTATCTTAAAATTATTTTGACTGTAATTCTTTTTTTTCATTATAGACAAACAGATTGAAGGCTGGTTGTATGCTATGCGTCAAGAGGAGCATGCTAGCATGGAAACGCTGTTGGGAGGTAAGAGATAAAAAATAAAAATAACAATAAAAAAGATTCGGATTATTCTATTTTACTACCTCTTGACTCTCTGCTTTTTGTTTGAAGGTATCTTCTTCTTACTGAAAAAGGATTTGTTGTAGGTTTGCACATTGCGGCTCTGAAGTTCCTCTAGAGGAACCAAGGTTGTTTAATAACGATAAGATTTGAAAAACAGTCCGTTCGTTTTTTTTTTTATTTTTTTGTGTTTATGATTTAGATTTTAATTTTTGGTATTCCAAATAATCAACTGAGTTTTGGCTTGTCATTTTGATATCTAGAAAACTAGGATATTTCACCATTATTTCAGTTATTCTTAAAATAATTAGAATTTTGATTTATCCTCTCCCACAGCTTTATATCAACATGGTATTAAAGTCGAACCAATCCTTAAATCGTTCTAGTTTATCTGAAGAACCTGCCAGCTTTCCGCAAAAGGATGATCCCTCGAAAGCCAACATCAGTTTGTCCCTGTTTGTTTAATGTTGGACCTGCTTTGATACGGAATATCTAGGGAATGCAGATAAGAATGATTGCCCATTATCTCTGCTGCTTTTGGTTATCATTAACTGTATACACCAGTATGTTGTGATACTGCAAATCTTAATCCTGTAGGCTGACAACCTCAAAATATTGAGTCTTCTTGTGAGACTAGAAGACTATCATGTATTTTTATGAGTCCTGAGACAACAGGATCTCTTTTTTTTTTTTTCTCTTTTTGTAGATCGTGCCTTCAGTTATCACATATACTTCTCCTGTTGCGTTCCCAGAAGAGGCTCATTATCACTTAAAAATAGTTCGGATTTCAGGGGAAAACTCATCTTTGGACCTATGGTGCTACTGAATTTGCTGAACAAACTCGTGTCTCGTAGTCAAGTGCATTGAACATTTTAGGCTTCTAATTTTCCTTATTGCTAAGGTGCCTTTACTTGTTTCCGTTTATATAATCTTCTCTCTAAATCATTTGATTTTGTGAGGCTGCGGTAAGAACGTGGAATATTGCGATATGGCTATGAAAATTTGGGAGCTCATTTAAGGAATCAGTCTTTATTGCATAAAGAAAGATACAGGACAACTGCATCAATTTATTGCCTGCTCTAATGATATCTGGAATGACAATCTGCAGATTTCGGGTTCAGTACAGCCTTCATCAGCAGAAAACTGGCTTAGTTCTCTGGGTAGTCCAACTTGTCTTGTTTTTAATAGGATGGTAAGAGTGGATAAATGACCCGACAAGTATGCTAGTGTATGAATGAATCTCTTTTTTGTTGTCTGATTTAACATTTCCGATCTGACAATTTCTCCATTTGTGTAGGTACTTTGCACTAGGAAGAACAGTGACTGTCCTATTCAAGTTGCTTTACTCCTTGCTTTAAGTAGAATGTGGCTCGTTCAGTTAATGTAGGGTTACTCGGCCTCGACTTCTCGCCATGGTCAGATTCCATGTATTGACAAAAGAGGCAAAACAGAATTTTGTATGGAGTTGTACTGAGAATATATATATTAAGTGATATATTTTTTGAGAGAAAAAGAGTGATTGTGAAGCTTTAACAGTGTCAATTTGAAGGTCAGAAGAGACCTTTGTTGAGTTTGAGATCAGATCTCTCTGTTTCAAGCGTTCTAAACTTTTTTATACTTCATTGGTCTATAGTGGAGAAACTCTGCCCCTCATGATACCGTGGATGTAGCCCAATTTTGGGTGAACCACGTAAAATTGTTGTATCCTATTTATTTTTATGTTATTGTTTACTGTTTATTGTTTGTCATTGTTTCTCAGATCACAACACTGATCCTGAGTTTAATTTTCTGTTTAATCTGAAAACAACTCAGATAACTGGGCCCGATACCAGGCGCATTTTACCCTTTCACGTTGACTCTTGCATCAAATTTAATTTGACTATTAAAATCTGAACTATGCTACTTAAGTTTCAGGTTCTTTTATGGATATGATTTAAATGACCATCACACTTTTCTCCCAGCTGTGGTTTTACAAATACAATATGACAATTTTCCCTTCTTGTGTAGTTATTTGCGGGAGAAGAAAAGTAGTAACCATGCTAATCCAATTGTTTTACTTGCCTTTACATAAGCGTAGCAGTCAATTGGCTAGCAATTATGACGTTAGTATTTCAGATCAAAATTGAAGTTCTTCTATGGTGCTTGTTGGGACACTACATGGGGAGTTTCAGCTCAGAATTATAAGTCTTAAGAAATCAGGCGACAGGCGTGCAGCAGCCTCGGCATATGCCAATTCCTGAAGCAATTAGGCTTAGCCTAACAACGGAGGCCCAGCTTGAAAGTAAAATTTCGGTTTCCTAATAGCCACGGAAGCAGAAACCAAAACCCTGAAATTATATCAAAACAAATTTCTCAGGCCAACTGAATTATGTTAAAAATAGGGATGGCATAAGCCTATATTGATACCCATATATCAAACACATTGCACAGGAAATTTCCTCAACACCTGAGGTTTAACAAATGAAAACAATGTCCTTACACTTTCAGAAATAATACAAACTATCCCTGCAAAATAGTCTCACAAAGTGAACTGTGGCCACTGCTGAAGTTCACAACACTATAAATAAAATCTTATCCAATAAAAGAACTAATAAATATCTTTAGAAAAAAAAATTCACAGGAACCCTGGCAATCAAATTGGAGCAGCCACAGCCATTCCAAAAGACCAAATCCATCAAACTAACACCATTAATCCACACCAAAATGAAATCAAATCGTACCCTTTTGGCGGCGGAGTAGAAGCCATAAATAACACCTTGATGACCTGCACGACCTACGACAGTCTTCTGGCAGATTGCGATATTGGTTCCATCCAACTTGTGTCGAATTTGATTGCCATTGACACTTTTATTTGTTAGTTTTATTTTTTGGAATTTCGTTTGTGATTCCCATTATACCCTTACACCGTCTAATTTAACGCGGAGTCCACATGGCCTGGTTATATTATCGACTGCTATTTAGTGATCTCATCCAGTTATCTGTGCTTCAAAATACTGTTGCACTTTGACTTTCTAAAAGACAAAACCATGGCTGTGGGGGAGCTCTTTCTCTCTGAGTTCCTTCAGGTTTTGTCTGAGAGACTGGCGTCGAGGGAATTACTGAATTTTGCATTTCGGAAGGGGGTAGGTTCGAAGCTTAAAGAGTGGGAAAGAACGTAGATTATCCTGGCAGTGCTCAAAGATGCAGAGGAGAAGCAACTTTCCGACGATGCTGTCAAAATGTGGCTGTATGATCTCCAAGACTTGGCTTATGATGTGGAAGATATATTGGATGAGTTTGCTACCGAAGCTTCACAGCGAAAGTTGATGGCAGAACATGATCAGGCTGGCTCTAGTAAGGTTCGAAACCTCATCTCTTCTTGCATAAGTAGTTTAAGTCCAAGTGCTTTTAAGTTCAATTTTGGAATGGAATCCAAGACAAATGATATCACTGGCCGGCTGGAAGAACTCTGCAAGCAAAGAACTGATCTTGGATTGGAGAAGATTTCAGGAGTGTCATCAACTGTTGCAATGGAAAGACTTCCACCCACTACATGTTTGCCAACCGAGCCCGCTGTTTATGGCAGAGATGAAGATAAAGCAAAAATACTTGAAATGATGTCAACGGGAGAATCTGGTGATGATAACTTTCTTGTGATACCCATTGTTGGCATGGGAGGCCTTGGCAAAACAACTCTTGCTCGCCTTGTGTATAATGACAAGGCAATGAAAGACTTCAAGTTTGATATAAAGGCATGGGTTTGTGTCTCCGATGGCTTATTTAGGGCATGTTTGGCAGTCCACATTGTACTGTATAAAAACTCTGTATTATATTAATTTATACAGTACTTATGTTTGGAACAAACTTTATATTGTACTAAATAATACACTGAATAATTTAATGTAACATGTATTACATTGTCTAATGCAGAGAAAACCATCGCATTGCCCTGCACTACACTAAATTAATAAATCATTATATATTTTCTCTTTAATTTTAAAATACAAGAAAACCTTTATATACAATAATAATTTTGTGTAAAATAAAAAAAATATATTTTTGATTTTGATCTAATTAGGACAATATGAATTTAATATAAATGGAACAAGTCTTTTCTTTTTTTTTTTTTTTGGTTATAGACTGTACTTTGTGACACAAGAAAACTATTTTTATAATATCTTTTTTTATATTAATTAGGACAATATGAATTTAATTAAATATAAGGAAGATTATATATTTGTATAATTGTAGGTTATAATTATTTTATTTAGTATTTAATTTATTTAATTTGGTATAAAAATAATATTTAATTTATTTAATAATATGTTGTTAATTTTTGAAATGAAAGATAATATAATACAATTTAAAAATACTCCAAACATAAATATAGTATAGTATAAAAAATAGTACAGTGTAATGTTTTACCAAACATCGCATAACATTAATTAATACAATACAATACAATGCAATTATTAAAAATAATACTATGCGTGCCAAACATGACAATGCAATGCAATTATTAAAAATAATACTATGCCGATTCAAGTGCAACTTCGAATCAGCGTGTGGTGACCCACACGCGTAATACGCGGTTCACTGTTGGATATTATCCGCTTTGGACACAAAGTCCATCACGATTTTGCTTTCGGGCTTTGCAACTCAAAAGACCTCCAACAACTTAAAGGAGCTCACAGGGTATTTAAGCACATATCACATCATATTCCCAAACGATGTGGGATGTTACATGATTGCTAATAAAAGATTCATACTTGTGTTAGATGATGCTTGGAGCAACAAGTATGGCTTGTGGGAAACGTTAAAATCTCCTCAATGTTTGGAGGGTCTGGGAGCAAGATAATTGTGACAACATGGGGTGAAAATGTTGCGCTAACAATGGCATCAAATAGATATTATAATTTAAAACTTTTATCAGACGATGATTGTTGGTCTGCGTTTGTGAAGTATGCCTTTAAAAGCAGAGATATTGGTGGATGTCAAAATTTGGAAGAGACTCGTCACAAGGTTGTTAAAAAGTGCAATGGCTTGCCCTTGGCAGAAAGGACTCTTGGTGGCCTCCTACACTCAAAGAAGAGAGATGATGAGTGGGGTGATATATTAAACAGCAAAATTTGGGATTTACCAGATGAAAATGAGATCCCTCCGGTATTGAAATTAAGCTATCAGCATCTTCCTTCACATCTAAAGAGGTGTTTTGCTTATTGTGCCATTCTGCCAAAAGGTTATGAAGTTGAAGACAGAGAAACTCATCCTTTAGTGGATGGCGGAAGGTCTTATTCAAGAATAAAAAAATAACAAGCAGTTGGAACATCTGGGCAGTGAGTATTTTCGTGATTTGTTAGCAAGGTCAATTTTTCAACAATCAAACACTGATGACTCTAAATTGATGATGCATGACTTCATCAATGATCTGGCTCAATGGGCATCTGGAGAAAACAAGTTTTAGATTGGAAGATGGAATGGGGGCAAATAAACAATTGAGAAGACTTGAAAGGGTAAGTCATTCTTCCTATATTTCTCTTCCTTTTGATGGTAAAAGTAGATTTGAAGTCTTTCATAAACTTCAACGCTTAAGAACATTCCTACCTACTTTATTCTGTAGTGAATTGCGTTATGAAACTCATTATATAACAATGGTGCTTTTTGATTTGTTGTTGAAGTTCAAAAGGTTGAGGGAGTTATCCTTACGAAAATATTACATCACGAAATTGCCTAATTCAATTGGCGGTCTAAGGCGTCTCAGGTATCTCAATCTTTCTCAAACTTAGATCAAACATTTGCCTGAAACAATAAGTTCACTGTTTAACTTGCAAAGTTTGATCTTAAAATATTGTTCTCGTCTTAAGAAGTTGCCTTTTAACATGAGATATTTGATCAATCTACGTCATCTTGATAATAAAGGTGCAAATTTAATATAAGAGATGCCACTAGGAATGAGAGAATTGAGATATCTTCAAACTTTGTCTAATTTTATTGTGGGTACGGATACTGAAGCTGGTTTGAAAGATTTGAAAGATCTAAAGTTTCTCCGAGGAGAACTTAGCATTTCAAGATTAGAGAATGTTGTTGATTCGCTGATATAATAGAGGGCATACTGAGGGACAAAAAAGACCTAGAAATGTTGTCATTAGAATGGGGCTCTAAATTTGATAACTTACAATATCAGGATGAGGTAAAAAATCTACTTGGCATGCTTCGACCTCATCAAAATATAATAGAGCTCACAATTGAAGGTTATGGTGGCAGGAAATTTCCGTCTTGGATAGGAGACACTTCTTTTTCCAATATGTTGGTTTTAAGATGAGAATATTGTGAAAAATGTACATCTTTACCTTTACTTGGACAATTAACCTCACTTAAAGATGTTACCATCAAAGGGATGAAAGAAATAATAGGTATAAGTTTTGAGGTTTATGGACAGAGTTGCAGAAAGCCTTTTCAATTCCTAGAGACTCTTTGTTTTGAAGACTTGCAAAATTGGAAAAATTGGGGCCCTGTCAAAGCAAGTGAGCATGACGGAATTTTCTCTCACCTTCGCAAGCTTTCCTTTATATAATGCCCTAACCTCATGGAAAGTTACCTGATAGTCTTTCTTCATTGAATGAACTTGTAATCCGTGAATGTGCACAACTGGTGTTTCATGTTCAAACCTTCCTTTGCATAGTCACTTAGACACGGATGGAAGTGATTCAACTGACTCCATGTCACTGAATTCCATTAGTCATGCAGGAGATTCTGTGTTTCCTCAGTGGTTAAAACAAGGGTACTGGACAGTACGACACCTTAGTGTTGTTGATTGTGAAAAACCTCTAAATTTGTGGCAGAATGATTGCCCCTTGAGAAGCCACTACAAGAGTTAAATGGCTGCAGCTTCCTCAATAAACTCTGTGTTCAAGATTGCCCAACTCTTGTTTCATTTGCAGATGTCCTTTTTCTTCCCATCCTAAGGGAACTTAACAGAATAAATTGCAATGCACTAACATCCTTACCTGAGGCAATGAAGCATATGTCTCGAAGAGTTGAAAATTAAAGCTTGTCATTCGCTGAAATTCATTTCAAGAGGGCAGTTACCTCTGTACCTAAAAAAGCTTTCAATAGAAGATTGTAAGAAATTGCAGGCTTTGGTAGATGATTTGGATGACAATTATAATTGCTTTACATCGTTTTCTTCCGTGATGGGCGAGGAAAGTATCCACATTACCACCACATCTTTTCTTGAGCACTTGCACATCAAAGATTGTCCATCTCTCAAGTAATTATTACCAAGAGGCCATGATGGTTATTTTTGACAGAAAATAAATAAACAGGAGCTTAACAAATGGAGACTGAAGTGGTCTGCATTTTTCATTTGCTGAAACTGAAATTTATAGTACATCAACAAAATAATTCGAAATTATTGCCTAAAAATCAGAACAAAATCTGATTTAAACAGATAGTATTGAACACAAAAATCAGACTTCAAACTTTGAATTGAAATTCAAAAGAATAATAGAAAATTCCAACAGCTTAGCATTGATCTGGTCAGCAAACGATGCAGTCCTTCAACAGGCCGCTTACCTGTAACACTCAATCAACTTGAGATTTGGAGTTGCCCAGAGCTCAAGACTTTATCATCAACAGGGCAGTTACCTGTGGCACTCACATATCTTTTTATTAGAAATTGCTCAAACCTAGAGTCAATAGCAGAGGGGTTCCATAATAACATGTCTCTTAGATCAATTGATATCGTGAGCTGTGAAAATCTAAATTATTTACCTGAGGGCCTCCACAAACTAAATCATCTTTCCCACATTTTTATATTGGACTGTCCAAAACTTGTTTGCTTCCCAGGAGGAGGGATTCCTGGCACCATTATTGAATTGTCAATAGATGGTTGTAGGAAACTTAAAGACCTGCCAAACAGCTTCCACAGCTTCAACTCTCTCCAACATTTATGTATAGCAGGTTGTCAGACTATCAAATCGTTTCCAGTAGAAGGTTTTACTGCCAATCTAAGATCACTTACAGTTGGAGATTTTGAAATATTCAAGGCACTAAAGGAGCGGGGGTTGTACAAGTTCACCTCCCTTACATAATTACATTCCTAAATATCTTTGGATGTCCAAAAGCAGTGCCTTTTCCGCAGGATGAGATGGGAATGTTGTTGCCCAGTTCTTTAAGCCATCTGATCATATTTTCCAAAATTGAAATGCTTATCTTCCAAGGGTTTTCAAGGCTTACTTCTCTTGAAAGTTTAACAATCCGTGGTTGCCCAAAGCTATCATCTATTCCAGAGGATGGCTTGCCATCTTCACTTTTGGAATTATACATTGATGACTGTCCTTTGCTCAAAAAGCAATGCGAAAAGGATAAAGGACATGAATGGTCTAACATATCCCGCACCCCTTACGGTGAAAATAGATGGGAGATTCATCTATGATCCAGAGGAGGAAGACTGAGCTCTATATGCTTCAGAAGAGTGTATCAGTTCAGTTAATTTTACATTTCCATTTGCAATTGTCAATCCTCAAAGTTTAGTCTTTGTTACCTAGTACTCCATTGCCATCAAAAATATATCTCTTTTTCTAATTTTATTACTTATTGATCCTGCAAATTGAAATGTCATTTGCTTTTTAATTTAACAGTGCTCATTTTTTTTACAATCAAAAACAGACTCAAAGAATCAAAATATATTTCGAGGTCAGGTAATAAATGGATTGAAGGATGGTTGTATGCTATGCGAGAAGAGCAGCATGACAGCATGAAAACGCTGTTTGAACTTCAAGAGATAAAATAGGGGATTATTCTATTTTTCTGGTACAAACATTTCTCCAGACCTCTTTGCTCTCTGCTTTTCGTTTCAGAGTATCTTCTTGCCACTGGAGCCAAAGATCTGTTATAGGTTTGCGTATTGCAGCTCTTAAGTTAGAAGAAATCAGGTTTGTTTAATAACATAAAAGCAATCAGTTCTTTTTATTTTATGTTATTTTGTGTGTGTGATTTAGATTAAAAAAAAAAAAAATTGGTTTTCTTCAGAATCAACTGAGTTTTTGCTTCTTATTTCGAGTACTCCCAGAATGCTTAACATATTTGCATCATTACTTCAGGTATTCTTGAAATAGTTAGAATTTTGATTTATACTCTCCCACAACGTTACATCAATCCAGTAACCAAGCCAAACCTCATCTTGATTGTCATCTTAATAGTTCTAGTTTATCCAAAGACCGTGCAAGCCTTCTGCAAAGTATGACCCCTTCAAGCTATCATCAGATTGTGCTAATTGATTTAATGTTGCATATACTTACTCAAGTACATAATATCTAGCGAATGCTGATTAGAAGGACTGCCCATTATAATGAGCATACCTAGCGGTTTATTCTATTGAAGGAAGGTGAAGTATGCATTATCTCTGCCACTTTTGGTTATCATAAACTGTATGCACAAACTGATTACATTTATGAAACCACCAGTTATGTTGAGATACTGCAAATCTTAATCCTGGTAGGCTGACAAACCGAATATTGAGCTTTTAGTGTGAGATTGTCAAATATTTTTACAGAGTCCTGAGAGAATAGGTGTCCCATCCCATACTAAACATACCGAGTATAACATTTAAAACAATCATTAAATAGTGAACTCCGTCATTTCTTTCAAAAATTATGCTGAGTATCATTAAATACAAAGTTCCTATCACAAACACAGTATTTCACTATATGTATATACATTCAAAAATCAACAGAATCCCTACAGTCTGGTGATTTTAATATAGGGCAGCGGTCTGTGGTTGTCAAGAGAACTCTGTCTGTAATGCCAAAAGTCCTCCATTCAAGTCTCAATCTACTGGTCACCTGAGGCACACAATAAGTTTAGTGAGTAAAACTCAGTAAGTAAGCTAAGTAAACGTACAACAATGTTCAATAACAACACAATTCAATCTACAGTACGAATACTGTTCATTTCTTAGTACACAAGCATAATTACATAGTAATGAAGCTTCCATAGTATCAATTACAGTCACCTAGAAAATGAGGCTCTCTAATCAAGGTAGGACTTCTCATATCATATTCAGTGCACATATATGGGCTCCAAATCACATAGCCGCCTATTGGCGACATCCGTAGGCAAGGCATCGTCGCAGTGAGTAATCATCACATTCTCACATTGCACGAATTCGCCATCACCCAGAGGTGACAGCCATATAGTTCTATTGGACTCTATCCTGCCTACACTTGAAATAGCTCAAGGCTAGTCTGATAATCCGGACAATACCGGGCCATTGCTACCGAATCCTCTATAGAGAAACACATGGTTCAGACCTCTCCTCAAGCTATGAGAATTAAGTTTCCTAGGTTTTGGCATGCCAATTCCATTTCATAATTCATAACCAGTCACATAAAAGAAGCTCTATATTAAGCTTCTAGTACAATCACAATGTGTTCCAATTCAAACATCAAGATGCTAACAATTAACAGTGTTACAATACCCAATATTACCTACAGTGTAGCACAATTTATTGTGGCCTCAGAATAGTTAGCTCACTTACCTAATACAGCTCCTTTTCAGTGCTTGTGATTAACCTAAAACAAAACAAAAATCTCTTTAAGGTCACCATACACATCTATGAAATAAATCCTCTTTTTGGCACTATTTCCATACCAAAATCCGTCAAACCAATTATAACAAACAATTTTCTATTTCAAATATTCACACAATTGCATAGACAATTTCAAATTCATATAGCATGCCTCCTTAACATTTTTTTTTTTTTTTGCCAATTGAAGTCAGTTGCCCATTCAAAATAACCTAATTCGTTACTCAAAAATTCTGATAATGCAATTATTTCACTGAACAGTACAAACTTAAAAAATTTGTAGGAATTACTATCCTACTCAAATGGTTACAAAATTTTATAGGCTGATATATAACACATATATATCTCCATACCAAAAATCATGGCCTTTCAAGGGGTTTAAGTCATTCAAACCCAATTATTTCTAACTACCCTGTCAAAAGGCTGCATTCGGACAAATCTGTGAATTTGCTCAACACTTGACAATTTGGCTCTCGACACTCGACGCTCGACAACTCGACAACGCGATGCTCGACACTCGACAACGCGACACGTCACTTGACAACGCGACGCTCGACCCTCGATAACTTGACACGTCACTCGACACTCGACGCTTACGTGTCGAGTGTCTTACGTGTCAAGTCCCACTCGACATGCACCTGTCGAGTGGTGTCGAACACAATGCCAGTAACCAATTTCAAAAATCGTTTCTTCCTTACTCTGTTCTAAAACAGGGGAAACTATGCAATTCCATACCAGAAGTTCAAAAATTCACTACAATTCACATACTTCGAATTTTTGAGTGAATCCAAATCCTATACACTCCTGGACATGTCTATTTTCATCAATAAAATTTTCAGAACCAGAAAACATTTCCATAATTTTTAGGAATTTTCGAAACATACCCTGTTCAGTGTAAAAACACAGCAGAATTTAAACTAACTCTCATTTCTAGCTTTGTATCCTCATCTCCTTACTTAGATACTTTCAAACCTCATTCAAAATTCATATTCCCACACAATTTCCAGTCATACAGACAATAATTCTCATACTCACATCACAAGCCACAAGAATTCTTGCAAATATATAAACAATAAAACAAGAATTCTAAAGAAGAGATAAGTTTCAACCACTTCCTTCATTTCTTCTCCTTCCTTTCCTTGAGTTCTTGGTAGCTTTTGTGAAAACAAATAGAGAGAGCAAGGGCTAGAATGTGTGAGCTAGAGAGCATAAATGAAATGATTCTAGAATTCTTCCCGTTAATAAATAAACACTAGGCCAATTTCCATTTAGTTCTTTCTCTACCCTTTTAATTATCATTAAACCCAATATTCTCCCATCTATTACACTACAAGTTAAATACATCACCAAGACATTAATACATGTTAATACACATGTAATAATAACACATGATATAATGTATATCACAAAAATTTAGGATATTACAATAGGATCCTTCTATTCTTGTGTAGAATGCTTAGCCTTCAGTAAAAAAAAAAAAAAAAATCTTCTCTTTGCCTTCCCACAGGGTTATTATCTCTTAAAAATAGTTTCCAATTTTAGGAGAACCCACAGGGTTATTATCTCTTAAAAATAGTTTCCAATTTCAGGAGAAGGCTCTCACCTTTGGACCTACCATGATACTGATGTTGCTAACCATATTACTTTTCAACTTTGTTGTCCAATGTCTGGTAGTTAAGTGCATTGCACATTTTGGCCTTCCAATTTTCGCAATAGCTAAGGTGCCTTTGTCTGCTTTTGTTTATACATTCTTCTTTTATGATTCATTTTATTTTAAGCTGCTGCAAGATGTGCCTACAAAAATTTATCAATCAATTTCTCTGCTCTAATGATATCTGCAATGACTATCTTTAATTTTTCTTTTGCATACAAAAAGATACCAGCTAACTGCATCAATCAATAACCCTTTTCTAATGATATCTTGTCACAACACATACTAGATATACAAAATATAGCATTTATACAGTTATTTAAATATGAACTCTGTTATTTCTTTCAAAAATTAATATTAGTATCACACAAAACAGAGTTTCTAATCACAACCACACCATTTCACTGTATATAGATACATTCAAAAATCAAAAGAGGTTCTACAGTATGGCTATGCTAATACAGAGCAGCGGTCTTTGGTTGCCAAGGAAACTCTGTCAGCAATGCCAAAAGTCCTCCATCCATAACTCAATCTACTGATCACCTGAGGCACACAACAACTTTAATGAGTAAAACTCAGTAAGTAAGCTAGGTGAATATACAGTAATGCGCAATAACAATAGAATTCAGTCCACAGTATGAAACTATCTATTTCTAATTACACAAGCATTAGCTAACTCGTTAAAGAAAGAATGCCCCAGAGTTCACTTCGGTTACATTTACGCTCCCGCGCCGATTTTCTTTCTAGACCTTTATAGGTCGATTCAACCTCACATAAGTGATTTCACATTTCTCTACTCATCGCTTTTTAATGTACAATCACAATCACATAATGATGAAACTTCCACAGTATCAATTACAGTCACGTAGGGGAAAAGGCTCTCTAATCAAGGTAGGACTTTTCATTTCACAGTCAGTTCCCATATAATAGCTCAAGGCTAGTCTGACAATTCGGGTGATACCGAGCCCATGCTACCAAATCTCCTCTAGAGTAACACATGGTCTTGACCTCCCCTCAAGCCATAAGAGTACGGAATGCTCAAGGCTAGTCTGACAATCTGGGTGATACCGGGCTCATGCTACCGAATCTCATCTAGAGAAACACATGGTCTAGACCTCCCCTCAAGCCATGAAACAGTACAGAACAGTACAAATACATTTAAATGCCTACACTTGAAATAGCTCGAGGCCAGTCTGACAATCCGGGTGATACCGGGCCCATGTTACCGAATCTCGTCTAGAGAAACACATGGTCCAGACCTCCCCTCAAGCTATGAGAGCTAAACTTCCTAGGTCTTGGCATGCCAATAACGTTTCATCATTCACAATCAGTCACATTAAAGAAGCTCGATATTAGGCTTCTAGAACAGTCACAATATCTCACATTTAAGCATCAATGTGCTAGCAATTAATAGTGTTACAATCCACAAAATTACATACATACAGTACACAATTTATTGTAGCCTCAGAATAGTTAGCTTACTTACCTTATACAGCTGCTTTTCGATGCTTGTGATTGACCTAAAAATAAAACAAAAATCTCTTTTTCCTGTCACCATACACTTGTAAAATATTTCCCCTTTTTTTGGCTCTATTTCCATACTTACTTTGACAAACAATTCACAACAACAATTGTCTACTTCCAAAAATTCACACAATTAGGTAGACATCTTTTACACACATACCTCATGTCTCCTTAAAATTTTTAGAGCCAATTGGGGTCATTTGGCTACTCAAAATAATCAAATTCATTACCTCAACAATTCTGCCATTGTATTCGTTTCACTGAACAGTATAGACTTAAAAATTTGTAGGAATTGCAATCCTACTCAGTTAGCTGTAAAATTTTACAGGGTGGTATATAACACATATATATACCTCCATACCAAAAATCATGACTTTTCAAGGTGTTTAACCCATTCAAATCCAATTATTTCTAACTGCTCTGTTTTGAAAACTAAAAATTCCAGTTTTAGCAAGCCAACTTTAAAAATCTATAACAATTCACACAGATCTTCAATCTCAGTGAAAATTTACAGTCTCATATATGACACATAAAAGGACTTTCATACCAAAAATCAGATAATTATATGAAGATTTGGACCTTCAACTAAAATCGTCTTCCCCTCCTCTGTTCTAAGACAGGGGAAATGTGCAATACCATACCAGAAATTCAAAAATTCACTACAAATCACCTACTTTGAATTTTTGAGTGAATTCAATTGCTATACATTCCTGGACATGTCTATTTTCATCCATAAAAATTTCAGAACAAGAAAATGTCCCCCTGATTTTTGGTAATTTTCGGAACATGCACTGTTCAGTGTAACAAAATTTCCAGGATTGAACTAAACTCTCATTTCTAGCTTATATCTTCATCTCCTTACTTAGATGCAATCAAAACTCATTCAAATTCACATCTCCATACAATTTCCAGCATATAAAATAATAGTTCTCATACTCACATCACTACACAAAGAATTTCTTTAAATTAAATAAACAAAATACAAAGAATTCTAATGAGAAAATTGGTTCTTACCTTCTCCCTCTTTTTTTTTTCTCTCTTTCTTCCCTTGATTCCTTGATGATTTGTGTGAAAATTTTATGAGAAAGTATAGGGCTGGAACGTGTATGCAAGGAGAGGAATGAAAGAATTCTAGAACTCTTCCCATTTATAGATAAAATTAGGCCAAATTTTCATTTAGTCCTTCTCTCCTCCTTTATAACCATTAAACCCAATACTTTTTTAATTAAGCCCCTCATTCTTTCATTTATTATATTACAATTCAAATACATTACATATACATTAATACATATTTAATCATAACACATGATATAATGTACACTACAAAATTTAGGATATTACATATCTGAAGTGAACGTCTGTCGATTTCGGGTTCGGTACAGCCTTCATCAGCAGAAAACTGGCTGAGCTCTCTGGGTAGATCAACTGGTCTTGTTTTTAAGAGGATGGTAAGCGTGGATAAACTACTGGGCAACAATGCGAGTTTTGTATGAATGAATCTTGTCTTTGATTTTCAGGTTTAATATTTTTTTATCTGACAATTTCTCTGCTTGTGTTGTGTGTAGTTCCTTGGCATTGAAAGAAAGAACAACTTTGCTGTTCAAGATGTTGTACTCTTGCCTTATGTAAATGGCAAAAAGTCTGGCTTGTTCTACTAATGTAACGACAAAAGGGCAATGCAGAATTTAATGTGCTTACCTCTTGTACGGTGGTGGCAGAATCAACCAAAATAGATCAAAGCTACAAGGGATTCACTATTCTGTCAATTATGACTTTCCCACTTCTAATTTCTTCTTTGCAATTCACATAGGAAATCGTGGTGAGGCAAAACTGTGTTTGTACTGCGTGCGTACCAAAAATGACTCATCTCTGAATTAAAAATGGTTCGCCAATTAATGTTTATGGGATATTGGGATTAAATTTTTTGAAAAAAAAATTGATAAATATTAAAATATAACAAAGATTAAAATGTTTCTTCAAACTTTCTGTTAGTGTGAATATAAGTTGGATGAAATTTGTAAACGTCAAGTAGGTTTCTTATAAATTTAATAAAATTTAATTTCCTGTAATATTAAAGGGATAGTAGTAAATAAGAATATTAATGGAAATTGTATAAATATTAAATATTGAAGTGTAAATCTGAAAAAGAATATTCAATTTAATGTTTATTAAAGTGAAAATAATATCATCATTAATCATAATTTTGGGGAAGGTGAGATTTTTTTATGTGGAGAGACCTTAATAAGAATTATAAAATTAAATTCTCTATAATATATATTACTGATTACTTGTCCCTTTCTTTACGTTGAATCCTTGATTATCACTCCACAGCAGCGCAGCTGTCGAGTTGGCCCACCCCTGACTACTCAATACAGCTGATCAGAGATTACTACGTAAGAGTGATGCACCAATATGACACATGATGGGCCATCTACTGCAGTGCAGCAGATGTACTGCAGCAGATGTACCAAGTTCTTCTCTGACTACGGAGCCCGATTGATTGTTAATAAAGAGTAGTTAATATGCGCCGGCCTCTGACTTTGACTGCATGGCTCGTTCGTTTGGTAGCGTGGACTTTGACTCATACATTCTATTGTACTTGATAGGGATGATATGAAAAAAGGTCTCTGTGTGCTTCATTCAGAACTTGTGTGAGAATCCTGCTAGCTCGTTGTAATTATGGCTGTGGGAGAGGTCTTTCTTTCTGCATTCCTGCAAGTGTTGTTTGACAGGTTAGTACCCCGTGAATTGTTCAATTTCCGTCAAGATGTGCGCCTGGAGCTGAACAAGTGGAGGAAAACTTTGTTGATGATCCAAGCGGTAGTCAGCGATGCTGAGGAGAAGCAACTCACGGACAGGGCTGTGAAAATATGGCTGGATGATCTACAGGACTTGGCCTATGATGTGGAAGACATACTAGATGAGTTTGCCACTGAAGCTTTGGAGCGCGAGTTGATGGCAGAACATCATCAGATCACCAACTTCTTCCCAGCTGCCCATTTCACCGGTTTCAATCCCATAGCTATGATGTTCAACGATAGTAAGGAGTCAAAGGTGAAAGTTATGACCAGGCGGTTGGAAGAACTGTGTGAACAAAGACTCGAACTTGGATTGGGAAAGGTTGCTGGAGGGACATCTTCTGTATGGCAAAGACCAGACAGTACATGTTTGCCAACAGAACCTGGAATTTATGGCAGAGATGAGGATAAAATGAAAATACTTGAGATGATTTCAAGTAATGAAACTAGTGATGTCAACTTTGATGTAGTATCTATTGTCGGGATGGGTGGAATTGGCAAAACTACGCTTGCTCGACTTGTGTATAATGATGATGCAGTGAAAGATTTCCAACCAAAATCATGGGTTTGTGTCTCTAATAACTTTGATGTTCTGAGAATCACCAAGGCGATTCTCGAGTCCATAACTTTCTCATCCTGCGATCTAAAGGATTTGAATCAAGTGCAGATTCAGCTAAAAGAAGCAATACATGGAAGAAAATTCTTGCTTGTGTTAGATGATGTTTGGAGCAAGAATTATGACTTGTGGGAAATCTTGAAGTCTCCTTTTATGGCTGGAGCACCCGGAAGTAAGATAATTGTGACAACACGTAATGTAGAAGTTGCAAGAATAATAGGACCTATAGAATATTATAACTTGAAGCTTTTATCAGATGATGATTGCTGGTCGTTATTCAAAAAGCATGCATTTAGAAGTAGAGATGCTGAACAATATAGGAACTTGGAATTACTTCGTAAGCAAGTTGTTGAGAAGTGCAAAGGCCTGCCGCTGGCAGCAAGGGCTCTGGGTGGTCTTCTACGTTCTAAGCAGAGAATTGATGAGTGGGAAGATATATTCAACAACAATATATGGGACTTATCAGATGAAAGTGAGATTTTAAAGTTAAGCTACCGTGATCTTCCTTCGCATCTAAAAAGATGTTTTGCTTATTGTGCAAT
The DNA here is from genome assembly GCA_013180625.2 of Boswellia sacra. NCBI lineage: Eukaryota > Viridiplantae > Streptophyta > Magnoliopsida > Sapindales > Burseraceae > Boswellia > Boswellia sacra. Next base: position 199,716 of record SNVD02008183.1, on the reverse strand, counting down.
TTTTCCGAAGGGTTATGAATTTGAAGAGAAAGAGCTTGTGCTTTTATGGATGGCAGAAGGTCTCATTCAACCAGTTGATGGCAATACACAACCAGAAGATTTGGGAGGTGAGTACTTTCGTGATCTTTTATCAAGATCAGTTTTTCAACACTCAAGTAGTAATAGTTCTAAATTTGTGATGCACAATCTCTTAAATGATTTGGCTCAATGGATTTCGGGAGAAACAAGTTTTAGGTTGGAAGATGAATTGAAGGCCAATAAGCAATCAAGGAGATTTCAAAAGGTTCGTCATTCCTCTTACTCTTCTTGTTATTGTGATGGTAAAAATAAATTTGACGTCTTTCACGGACTTGAGTGCTTAAGGACATTCATGCCAGTAGCCTTAGAGGATGATGAAACTCATTATATAACTAATACGGTTATTTCTGATTTGTTGCCGAAGTTGCAAAAGTTAAGGGTACTGTCTTTAAAAGGATATCATATAACTGAACTACCTGATTCAATTGGTGGTTTGAAACATTTGAGGTACCTTAATCTTTCTAAAACTAAGATCAAAAGTTTACCAGAGAAAACATGCTCCCTATGCAACTTGCAAACTTTGATATTAAAAGATTGTTCTCGTCTCATAAAGTTACCTTCCAATTTTGAGACTTTGGTCAATCTCCGTCATCTTGATATTACAGGTGGAAATTTAGTAAAAGAGATGCCTTCAGGAATGAAAGAATTGAAATATCTTCAAACATTGTCTAATTTTATTGTAGGAAAAGGTAATGAATGTGATTTGAAAAGTTTGAAGAACTTAAAGCTTCTTCGTGGAAAACTTTGCATTTCAGGATTAACAAATGCAACTAGCTCTGATGATACAAGAGAAGCCATATTGGATGATATGAAGGATTTAGAGGTATTGTTTCTCGAATGGGCATCTGAACTTGACGACTCACGAGATGAGTTAGTAGAAAAAAATGTACTTGATATATTAAAGCCTCATAATAATATAAAAGAGCTAGCAATCAAAAACTATGGTGGCTTAAGTTTTCCATCTTGGTTAGAGAATCCATTGTTCTCGAACATGGTGGTTCTAAGACTGGAACATTGTAAAAAGTGCACATCTTTACCTTCATTTGGTTTATTGGGCTCACTTAAAGACCTCACTATCAAAGGTCTGAAGGACCTGAAAACTATAGGTTCTGAGATTTACGGAGAATACTGCTCAAAACCTTTTCAGTCACTGGAGACTCTTTGTTTTTGGGAATTGCAAGAATGGGAGCAGTGGCACCCTGTCAATGGAATTGAAAATGAGCACGTTGAAAGATTTCCTCGTCTTCGAAAGCTTTCGATTGTAAGATGCCCAAAACTGCTAGGGAGCTTACCTGAACATCTTCCATCATTGGAGAAACTTATTATCCGCAAATGTGCACGGTTGTTGGTTACTTTCTCAAGCTTTCCAGTGCTACGCAAATTGGAAATAGATGGATGCAAAGGATTGCTGTGTAGAAGTCCAAGTAACTTTAAGTCATTAAACTCTATGACTCTTTCCGATATTTCAGAGTTTGAAGATTGGTTGAGGCAAGGGTTTCAAAAGGTAGAACGTCTAACGCTTGTCAATTGTGAAGAGTTGATAAATTTGTGGCAAAATAACATTTCTCTTGAGAGGCCACCACAAGTGTTGCAATTGCATAGTCTCACATCGCTTAGAGAGCTACGTATTGAAAATTGCTCAAATCTAATCTCATTTCCAGATGCTTGGTTTTTTTCCATTCTGAGTGACCTTGAGATTATCAATTGTAATGCCTTGACGTCCTTACCTGAGGGACTTATGCGAAACAATGCAAATCTTACAAGCTTCAGCATTGAAGGTTGTAATTCTCTAACTTTCATTGCAAAAGGACAGCTACCTTCATCTCTAAAAGAGCTTTCTATAATAAAATGTGAGAAATTAGTGTGTTTGTTAGATAATGCAGATGATAATCGTATTTCTTCTTCAACTTGTATAGTGGTGCACAATACGAATATCTGCACATCTCTTCTTGAGTATTTGTATATCTTCGACTGTCCATCTCTCATTTGCTTATCAGAAAGGGGAGAGTTACCTGAAGCTCTCAAACACCTTGAGATTAGGAGATGCTCAGAGCTGAGGACCTTATCATTAACAGGTCAATTACCTTCAAGCCTCGCGCATCTTGAAATTTGTGATTGTTCAAAGTTGGAGTCAATAGCAGAGAAGTTTCATGGTAATACATCTCTTGGGTATGTTTTGATAGGAGATTGTGAAAATCTTAAATCTATACCCGAGGGCCTGCACGTTCTTAAACATCTTCGTCAAATCCATATAAGGGCTTGTCCAAATCTTGTTTCCTTACCAGAAGAAGGGCTTCCTAAGACACTAACTAATTTAAGTGTTTCATTTCAAAGATTTGAGAAACTTGAAGCCTTACCCAACAACATGCACAGCCTCAACTCTCTTCGAGAATTAACAATATGTCAATGTCCAAGTATCATATCCTTCCCGGAAGAAGGTTTTCCCACCCACCTAAAATCACTTTCAATTGAAGATCTCACTTTTTATGAGCCACTCATTAGGTGGGGGATTCACAAGCTTACTTCTCTCAGACACCTCCGGATTTGTGGATGCCCTGACGCAGTTTCTTTTCCATTTGAGGAGATGGAAATGATGTTGCCCACCTCTCTAACTAAGTTGACTATTGGAAGATTTGCAGAATTGAAATACCTATCTTCCAAAGGTTTTAAAAACCTCACCTCTCTTGAATATTTGTGTATTGATGAATGCCCAAAGCTCGCGGTGTTTCCAAAGGAGGGCTTGCCATCCTCACTTCTGCAGTTGTATATTAATGATTGTCCTACACTGAAAAAACAATGCAAAAAGTATAGAGGGCAAGAGTGGTCCAAGATAGCCGACATCCCTTGTGTTGAGATAGATGGAATATTCATCTATGATCCAAAAGAGGAAGAATTAGCTGAACTTGAACTCGAAAGCAAGAAGGATTGTGGAATCAGAGAATCATTTATTCAGTCCTTACAAATTCTTAAGAGGTCTGTCAATTTCTAACACCTGGCTTATTTTTGCCTTGAGCCATAGGTGATTCAGATTTTGTCATAACAAAGTGTAAATTATGACTAGTGCAGGTTACAAATGAATTCCAAAACACAACCATGACAATGAGACGCAAAGGTAAGATCCATTTGTATAAAACTTACTCTAGCTTAATTTAGTAGAACTGGAAGTCAAATGCAGCCCTTGGTATTTTTACCTTTTTTTTTTTTTCTCTCAACTTAATTGCTTTGCATTTTAATTCAGCAAATTTCATGCTCTGTTAGTTTTCGGCAATTATTCATCGGTTGTAACTTATTTAATTATTTTAACTTATCAGATTGTGTGTTAAAGGTTGGGTTGGTGATTTTCACTTACTGAACTGTCACCATGATGTTAATAGTTATGCGCTGAATTAGCCAGGTAATTACTATTTTAGACTTATTTCCTTTCACTTTGATTAAGATAATTTAGTGCCTTGCATTTGAAATTTATAGTAACTACTTTTTATTTTATGATCACACAAATATATATAGTTTTGAGAAACTGGTTTTATGATCTGTTAGAAGATGGGCATGATAGCAGGCAAACACTACTCAGGATCAGGTAATTTGTACACAATTCTCCATGATTCTTTGATCTCATCTTTTCATTAAGCTAAGCATTTGTTTCATACGTTAGACAGAAATTTCGTTTGCGAATGCATATTGCAGCTTTGAAGTTGTGCAGATCCAGGTTGTAATAACACTGACTTTTGAATTACATTCAAGTTCCTCTTCTTTGTGGAATAGTTTGATATGCATGGAGTTGTGTCATGCCCACTATTACATCTGGCCTAAAATTTTCCTTGAAATTTATTTGATTAAAGAAAGATTGGCAATTAGATTACATCCGTGAAAGTCATTGCTGGTGTGAAACTGCAAATCCTGCTAGCAAGATAACCCTAAATACCAAGTCTTCAAGTGTGAAATGGTCCAATATTTTGAATTCTGATACCTCAGAATTCTCAGGAGTTACTGTTAATTTTTTGTAGAATGCTGGACCTCAATTAGCAAATTATAATTTGTTCAGTCTGATGTTTGCCACAGGAGACCTGTTATCATTTTAAATAGTATCAAATTTCGGGAAAAGATTAATCTGAGGCGAGACCAAGCTGCTGTCTGCTGATCAATTGTCCTTCAACCTGGATGTTATGTCTTTCATAGTCACCAAGTGCGTTGAAGATTAATAATTTCATATTTGATTCGAGAACATGACATAATTTAAGCTTCTAATGCTCCAATAATCTGCTAAGGTGCATTTATTTGCTTCTGTTTGTATAATCTTCTTGTTTTATTCAATCTATTTCCCTGCTCTAATTATATCTGGAATGACAATGTGCAGTTTTGAGTTTGATGCAGCCGTCATCTGAACAAAACTGGGTTGGCTCTCTTGATAGCTCACCTGGTCTTATTTTTCATGAGGATGTTCAGATTGGAAGACTCAGTCAAGATATATCATAATGTATGAATGGATTTCTTCTCTGTTCTTATTTTAAGATTTTAATTTTGCAATTTTTCAACTTTTTTAGATACCTTTTACTAAAAGGGAGAGCAGCAACTATGCTGTTTAAGTGACTTTATGATTAACTTAATTGGCTGGGAACTAGGGGCCATACTAAGCATTTTCGCAATTGCATATAACATCAATATTGAAGTTTTTTTTTTCACATGGGGCAAGATGAATATTTTGTGAAATATAGACTTTGCATTTGATGGCCCTACACTAATCATAAAATGTTTTTCCATATTATGTGATATGCAAAATTTTGTTGTGCTCGTTGGGTTAATACAGAATCATTGGGTTTGAGCTCAGCATTATAATGTCCTTAGCCCAATAAGCATGTGTGAAATTTGATCAAACTCATTTCTCAGATTAATTGATTTGTGTTTTCGTTGCAGTACATGCCAAAATTGATGCACTGGTTGATGAATGTGTGCAACACTCGCTTGCTGTGGCACTTGATTAAAGGCTTTATGATTGGATTTTGCTTTTGCAATCGTATAACCATAAAAGTGTAGATTTTTTTTTTTTTTGGGTAATATCAATGGAGCACTTCAAGATGATCTCTTCCTGTAACATTTAAGGATTCCACCTTGTTGAAATGTTTTTATTGCCGTAGACTTAACTTTCACAAGTGTACCTCATCATCATTTGCTCTTCTCTAACACACAAATAAGCAACTACCTGGATAATGGATATATTGTTCTCTGACGACAAATCGTCTTAAATATTTACAGCAGACGACGTGTCGTACTTCGTTGTGTGAAAATTTGCCACACGAATATGTTTTATATATAAATTGACAGCAATAGAAATTTGACAAGTTCTGTGAGCGTGGACCGTACCAATACAATCACCCATGTCTGTTTTTCTATTTCCTATATTGAGTCTTTCTTATAGACTGCTAGTTGCCCTGCAAAAGATGTCACATTCGGAAGTTTCTATTTCTATCAGGGATTTGATAAGAAGAATAAACTTGGTGACAACATGTTGATTATTGAAGGAAAAATAAAATTTTATTTTAAGAAAAAAGTGTGAAACTGTGACTGTTCACTTCTTAGAAAGTTGTTATTATTTGCTGTTTCTTTATTCTCCATTACCCTCCATTTTCTCACAATGCCAAACATGTCATTCTCAAAACTAATGGCAAAAAAACCCTCTTTGCTTTGGCCTCATAAAAATGTGAAGAGATGTTAACTTTTTCCAAACTGGCTTGTTTCATTATGACAATGATTAGATAATAATAAAAAAAAAGTAAATATATGTAACACAATTCCATTAAATGAACATACAAATTATACAATATGTTCTTCTCATTTGAATTTTTCTCATAATTTACTTATTTATTCTGTTGAATTAACCAAACATCTAACTAGTAGACATTAACTAGGAATACTAGTCAAATCAAGCCAGATAATCCACGAAAAAACCAATCTCTTTAGCCAGATTTTGAATGCCTGAGAGGTGGAATGCTCTGTTCATGCCTGAAGAAGTTGTCAGCATCAATCTGAGTTTTCACTTTTACCAATCCATAGAAGTTGTCTTTGAAATACTTGACGCCCCACTCCTCAGCCTTGCTGAAACTTGTGAAACCCTTTTTGTTCATGCCCAAATCAAGATCCCTATATGTATATATATTATGTAGAGGTTACAGGCTAGCTACAGCTTTCCTGAACCTGACGAGTATTTGAGCTAATCTAAACGTCACAATAATTAGGCTGTTCCTATTTGTATAATTTGTGCAAACTGCTTCAATTTAGAATTTGAGCGTTCATTGGCCTTTGCAACTGGGTTCTAATTCCATCCATGATCTCCAGAGCATTTCTTTCTATTTTTTGTGGTTTACTGGTAATGCTAACGTGGGCTTAGTCTAACCAGATAACGTTAGATATACAATTAAATTATATAAATTAATTCATACAATTTGATATAGTATAAATTTATTAATACATAAAAATAATAAATAAATTAAATAAATTTTAATAAATAAAATAAAATTTACCTATCTAATAATTATATATCAAATCAAATTATAAAAATTAAATTATATAATTTAATTATATATCTACCTTGTTTTGCATATAATGGGGTTCTATTCGAGGTTCCTGCACTTAAAAACGTATTCAAACTTCAATTTGTGGTCATTGGTTTAATCCAACAGTACTTATGTAATGGATCTCGTCTCTAGTAGAAAAGTCTACGGACAGAATAGCTGCCACATAATTACATCCGCAGCATTTAATGCTTAGAGTCTATTTTATCCAAATTAATATATTATTATTTTATTTATATTACATACTATATTTACATTATTAAACAAATAGATAATTATGAAGTTTATTTTATTATTTACTTGTTCCAAAATCTACAATATTTTAAAGATTACGTAGATCTTCGGTAGTAATATGCAAATAAAAACTATGAGGTACAGCATAGGGATTATTATGAATGCTCTACTACACAACCTGTTTCATAATCTATTTGTTTAAAGATGATCTCTCTGCTGTACCTCATAGTTTTTATTTGCATATTGCTACTGGAGATCTACATAAACTTCAAAATATTGTAGAATATGCAACAATTAAATAATAAAATAAATTTCATAATTATCTGTTTGTTTAATAATGTAAATATAGGATGTAATATAAATCAAATAATAATATATTAATTTAGATAAAATAGACACTAAGCATTAAATGTAGTAGTTAAGAATTGTACGGGTAGCTTTTCTGTTTGTAGACTCTTATGCTAGAGATGGGATTCATTATATAATAACCGTTGGATTGATCCAACGACCAGGAATTGAAGTTCGGGTTCTTTTTAAAATGCAGGGACTTGTTGAGAATTTTTCATACATGGATATTTTTTAAAATGCAGGAACATGTCGGCACGTTGTTACGGCCTATCCAATTTATTTATTAGAGATAACCTAAATGTGTATAAGACTTGATCTAGTTTCTAGAAAGCTTGTAAGTCCAAGTCCATTTTCTAGAATTCTCTAGCAAGGCAGGTTGCTATAAACCTTTTTTGTAAATATCTAGATATTTTAGTAGATGATTCTAGATAGTGAATTAAGACTCTTGAATGCATTAAATCTTAACCATCCATTTGGGAGGTGGTTTACTATAAATACCCCTCCAAAGCTCATTTGTAAACCATCTAACCATCCAAACGAAGTTGTAAGCAAGCATTGTAAAGAGTTCTTGTGTGATAAAAAACTTTCTTATTTAGCAATACTTGCCTCTAACCTTCCATCACTTCTCTACCTTGCCTACAAACTCTTTAGCTCAATACCTTGCCTACAAGCTCTTAAGCTCAACTCCTATCTTCTCCTTGAGCGAACCTTGCCTACAAGCTCTTAAGTTCAACGGTCCTATCTTCTCGCCTAAGTTGTCTAAATGCCGCACGAGCGTACTCCACAAACTCTAAGCTCGTGACAACATGCTTAGCCCATCTCTTAGTACCCATGCATGAAATGCCGAGGCATTAAATTAAGTATTCTTAGCACATGTTGGGAATTAATGACTATATTAATGACTATCTTAAAAAATGTCATTAAGAAATATGAGAATATAATTAAACAACTAATCTCGAATCAACCCTCAATTATTTTACTTATTAACTCATTGTTAGCCCTGAAAATGCTTTATTTAGAAAAATCTAGACTCTAGCAGTTTATTTTCTCATGAGGCAACCAAGTATTTCTTTGATTAATAGTGTTGTGTTTATATTAAGCAAATTTTAATTTTAATTAGACAAAGTTTGCGGAGGGAAAAACTAATCATATCATTTATACGCTTCTTAATAAAATTCTAAATAATTCAATAAAATCACATATAATAAGATTTTATTAGCCAACCCTTTACCCAATTTTTCTTTATGCTCAAGGTTACGCTACAGCCCTACATCCAACTAGCTTATGCGCCCATAAGCATAGATTTAGCAAAAGTCAGCTAATGCCAAGGTTGACAATGGCCAAGTAAGACCGGAATTTTGTTTAATAAAAAATTTCGTGATAATTCATTGTCTTAATATTATCAAAGTTTAGAACAAGATTAATTTTCTTTAATTTTAATAAATTATAAAGACTTATGCAGATCCCAGCCCAAATATAATACTGAAAAAGAACTTTAGTACAGAATATATCTCTGCTTCACCTTCGCTTCCTTGAACCCCTATTCCCTTGAGTTTGCATAGTGTGTGATCGTGTGTCATTTGCTCCTTACTTTATAGGATCATGTTGCATGATCCCCAATGGACAAGGGTGGTCATGATAAGTGGTGAGTGAATCATATTTTAGCCTACAAGTCGGCTTCTACTGTTCCACATCTCCTAGTAGTCAAATTGCATGATTGTAGGGGATCACCAACTCTGAGGAGCTCTTCAAGTGTTGCCAAGCCGTGGGATACATGGTGGCTTTTGTGGAGTAGTCTTTCCAAGGACAGGATCTTGGGAACAGCGGAATGCAATGTATCCATTCAAACCTATAATGTCACATCAATACATGTGTGCTACACTCGTTACAGGATTGGTGAGATGCATTACATCCCACTGTACCCAAGATTAAGGCCTCCAAAAAAAAGTAGGCATGGAGGTTGTTATAGGTTAGGCTGAGAATCTTATTTGGGAGCAGCCTAGGTTTGTGTCATGGTAGCCGACTGTGCATCTCTTGTTGTCCTGACAAATGACTCATACTCCTTAATTATGGGTGAGGGGTAATACTTATCCACTCCTGTGAGTTTTCCGCGTGATGTATAGATGGGATTCTGATAGAATAATTGAGTAGGAATTTCAATTAGGTATGCTTTAATCATTGAATTAGGGCATGATATTTTTTAGTAGAGGCATCCAATAACTAGGCCATGGTATGATACAGCTTTCCACTAAATTTTGACCAAACCCTTTTGATTGTAGCAAGGCATTCTCATGGACTCTCATCAGATAATCTGAGATTTACTATAGTTATAAATTGTTGATCTTAATCCATAGACCACCAAGAACAATAATGCATCGTATATTTCAAATAATCACATCAATCAAACCCTTCCCAATATTAATTAAATAATTTTCCTTCTTCCGAGGGAGACCAAGAGAGTGTACTTGGGAGAGAACGCCTTCATATATCGTTAAAATTTTATCAAATGATGCGCACGCCTCTGACGGTCTGACTGCATGGCTCGTTTGTTAATGTGCACTTGACTCATACATTGTATTGAATTTTAGGTATTTCAATTTGATTAAGATAATGTTGTGCCTTGCATTGTTACGTTACAGTAATAACTTTTTATTTTACTGTTCGGTCACAGAACTATATAATTTGGAGAAACTGGTTTTATGATCTCTTAGAAGATGGGCATGATAGCCACTACTCAGGATCAGGTAATTTATGCAAAAATCTCCAGGATTCTTTGATCTCATCTTTTCGTTGAACTAAGCATTTGTTTCATATGTTAGTCAGAATTTTCTTCTGCAAATGCATATTGCAGCTTTTAAAGTTGTGCAGATCCAGGTTGTAATAACACTAATTTTGAATTGCATTCAAGTTCTCCTTTGTGGAATAGTATGATATGCATGGAGTTTTGTCATGTCCACAATAACACCTGGCCTAAACTTCTTTTTCCTAGAGATTTATTTGATTAAAGAAAGACTGGCAATTATATTACATCTATGAAAGTCATTGCTCGTGTGAAACTGTAAATCCTGCTAGCAAGATAACCCTAAATAAGAAGCCTTCGAGTGTGAAATGGTCCTATATTTTGAATTCTGATACCTCAGAATTCTCAGGAGTTCTGTTAATTTTGTGTGGAATGCTGGAATTCAATTAGCAAATTATAATTTGTTCAGTCTGATGTTTGCCACAGGAGACCTGTCATTTTAAATAGTATCGAACTTTGGGAAAAGATTAATCTGAGGTGAGACTGAGCTGCTGTCTGCTGATCAATTGTCCTTCAACCTGGATGTTATGTTTTTCATAGTCACCAAAAGCATTGAAGATTAGCTTCTAATAATTTCGTATTTGATTCGAGAGCACAGCATAATTTGAGCTTCCAATGCTTCAGTAATCTGTTAAGGTGCACTTATTTGCTTCTGTTTGTATAATCTTCTTGTTTTTTTCAATCTATTTCCCTGCATGCTCTAATTATTTCTGGAATGACAATGCGCAGTTTTGAGTTTGATGCAGCCCTGATCTGAAAAGAACTGGATTAGCTCTCTTGATAGTTCATCTGGTCTTATTTTTTATGAGGAAGTTCAGATTGGAAGATTCAATCAAGCTATATCATAACGTATGAATGGATTTCTTCTCTGATCTTATTTTACAATTTTAATTTTGCAATTTTTGTACTTCTTTAGGTACCTTTTACTGAAAGAAAGAGAAGCAACTATGCTGTTTAATTGGCATTACCCTTTGACTTTATGATGAACTTAATTGGCTGGGAACTAGGGGATATACCATGCATTTTCAAAATTGCATATCACATCAATATCAAAGTTCTTTTTCACATGGGGCAAGATGAATATTTTGTGACGTATAAACTTTGCATCTGATGGCACTACACTAACCACAAATATTTTTGCCATATTTATGTGATATGCAAAATTTTGCTGTTTTCTTTAGGTTAACATAGAATCACTGAGTTTGAGCTCAGAATTATAAGCCAACTGTTCTATGGCTCGGCCTAAACTTGATTCTCTTTAGCCCAATAATCACCTATGAAATTTGATCAAACACATTTCTCAGATTAATTGTTTTGTGTTTTCATTGCAGTACATACCAAAATTGATGCACTAGTTGATGAATACGTGTGCAACACTTGCTTGCTATGGCACTTGATTACAAGCTTTATGCTTGGTTGTTGCTATTGCAAGAGGAAAACCAATAAAGTGCAGAATTTTTGTTTTTTTGGGTAATATCAGTGGAGCACTTCCTGTAACATTTAAGGATTTAACCTTGTAGAAATGCTTTTATTGTTGTAGACTTAAACTTTCACAAGTGGAGCTCATTATCGTTTGCTCTTCGCTAATGGACAAATGAGCAATCGTCTGGGTGTATTGTGCTCTGACGACAAATCGTTTTGAACATTACAGCAGACGACGTGTCGTACTTCATTGTATGAAAAGTTTGCCACACGAATATGTTATATAGATAAATTGACAGCTATAGAAATTTGAGAAGTCTGTGTTTCCTATATTGAGTCGTTATTATAGACTGACAGTTGCCCTGCAAAAGATATCAGATTCGGAAGTTTCTATTTCTATCAGGGATTTGATCAGAAGAATAAACTTGGTGATGACATGTTGATTATTGAAGGAAAAATAAATGTTTATTTAAAAAAAAAAAAAAAACAACGTGTGAAACTGTTACTGCTTACTGCTTGGAAAGTCGTTATTATTTGCTGTTTCTTTATTCTCCATTACCCTCCATTTTCTCAAAATGCCAAATATGTCATTCTCAAAACTAATGGCAAGCAAAACCTCTTTGTTCTGGCCTCATAAAAATGTGAAGAGATGTTAACTTTATCTAAGCTGGCTCGTTTGAGATTTTTTTTCTTTTAATTGAGAACCTCAAATTAATCTTAAGGTAACAACATTTGATGTGGATCAATCGGTATATTAATATATTGTGAGTCCAATAATATAATGTGAACATCACATTATGCAAATAATAGAAACGTCTTGATAATTAAGAAATGATAAACTTTTTCTCTTTACAAGGAATTGACAGTAATAGGAAAGCAGTGGATAGACCAGGTCAATAGATGAGAGGGGACTTAAAGCTGATGAAATTTTTGGCTCTTTCCCTATCACTTATCATCACAAACAGAAAGGTTCTTCACAGTAATCATTCAGTTCAGATCAAACCTGGAATTTAGTCAATAAAGTTACTCACTCACCAAAATTTTCTACTTTTCTTATCTCAGCAACTCATTATTTCTGTCATTTTCTTGTCGTTGTTTTGAGTCGTTGGTAAATTTTCCCATAATATACAATCCAAAATTCTTTATCTACAGTCACTCGTGTCAGTTGATGATTGCTTGCCTGGAAATTCTCTAAAACAACAATAGAAACACTCTCTTTTCTCTATCTAAAAATTCAGTCTTTCCCGTAAAGATTGAAGCTTTTTCTGCTTTGGCATGGAGTTAGTCCCATATTCGGGTGACCCAGAAGAGAAATTGAGTTCCACAACTCTTCCCTGGCAAGACATGTTCAGATCAGCTTCAATTCGCAAGCCTTCACCCACTCCACAAGCCCACGCGCCGCCACCTGAATCTCAGTCCCCCGCACGACCACCCCCAGCACCAAATGCCGCTGACCCACGTCAGAAAACCACATTTTCTGGTGACCCCCAGGTGCGACTCGCTCTATATATAGCCATGGCGCATGCTGGTCTGGCTTTCACTATTTTCGTTCTTTACTTTATATGCAAGCTATTGCAAGATTATCTTAGGCCAATTCAATGGGCCATATTGTGTTCAATTCCATTAAGAGGTATACAGGAAACCCTTGTTGAGTTTTGGCGTGAGCCCTTGAAACTTGGCCTGACGGAGACTGTACTTGCTGTCCCTGTTGCTATATTTAAGGTTTTTGTAGGCACCCTTGTGGATATAAAGGAGGTTTTCCACAGAGTTTGTTTTAGAAAACCAAAACCTAGTGGTATTAGGCGTAAGAGAAGTGGGTTTTCGAAGTTAGTTAGGTGGCTAGTGTCTTTCGGTGTGTTTGTGATTGCCTACGAGACAGTTGGTGGTTTTGGATCATTTATGATACTTGCTATGGGATTTGTGTTTGGCACTAGAAAGGTTGATTCCACAATGGATGCTGTTTCATCATTCAGGTCTCTTAGTTTTAAGCGTAGTTCGGTTAGTGCATTTTTCACAAGAGGCATATTGAAGAGGTTGAAAACCGTTGTGGCAATTGGGTTGATTGTTGGTATGATTTTGGTGTTTCTGTGTGGAGTGATATTCTTTTCATATAAGATTGGTGTCGAGGGAAAAGATGCTGTGATTTCACTTAAATCACATGTTGAAGAGAGTAATTATGCAGAGAGAATTGGTGTTAAACAGTGGATGGAGGAAAATGATGTACCTGGAATGGTGGATAGGTACACTACCACGATTTATGAGACTGTTTCTGATCAGATAGATAGCTTGGCGATGCAGTACAATATGACAGAATTTGTGACTGGGATTAAGCATTTCATGATAGCACCATCTGCTAATGCTTCAGAGAGATCAACAGCATTAATTGGCCCCTCTCCATATACTGAGAAACTGATGAGTTTGAGGAAGAGGGTCAGAAATCGAGAGTGGGGACAAATTTACACAGAACTTGATGCTATTATTAAGGAATTGACAATCACCAGAGTAGATTTAGTTGAAAAGGCAAAAGCATTTGCTGCTCAAGGGGTGAATGTGTCACAACGTTTATTTGCTAGTAGTGCATCTGTTTTTGGTGGCAGTGTAAAGCTTATATTCTCTTTTGGATATTCCATAATATCTGGAGCAGCAGAGGTTTTCAATTTTGTGTCTCAGTTGATGATATTCTTATGGGTTTTGTATTATCTTATCACATCTGAATCTGGTGGAGTAACAGAACAAGTTATGTGTATGCTTCCAATGTCAAATTCCGCGAGGATCAGATGTGTTGAAGTTATTGATAAGGCTGTTTCTGGTGTTCTATTGGCTACAGCTGAGATTGCATTTTTTCAGGGATGTCTTACATGGCTATTGTTTAGATTGTACAACATACATTTCTTGTACATGTCAACCATCCTTGCATTCATCAACCCACTGTTCCCAATCTTTCCATATTGGTTTGCAACAATTCCAGCTGCTATCCAACTGCTGCTGGAAAGTAGATACATACTAGCCATCACCTTGTCTGTTATTCATCTTTTTCTTATGGATTATGGAGCATCTGAAATTCAGGAGGATATACCTGGTTATAGTGCTTATCTTACAGGACTCAGCGTCATTGGCGGAATGACATTGTTCCCATCTGCACTGGAGGTACTTCATATCTGCATATTGCGTTTGCTTAATTACCATGGTTTTTGCTTAGTTTGGTCTTCTGTTGCAACTTTTTTTTTTTTTCTAATTTCAACAATCAGAAAGTATCATTTTCTGAATCCATATTACTCTAACTTGCATCTTTTTAAAGCATCCATAGGAGTTGAATCAAGCATATATGACTTCTAAGTATAGATTTAGAATTCAAAGAGTTTTCGGTTAAATCATTTGGTTAAATCCCTTTTTTTTTCATTTTCTGCATTTTGTATAATTTAGTCTGAGAAGGAAACCTGCAGCATGTGCTAGACATTTAAAAAACACCGTAGCATATCCCCCTTTTTTTTTCTTGAATAATCAATCCTTATGATTATTATTATTTCTATAAACAAGATTAGCTAGCTGAAAGAACGAAAAATTTACATATATTATTTGTGCTAAATCGGGAATTTCCTTCTGTAAAACTATAGTGTCTAAGAACTAGGTTTCCATACCTTCTCATTTGTAAAGCTAACGATATAGTTATAAGTCTGTTTCTCTTGTTAGTATTTTTATTAACTTATCAAATACTATGAACTCATTCTTGATCTTTTGTTTATAAATGAAATATGTCGGTCTGCATTTGCTATTTTGTTACAAATTTCTTAATCAAAACTGTGGTTGCTGCTCGTTGTTCAGTCATCTTACCTTCACTATTGTTCTGCAGGGAGCAATTATGGGGCCGCTGATAACCACTGTTGTGATTGCATTGAAGGATTTGTATGT
This sequence comes from Boswellia sacra, assembly GCA_013180625.2. NCBI lineage: Eukaryota > Viridiplantae > Streptophyta > Magnoliopsida > Sapindales > Burseraceae > Boswellia > Boswellia sacra. The sequence goes on along the minus strand of SNVD02008183.1, from coordinate 184,359 downwards.
TGAATTTGTTCTAGATGAACCAATGAAAAGTGACTAGGAGATTGCAGTTTGAGGACTTGCCATTGCCCGCTTTCCATTCATTTGTTTGAAACCATGTGGAGACATCGAGTATGTTAGCTGAGCTGGTTGGACCCACTCACAACAATTGTTGCTGTCAATGATCCAATTTGTTGGCAGGCTTCTTGCTCCAATGGTATTCTAATTCAATTTTTCTTCAAGCACAGTGGTTATTTATATCATCAATAGGTGTTTTCCTCTCTTTCTTTTGTAGAAATTGATTGATAAACCCAACGTCGGAAGCTTGTTCAGATTCAAAATTGTAAATCCTATTCGTAAGAATTGGTTTGTACCCCTGTTTGAAACGTGTTATAGCGTGATTATTCCATGTATTCACTTTATTATTATGTTTTATAGTCCCTCATCCGAAGGACCTGTTAATCACTTGAACTACAAAACCCTCTTCTTGAAGCTGTGATGCAAGGCACCCATATTTTATCTTTACTCGCTCTTCTAGAGGATTTCTGACTGATTAAGCAGTAGATTTAATAGGAAGGTTGTGCGTCAAAGGTGCTAAATCCTGTGTATAACGAAGCAGAGGAAGTAACTGTTATATTTTAACACTCCCCATTGTTGCATATGCAATCATTTATGAAGTTCAAAGCTAAGTTGAAGGCACTACTATTAATTCAACACTATCTCCAAGAGATAACAACACTTTCCAGCTTTACACGTTGCACCAACAAACATTGGAGTCTTACTACATGTTTGCTCTCAAATTCCAGGCAGCACAGTCAAAGCTAATAATGCAAATAATAATTCAAAATCATTTTTTTCCCTTTGTGACCCCACGATTTTACTTAGGACGTGAAGTTACTTCATGTACTTCTGCAGGAATTTACGATGAAAGTCATTTCTGATGGTGTCATTGATGAAACGCTTGGGAGCCTTGCTTTCACCGCGAGCTTGGTTCTTGAAGACCACATCATCATCCCACCTGAAGCATCATAGAACAAATATAAGACAATGGATCAGTAATCCGCATAGAAAAAACCCAGACTTCACAATTGAACCAGCAGGAAGAAGGACCTATCCAGCTACTAACCTTCTTTTTACATTAAATGAAGTTGGATTATTCAGCAATGGATTTCCTCGAAGAAGCTCTGCTTCCTTGGCTTTAGCCTCTTCTTCCCACCGTTTCTTTTCCTGCATAAGTATGAAGTTTATATTGTTAAAGAATGCAGAATATGAAGCTGTACATGCATTTTGAAGCTAAATCATGACCTTCAACAACCAAATTCTCAACATTTCTTTAAATTTCAGCAGCATATAATGAATGCTTTACAATACATAATTTCTGAATGATATAATCTCACCTCACGGAGCTTCTCCTCTGCTTTTTCCTTCTTTATCCGTTCAAGCTCAGCCAGAAGAGCTTCAGTGTCATCCTCATCATCATCGTCGTCATCACTAATTAAACCAAAAATTAAAAAAAAAAAAAAAAAAAAAACAGTTTTAATTAGAACTTAAGCTCATTCAACAGTTTAAGATCTACAAACAGAACTCTTAAGTAGACAACAAATATTATATCAATCATGAAAACTCTGAGAAAGGATCTTTTGTTCACTTCAGAAATCCACCACTTGATGAACATCTATAACTATTCATATAGTCAGAGATATTTGCTTTAGTTTGTGGGGGAAGAACTGATAAAGAGAGTTAGAAACATTAACCAAGAACCAACCTCTCATCATCACTTTTGACTTCCAAATCAGAATCATCAGCATCTACATTACGCGGAATGTGACGGTCTTCATTATCTCGCTTGGTTCCTACAAAAGGCAAATATGGTTAATAAGGCACCAAAAGATTCATTCGTTTGATAGCAGTCAGGTAAGTGTGTGAATTTACCTTCCAACAACAGATGGCTACCCTTCCTGCGATCTCTGTCATCTGCGATAATAAACCATCAATTACAATAAAGATATCACTAGCAAAGTTCACAGAAACAGATGCAAAGATACAGAAAAAATCAGTTTAAAATTGGAAAAGAGAGTTGGCAAAATAAAGAATATTGGTGACAAAGTATTACCAACATATGACTTATCCTTTGATGAGAAATGCCTCCGTTCACGATCTTCTAGCTCATCCCGGAGGTTCCTCTTCTGCAATTCATCCTGAGTGTCTTGACCTTCTTTTCTGTTAAAAGCCCATAACATCAGAAAAAGCTTCACAAATTGAACATGGATGATGGACCAAGGAAAGTATACACTAAACAGGCTATCAATTCATGTGGTAAAGTAAAAAGATAGGTTGACATTTTCCTTGAAAATGGATGTCGCATGTAATATAAAAATTTATGATATTTACAAGTGAATATAGATTATTCTTATGTAGAAAACTTGCTGAACAATTTTTCAAACCACCTCACCAAAAATCGTAAAAACCAACCCCCCTCCACCACACCACCCCCCTCTACCCCCCCACCAAACAAAAAACCCATCCCCAAAGGAGACCTTACAATGGGCTGAACTCTTTGACAAATCTAACGAACGTCGAAAAACAGATACATCTAAAAACATTATCCAATGAGCATGTGATTTTCAATATCCAAACCTTAGACTACCTGCATTATTTAAAGCCTAAAAATAGACAAATGATGCAACCAGATAAATCCACTAATCTGGTATTTACATATACCTTCAACTACTCTAAATGTATCTTCATATAGTGTTAATACTTTAAGGTAGTTCAATTACAGGTAAATCACCTAACAGACAGATGCCTTCTCCAAACTTCTGAAAACAATTGTAAACCTCAACTGAATATAGTCATACAACTTTCTTCAAGTTTCATAAAATTTAGAAAAATTTTAGTGTCAGTCCATAGACTTGGCCAAAATACAAGAGATGATAGTAAAATCTCGCCTATTCAAGGACAGAAGAGAGGAAGGCAACAAAATGCACCGCTGCTTCCAAACCCAATAAAGAAGAAACAAACTTGTTTACTTCATTAATGGCAATGCTAGCCACATATGGATATGCTTCCCTCATTGTTTTCGCACATTAATCTCACGAATACATTCATTTGAAAATACAACATCCAGTCATAGTTCAGCAAAGATTTCAAGATTGTTTTCTCAAACTATGCTCCATACAAACAATCTTTGCATTAATACTCAAATCTTCAATGCATATACGACCATTTTCAACTCTCGGATAAAATTCTTCCATAAATTGTGAAACCATTATCAAAATCACAAAAATTTTACCATTAATTTCATCACAAACCTCACTAAAAAGCAATCGCTACCAAATTTCCAAACTACAAGAAACCAACCTGAAATTAAACCAAACCAAACCTAATCCATCAATTCCAAAAGCAGAACAAGAACAATAACAGCAATACACACAAACATATCAATTCAATTCAATTGAACACAAGTTCGTTGCAAATAACCCACCTGGGCTTCAAGGATGTATGAGCCGCAAGGTCCCTGGACGAGTACTTCTGCGACGGCCCGAAAATCCGGGTACCACCCTGTTCGTTGCCTCCTTTGGCGGGAGCCCACGTGGGTCGAGCTGCGGTCGTCATGTCGTTGTGAACACAATCGCTAGATTACCTACAGAGACGAAAACGAACACCCAAAAACGCTGCGTTTTGAGTAACCCTAACAACAGAAAGAGAAAGGAACGACCTGACGAATGTTTATATATAATTTAATTTAATTTGAATCAAAACCCAGAAAGGAAAGGAAATGATTTTACCTGTAATTTGACGAGGGCGAGAGAGAAGATACACAGACGTAGAATTTCGGGCATAAAGAGGAGTCGGAGTCGGTGTAGAATTCGGATTGCGGGTTATCAGCTTTTGGCCTTGAGTTGAGCAGGATGTGTAGTATATTGGGCCGAAGTGGGCCTGAATTGCAGTTGACTCTTTGACTTGGATCGGATCTTACAATTCCACTAAAACCTAGATCCAAACATTATTTTGAAAATTTGAATTTATGTATTTTGAGTTTTTGTTTTTAAAATTTTAAAAAAAATACTATATTGATTTTAATTATTTTTAATTTAAAATTAATATGTGATTAATATTGATTTAAATGCATTCGTAAATATGTGTTTCTAAAAAACATAATTTTGAAAACACAAACAAATACTTTAGAATTAATTACTTTCGTTAAAATTTGGTAACGTCGACTTATTAGGTCTAAATGATATTTTTGTTAACTTATATATTAAATTACTTTTTTTTACACCAACAACATCAGAATATAATACCCTTGCATTCGTAGATCCAACAACTCAATGACCATCCCTATAGCTCTATGGAAATAATTAGGGCTTAATTATGGCATTAATTTGTTAACTTTACTTGTAGGTCGAAATGTTGAATTGGTGGTCTCCTAGTTGATTTTAGCTTGGTATATTATTTGGGCCACTAATGAATGAAGTTCAAATAATTGATGTAGTTTCAATTATTAACCAATGATGAAAATGATTTAAATTTTGACAAAACAAAGACATTTTTGTGATTTGCATAAAATTATGTCCAAATGTTTTTGAACTTTTTAGGATGACAAGAACAAGATCACGTCCTTTAATTGCATATTAGTTTCTCAAAATTGTTTTCAATCACAAATTAAATAATGATGTAACTTAAGACCAAACATGAAATTTTAAAAGAATTAACTAAAGGGTATATTTATTCTTTAATAAACTTACTTCAAATTCAATTTAAAAGTCAAAATCATCATCCGAAACATTACAATTTATATTGGTTGATTATAAAATTTGTGTTACAAAGTCATAATCATAATATTAAACATTAATAATTTTAGAGGCAAAAGAATACATTTTTTTTAATTTTTATTTTGAAACATTTATAAAATTGTACCATATAGATAACGGACAACATATCCTAACCATACAATATTGAGTATAAATCTTCAACAAATGGGGGGCCTATGTGGAATGAGTTATCAACGTTACTAACATCACATTCACCAAGCCTTAGATGAAACATCAAGAATTGAGCGCTTGCATTGATTGTATTTGAAATGTGTAATCAAAGGTTTGGGCTTCAATGTCAATCCATTTTGTCTAATTAGAAATTAAGAGATAAGTTTTTCTCGCACACCCACATACATCATGCATTGGATAAAAGGATGTCAAAGTTTTGATATTATTGGGTTATCACATCCAAACCCTTTAAATAATGAGAAAATATTTTCAGGCCCTAAACGTTTGGTAAACATTCACTAAATATCCTTAAGCAGTTTTATAAAGATTACAAAACCCAATTAATTTTTTTTTTAAATATCAAAAAAGAACACTTATTGTTATGTTTAACCAATTGAAATTGAAGATAAAAGGTTTAGTCATGGTTTTTGAAATATCGGGGGAGTCATTGTGCTTTATCATAACTTGGGGGTCTTTAAGGATTATTCTATTTTTGTTGCTATCATTTCAATCTTTGATTGAGACTAATTTCTAATAAAATAGATGGCGAATCTTGAAATTGACACGTTGCGGGGAATGATTGGCGCATGGGGTCAAATTTCAGTCAAAGAAGGAACAAATTAAGCCCAAGTCACTTGGATTATACATTTAGGTAATCCTAATGGTTTGCTTTGATATAGCTAAGTACTTGGCATCAAATAATATTATTATAATTCAATGTTAAGCATGTCAAGCTAACTTTTGGGGGCACGTGTGAAAGTCCAAAAAGAAAATTAGTATCATACTCAATGTGATATGAATGAAAAATGAACGTCAAAGTTAACAAATTTCTACTCTTCAATTAGTTTATGGGTTCTATATATTTCACTTAATTAATTAAATTATCAAGTTTTTCTTCATTGCTAAGGTTGTCTTAAGAAGAGTGTTAATGACATCATTAGAATCTTTTTATCATTTAATTAACTTTTTTTATGCTTATTGTAACATTTGATTGAAATAGATGTTTAGATAGAGAGAAATTACCCTCGAACACTTAATGGTAATATAAATGATACTTGAATTACCTTGGCACAAAAATAATTATGATATTAGGAACTATAAAAGCCTTCGATTTGTACTTTTTCGAGTCTTTTATCTTAAAAATTATGAGCTTTTTGATTTAAAATCTAAGAACTTTATTTGTTTCATGTCAGGATTGGATTCGATAACATTATTTTGATTGATGTCATATTCTTACCCTCCATAGACACAGTTTAGGTTTGGTATATGGGGTTCCCACCTAATATCAGTACTTTAATTTAATTGCATAGATTAGCTTTGGACCACCCAATAACATAAAACAAAGAGTCAAAACATGCTCAAATGGTACCTTTTGGCCCTCAAATGAACAGAAAAGATCAAAAGTTAATGGCTCAAACACTAATCCAATCAAGTTACATAAAATTATGCAGAATCAATTCAAAGACAAATCAACTTTTTAGCGCCCTTTGATCCTGAAAGAAGCTATGCTATTGCATCTGCTTCTGTCTAGACTTGCAGCAACAACCAATTGAATGTGACCAACTGGAAAAAATATGTGGCCATTAGTATGCAAACACAAACACAAAGAGGGCCATGGCTGCTGCAGCATAGTACAAACTGCTGGTTGGATTAGGTGGCCAACCCTCCCACCTTATAAATCACACTGTACCCGCCAGAATTCAAATCTAAGAATAGATGCATAAACAATAAACATTATTTCAGATTTGTCATGGTTAATTTAATTAGCTTTGCCTCTTATCCAATCAAAGTCTAAGGGAAATCAACTTGTGTTTAATATAACAAAAATATCTTTTTGCTTTTATCAGAATACTCTATTTGGAGGAGGGAGAAAGAAAGAGAGAGAGAGAGATTTGCTGTTGAAGAAGCAGTTGCTAACTTGGTATGCTACCTCAGCAGCTTTGCTTATATGATAAACAAGAAGCAGAGGGAAGTTAGGCCAACGGTTGGCTTCCCTCCAAGATTAAGATTCCCTTGAAATCAAAGCAAAGCTCTTGGAGGCCTTTTCTGCAGTTGATTCTTGGTCACCATCTGAAACACCCAACCTCACCTTCCTGTCGTAGTCTCCACAACCACAACTCATCTTCTTCTCTACTCCTTGTTTTTCTATATACAGAATCATTTCGTTGCTTTGTTTTTTCAACTCAGGCCTACCCCATAAATACCAACTTGGGTCTCAAGCCTCTTGTGTGTGTGTATGTGTTCTGAGACAATTAAACTTGAGCTTCTTCTAAGATTTTGGTTTCTGGGTTTTGGAGATATATTCAGCAGCTTGTAGCTTGAGTCATCTTGAGGTTTTTTAAAGATTTGGGATTGGTTTCTCTCCTCCCTGCAGCAGCTAAGAAGCTAACACAACAGCTGCAGCTACAAGTCCAGAGATTTTATTGCTTCTGAACTCTTGGTATTTCCATTCTTGCTTGATTGAATTCTTATGAGTATCATCATCAATAAACTTTATATGAAAAAGTTATAGTAGCATGATCATGAGGCTTTCAATCTTGTAGCTGTTGATTACCAACACTTGTATGAAGTCACAGAATTAGGCAACAAAATTTTTTTCCATATATGTTCTTCTTCATGATAAACGGCAGTTATTTTTGGCAAGTTTGAAGCTTAGAAATCAGTTCCAATGAATACCCGTTACTTCTTTCCTCCGGACTCTTTATGCGATTCCGCTGCCGCAGCTTCATTCTCATCAAACTCTGCAGCTGCTGCAGAAGACCGTATGGTGGTTGGTGGTCGAACCAGACCTTCTCGTGCTCCAGCAGCACCCTCATCATTCTTGATAAGAATGGCTATGAGGATATCTAGAGCAAGGTGGTTCACTTTCTTAAGAAGAGTATTCCACTACCAGAATGGATCAAGATCTGATCTTGGATCAAATCCTTTCAATTCTAGCACTTGGATGATGCTGGAGTTCTTAGCCTTGATGATTCAAATAAGCATCATAACATTCACTTTGTCCATATCAAAGAAGGAGAGGCCTATTTGGCCTATGAGGATTTGGATTGTTGGTTATGATATTGGTTGTCTCCTTAGCCTGCTGCTGCTCTATGGGCGCTACAGGCAACTTCATATGACTCAAGGAGATGGTTTTGGCCTTCCTGATGTGGAACAGCAGAGGAGCAGTGAAGAGTCCAGGTACCCTATACTGCCAAATCGATATGAATCATTTTCATTTCCAGGGTTAACTTTCAATCCATGTTTGAATCATTTAATTGCATAGCTACAATTCTGGTGTGGTGCATCATTAGAAAACTGGAACTTAACTAAAGATTACACCAAAAGAATGATTGTTTGGAAAAAGAGAGGATAAGAAATTTGGTAGAATTTTGCATACTGTTCACAAATCCTTATATAGCATTGATCTTAAAGTTCTCTATTGATTAAACAGTCTGAAATATGATACAAAGAAAAGGGTTGTTTTGGTTCTTGAAGATGTCTTCTGTAGAGACTTAATAGGACTAATTGATTGGAATTGTACTTAGACACATTTGAACCTGTTTATATGGCTATTAATGGTACATAGTATGTACAGGTGCTCACATTTAATGAACAAATGCCGGACTTCATTAGAGCTGTTCTTTGCAATCTGGTTTGTGATGGGGAATGTTTGGGTGTTCGATTCGCGATTTGGATCGTTTCATCGAGCTCCAAATCTTCATGTACTCTGCATCTCTCTGCTTGCTTGGAATGCTCTCAGCTACTCCTTTCCATTCCTTTTGTTTTTGTTACTATGCTGTTGTGTGCCACTCATTAGCAGCTCCCTTGGCTACAACATGAACATGGGATCCACTGAAAGAGGGGCATCTGATGACCAAATCTCCAGCCTACCAAGTTGGAGATACAAACAAGTTGATACCGACTTAGAGCTGGGCAATGATTCCAATACCAATTCAACTTCTGCAAATGAAGATCCAGTAAGTGCATCACATTCATTTCATACCATTAGCTAAAAACCTCTTTTTGCTTGAATTGCTCTCCAAAACATTTTTTTAATACATTTCAAAAGCCTAGATCTTATTTCCAAATGAAAAATATTGATATACCACTCAAAGTTATGGATTGTATCTCAGTTTTTCGAAAATTATTTGCCGAACACAGATGAAAAAGACTCCAAGTTAGCCTTACAAATATAGTATCAAAACTTGTGCAACTGGGTTCTAATGAGGCTTTTTTTCTGGTATTGGTCACAGGAGTGTTGCATATGTCTAGCCAAGTATAGAGAAAAAGAGGAAGTGAGGCAGTTGCCATGTTCACATATGTTTCATCTCAAGTGTGTGGATCAATGGCTCAGAATAATATCTTGTTGTCCTCTATGCAAACAAGAACTGGACAGATAATCTTTACACAAAACCAAGATCAAAAGTAGAAAACATGAGAAGTGTTTTCATTTGGGTTTTGTTTCATTTTCTTTTTTATCTTTTCTTTACAAGATGGTGTGATTTTTATGTATTTTAAACAGTTACTTGAGTGAGTTTATTGCTTGTACATGGAGCTCACCAGTAACTGAAAATTATACTAAGTGTATACACATATATATAGTAGGGAATTGGTGTTTGAATCCCTTTTTTTTTCATTTTCATTTTTTGTTTTTTGAAACCCTAAAACTTGTACATCATTTGTTAGACTTTCATCAATATGTGGAAAACATGTAATTTGAATTGAATAAATGCAAAAATATTTTAAAATGAAGTGCTTGCTCTCTTGTATAATAATCTCATTAATTTGGTGAACTTCCCTGTACTTTATATTTGTCAAATATTTTCCTAACTGCCCAAAAGGTCTTTTGACTTTTTCTTTCTTGAGAGAAGTTGTTGATGAGTTTGTACTTGTCTCGATCCACAATTAAACAAGTTTAATTTGATTTGTCCAATCATAGTCAATAGTAATTCCGCAAGTTTCTCACTTTTTTGTTGAATTCAGAAACTTAACTTTACGTTCTCTTCAAAAAGTCAAATTTCAAAACTCAAATTTAAAAGATGAGATCTTACCTCATTTGTTGCACCATTTTGTCATCATTTTATTGTCCTTTTGCATGCAATTTCTTTTGAAACTCAAACTTGAATGATATTTAAAATTTACATTTAATAATCGGACATTCATACTTTTCAAAGCTAGTAAAAATTTTGGGGCAAAGCCAAACAGTGGAACTTGGGATTTTGTAAGGAGTGTTACTTCCAAACGAAAAATGATAAATTTCACTAAATTTAATAGAAACAGAGAAAATATCATTCTTTTCAACACATTATTCACATTATTTTACATCAAGCACCTCGTTTAGCATATCGAGCATTATATTAAACATGTTTAACAATAGTTTATCAAGTATTTTTAGGACATTTCAACTCTCATATCCATCATCCAACAACCCTTGAAACATGTCAAACATTTTACTCAACATAATTAGATAATTGTTTGTCAAGCGTGTCAAATATTTACAAATTATAATTACATTGAAAGGATTATATACATGTGTGTGTGCGCGCATATCTTGAATTTTGAATTTGACTTAATAATAGAAAAAAAAAAGTGCCAACCTAAATTTTGACAATTAAATTTATTTCACATTTTAAGTCAAATTTAAATAGAGGAATCAATCTTATATGTGTTCTAAGACACGAGTTAATATCTTAAAGCGAGGATAATTTTATTATAAAAAATATTTTTGATGTTGTATTCAATAATTTTTAGTCGATGATTATAATATCCGTAAGTTTTAAATCATTCAAAAACATTATTTAGTTTGTTAATATTGTACGGAAATTATGATAACTCCTAGTTTTGGGGGCTAGTTATTGTTGAAGTAATACTTTACCCCAATTTTACACTTAGTAAGATTCAGACCATTAAATTTCAAAAGCTTTTAGAGAACGACCATCTAAAATGAATTAGAATCATCTCCTAAACTGAGTTGAGCTTCATCTTAACTTTTACAGATCTTGTGTCACGTGGATTTTATTAACTATAAATGGTTGAGATACATTACATTCTCTCTCTTCTCTCATGTATTTTATATTCAATAATGCTAGATATAAAACCAAGTTATACGACCTAATCTGATATAGTTTAAATTTACTAGATAAGCAGATCCTATTTTATTTATTAAAAATAGTTAATTTATTTTTATTTTTATCTACTTGGTGAATTGTGTCATATCAGGTTGTATGAGTTAAAATGTATAATTTGGTTATATACCTAATATTACTTATATTAATCACCAATCATGTATTTGTATTTTGTTAAATGAAGTTGAGGATCTTGTTCTGAAATGAAATTGAGGGTCTAAATGTTACTTAATACAAAGTTGGGGGTAAAGTGGATTACCAAAACTATCAGGGGTCACAATTTGAATTTAGTAACATTCAGACCCTTAGTTCCCGAAATGGCCGTCTGAAATTGGGGGTCTAAAATTAATGATGCAAAATTGGGAGTAAACTGACTTTTACCAAAACTAACTAGGGGTCCTCATGCTATCCTTAATCTGGGAGATGCGCAGTAAATGGGCTTCAAATAGAAAGGCCCAGCAAGCATTAAACACATGGGTTTGAACAGAGATCAAAGGGCGGCTCATGTAGCGAGAAGCAGTAGCAGCGCAACTCGACAGGAAGCAGAACCACTCGTGACACTCCACGCACATCACACATATGCTCTTCTTTGTCTTTCTCTTCCTTCCCTATAAGAACCAACGCTTTCAACAACCAAATTCACATGCGTTCACGCTCTCTCTCTCTCTCTCTCTCTCTTTCGCTTTCTTTAAGTCTCAAAAGCAGCAGCAGCAGTAGAACATTAACCCATCAAAAGCAAAAGTAAGATGAGTCTGAAGCCAAAGTTCTTGGAGGTGTACTCTGTCTTGAAAGAACAGCTCCTCAACGACCCTGCTTTTGAGTTCACTGACGTTTCTCGTCAATGGGTCGAGCGTGTAACTCCCATTCTCTCTCTCTCTCTCTATCTTTATCTCTGCTGCTTTGTTTGTTTCTTCGTTTTTTGAGTTGTTTTATTTTTTTTGCGATGTGCATTGCTGTACTCTGTTCATAAACTTATTAGCCATCTTGGATTTAGCTGGTATTGATGTGGGTTTGATTTGATTTTTTGTTTTGGTTTTTACATTTGAAGAAAGATTCAGTTTTTGTTAGCTTTAATGAAAGATATTTTTTTTAGTGAAATTTAATTAGTTTACCTTTTGAGAACCTTGGATTTGACTGTGTATAATTTGGATTCTTTTTGCTGGATTTGGAATTCGGGATTTGGAAATTCTCGAATTTGAATCTGATCAAAGTTTATCAAAGTTAGACATTCAATGCAAAAAGAGAGAAAAAAGAATTATTAAAATAAAGAGAAAGAAAGTAAATCTGAGTGTTTATATTAAGGTCTTTCTTTAGTAGATGTTAAAAATAAATTCCACTGGAAACTTGTGCAAAATGCTGAGTGATTCACTCTTTTAAATCTTGTGTTGTTTGTGTGAAAAAACTGAAGAATGAATAAAATGAAGTTATTTGATTAAAAGTGACTGAAAATCATGGATCTTTGCGACTTAGTCAAAAGTCAATGGTGGATAGAGGTTGATAGGTGAGTGGAATTTCTTAAAAATATAATAATAATAATAATTAAATAATTAAATAATTATTTGTTTGTTTTGGTTGGGGAGTAAACTACCATGATTAACATGGAAGTCTTGTTTTTCTGCTGTGTAAGTAGTAATTATGTCAATTGATGGTTAAGAAGAAGATTAAGAAGAAATAGGTTTTTGAACTACTCATATAGCAATAAGAAAAAGATTAGAGAATGGGCCATTCAAGTAGTCAATTATTAAGGTATAAAACGGCGGAACATGTACGACAATATAGAGGCGGTTCTGAAATTAGTGTGAGGCATGTTTGGATAAGTCCTGATTTTGGTAACTGCAGTTAAATTTCAAACTGCTTCAGTAATTTCCAACTTCTATTGTACAGTTTTGTTGTGGTTCAATTAATCATATAGGTTCAAGAACTTCATTCTACCATATCTGCATTTGGAAATGAACTTAGAATGTATAGAATAACATATGCAGACTACTAAACTAAAATTGGGCTCAGAATCTGCTTCTGCACTTGGAGCATATACTTATGTATCTCTTCATTCTGTGATCTCTTTATTATCTACTATTTTGGTTCCCATATGATATATCTGCCTTCCTAAGTAACTTTTGAAAATTTCCAAGTTCTGATCATGCCTATTTACTCCTTTATTGCAGATGCTGGATTACAATGTACCCGGAGGTGAGATAAAAAAGCTAACTCTTGTAGATTTAAGAAAAATTTTTCTTGTTTGCTTGTGCACTGTTTGTTGGACATTATGTACTCTAAGGAAGTGGAGCTGCTTGAACAGTGAATAAAGAGTCCTCTTTGCTAACCCTCTTATGATTTAATTGTGGCCAGGAAAGTTGAACAGAGGGCTATCTGTTGTTGACAGCTACAAGTTGTTGAAAGAAGGGAAGGAACTAACAGATGATGAAATTTTTCTTGCATCTGCACTCGGCTGGTGCATTGAATGGGTATGGCTATGGTTGGATCCTTGTGGTTTATATTGAGCCTGATTATTATTAATCTGGAGATTACAGTTATTTCCTTTTGGGGTACTGAAATTGCAACTCATCTTGACAATGAGTTTTGCAGCTTCAAGCATATTTTCTTGTTCTTGATGACATCATGGATGGCTCTCATACACGTCGTGGTCAACCTTGCTGGTTCAGGCTTCCACAGGTGTGAGCGCTTAGTAGGACTTTTAAGTATTATAGCAAAAGCAATGCATGGGACAGAAATGTTTTTGAACTAAGTTTGCCTTTCGAAGTTGTTAGGAAGTTGGGATTTTTTTTTGCTTTGGCATTTTGGTCATTTTGAAAATATTTTCTAAGCTCTGTTTGTTTCTGTTGCAGATTGGTATGATTGCTGTAAATGATGGCATAATACTTCGCAACCATATCCCCAGAATTCTGAAGAAGTATTTTAGGGATAAGCCTTATTATGTGGACTTGTTGGATTTATTTAATGAGGTTGGTTGTCTTTGATTGAAGATAGATCAAGTACAGGTAGTTTTAGACATGACCTTGTTCCATTCATTGGTGTTAATTTTGTTTATCCAGGTGGAATTTCAAACAGCTTCAGGACAAATGATAGACTTAATTACCACAATTGAAGGAGAAAAAGATCTGTCAAAGTACTCATTGCCACTGTAAGTGAGAGTTTTGAGACAGCTATGATTTTATTATTTGACTCCGAATCAAAGTGATGTCCTTTTCTGTAGTCTAATGTTCTGCATGGTTGTTTTTCCATGCAGTCATCGTCGGATTGTTCAGTACAAAACCGCTTATTATTCTTTTTACCTTCCGGTGAGTAAATTAGCTTATCTGCTTAAAACCATATAAGAATAACTCTTTTCTTCTATAACTTATGTGTATACACTTTATGAAATTGTTGTTTATCTTAGGCTTGACAGGAAATCTGGTTTTTATATTTATTGCTTGTGATCTCCCTACTTTCAGGTTGCATGTGCATTGCTTATGGCAGGAGAGAATCTTGACAATCATTTGGATGTCAAGAACATCCTTATTGAAATGGGGATCTATTTTCAAGTACAGGTAATAATTAGTCCACATAGATAGCCTTATTATCCATTTTTTGGTGATGTTTGAGATGTATCTACTCAGTGTCATTTATGTCTTGGTATTTTCTGTAGGATGATTATCTGGATTGCTTTGGTTCTCCTGAAGTGATTGGTAAGGTAATGTACTCCTATAGCTTGTGGTAAATGTGCTTAGCACTATATCTTTCACATGTCCTACAGAGAGTAAGAGACCTTACAGTTGGTCTTTAATGCTACTAGGTTGGAACTGATATCGAAGACTTTAAGTGCTCTTGGTTGGTTGTGAAAGCAATTGAATGTTGTAATGAGGAACAAAAGAAATTTTTAATTGTAAGCAAGAATCCCGATCCTCTCTACATTGTACAATGTTCTGATATTAATAGTTGAAGGACTGAACTGTGTATATTTTGTCTCCCAGGAGAACTATGGGAAGGAAGATCCAGCCTGTGTTGCAAAAGTGAAAGAGCTTTATAATACTCTTCACCTTCAGGTATGTCCTTTTTTTTTTTTTTCCTTCCTATTTGAATTTGTGCGGAGCCTAATATTTTTCTTCAACATGCATAGGCATAGAAACTTATTTCACAGACTTTTAACACATTGTTCGATCTTTCACTGATAGTCACATTATTGGCTTATTTTGTAGGGTGCATTCGCTGAGTATGAGAGCGAGAGTTATGAAAAGCTAATAAAATCCATTGAAGCTCATCCAAGCAAGGCTGTTCAAGCTGTGTTGAAGTCATTTTTAGCAAAGATATACAAAAGGCAAAAGTAGATACTTCATAACAACAATAACTGGACTGGGACGATGTCCAAATCCCAAACCTCCAAATGGAAGAGAATAAATGTTGTGTTTTCTCAATCATTCGGTTCTGCGTCGCCCTTACTTTCGATAGTCCTCTGCTATGGAGATGTGACCAACTTGCTGCTACATGGCTAAGTGAAATCTCTGCTACGTCAGAGTTAAATAAAAGGATTTGAATATATGTATTCTTAGTTCATGGAACTCCGTGAAATTGTGTTGTAACTTATTTTGAACAAAACTTTCCTTTAATCCATCATGCTTGGGAGTTGGATTCTCCTTTTTATGATATTCAATATGACTCGATTAATTTGCCCATTGCATTCTTTTAATTCTTTTTTATTTTTTTATTTTTTTATTGAGTCCTATCTAAATAATGCACAAGATGATAAGCCAAACTTGGAGAGATACAGAAAAGTTTTTACCCTATGTTTTGAACATATCTAAAGTGCTTCAATCATTACTCACATAAAACCCACTCAGCATACTATTACCTATCTTGTAATTTTATTTTTTTTTTCTTTCTGGTTTCATGGTCACAGCTGTTTTACTTAAAGTATCTTGACAGGCTATAACCGTGACAACTCACCAATGTCTTCTAATATTTGTACTTCAAATTGAGGGGAGAAAAAAAAAAGGAAATTAGTGGCTGTAAATTGTTGATTATAACCGTGACAACTCACCAATGTCTTCTAATATTTTTACTTCAAATTGAGGGGAAAAAAAAAAGGAAATTAGTGGCTGTAAATTGTTGATTAGGGGTCTCCACATATTTCGAGCTGCAAATAGAAAGTCCAATCCAGGATTTTAGCCATATTAACAACTGAAGACAGATTTGTTCACATCCGTAATTTGAGTCACTTTCTATTGCCCTGTGCAAGAATCAAAAACATATCTTCCAGGGCCCCCTTCCTTCCCCTTGCATCCTGATCCTCCGTAAGCCAAGAGAATTTCTATCTGCACTACAGCTAGAATAACTATTGTTTTTCTGCGCTTGGAATTATGAGGTGATGACTTCTATTTTATTCTCTTTGTATCTCAAATGCTTTTGGCATTACCTTTTGATTGCAATGCTTATTATTATTGTTTTTGAATCACATTACATTGTCAATATTATAATGTCTCGTATGATCAAGATTAAATTGATTACAAATATATATCCATTTAGATTGTCAATATTATATTTTTTTTATAATCGAAAAATTGATTACAATCATGTATCCATTTAATTTTGCAATGATTCACATATATCGTCTTAAGTTTTTGGGTTCATGCCTGTCATCTTAAGCTTTTGTTTCAGGTTCATAGCTTTCTTGCTTTTTCAACTTTAACTTTATTAAAATAAGCTGATCTTCACATTCAGTATTAAAGTTTTCTTTTGTGTTTTTGTGTTTTCTCAAAGTTTGAACGGAGAAAACAATAACGAGAATGAGGGGCAAGTGCCTGAGAGTGTAGAGATGACAATAAAACCGAAGACCAACCCCAGCATAACTGTACCAGCAATAAATATAGGTGAGCTCAAGAGGCAGTCATCCTTCCAGGGCTCACCTCGCTCACAGAAAGGCTTGGGAAAGTCATCAGGTGTCCGGTGCCTTTGCTCCCCCACAACACATGCAGGCTCATTCAGGTGCAGACAACACAGAACTCTTGGGATGTCAAGGGCAGGTTCAGTTGGCTCTAACCTTTCATTGCTTGGAGCAAATAAATCAAACCCAATTGGTGAATCCAAGCTCAACTCCTGCCATTCAGGCATTTTCCAATGAGCAGCAGCAGTACCATAATTTTTATTGCATGGTGTGTTACTGACAATGATGTGTCCGTTATCTATGATGTGTATATAAAACGTGATGATGATCAGGAGGTTGTGTTGCCATGTCAAGTTGTGTCATTCCTGAAAGCAAGCAAGCAATCAATCGATCAAGCCAAGCTTCTTCCTTTGGATTCTGTTAATTTATTCAAGTGAGAGATATTTGATTTAAGTGTGAGTGTGAGTGTGAGTGTGAGTGTCTATGGGTGTTTTTATTCTTTCCTCTTTAGTAATTTCTTTCTTTGTTCAAGGATGTGAAGGGAAAACTACTTCATTTTTATGTCTTTTATATAATTTTGATATTTATGAAAAATGTACATTACTTAGTTGTCACAATCTTCATTTCTTGTTTTTTCTTTAATCCATGCTTTTTCTCTTCAAAAACAAATCTATAAAGATGAGGATGGATACTTAATTCGATTTACAAAGAATTGTCATTTTCAATGCGATCTTATGTTAAAGTATTTTACGATGATGAATATATATATTTAGTATTTATATTTACAACTAAATTATGATTTATTCATTGATGCTCTAAGATCTTTATTTTTTTACAAAACTCATTGTTAAAATGAAACTCTCCTTTAGGCTTCAATAATATTAAATGTTAAGAAAGATTCTTGTCATCCAAAGTCATTAAAATGATATTGATGCAACTTTTGGTTAATCAACAAAAATCAAAAGTATTTAGAAACAAATTGATAACTAGACCAGCTTAGCTTGTTTATATTGTTATTGTTCAAGCAAGTTCAAGGATCTCCTCACAGCCAACATTGTTTTGTGCACCTTCTTGGGATTTTTCTATGCTACAATTGTCTTTTTAAATCTTTTCCAGATGAAAAAATTTCTTTTTTAAAAAAATATTTAATAGTATTTTTGCAAAAACATTTTAAGAAAACGTAAAGATTATTTTATAAATTCATCGAAGGAAATTTGAAAACACCATTTTACTATTTCATTGTTGCTAAGAATTCCTTTAAACTCTATATTCCAAAATTATTTTTTTTCACAAAAATCCCACCAAAATTGAAAACAGTAAAAATAATAATAACAATAATAACAATAATTTGTTAAAAAAAAATATGTATCTCAACTTAAGAGATCTAGCAATAATGTATAGTTAGTATAGCAATACTCAGAATTTGAAACTTGGAAATTTTGATATAGTCATGGTCTTCATGATATTACTCAAATAATAATTTTGATTTTTCTTATTTAGTTTTTAGAAAACAGATTTAAAAATAATTTAGTATAAAAAATAACAAATAATAAAAAATTTGATATTTTTATTTTACAATTGTAATATTTTACTTATAAATAATTTTTTTAAAAAAATCTGTTAGGGGGTTTTATATATAGCAACCGTGGCTAACTTTATGGGGGCAAAGAAAACGAATTGCTGTTTAAATACACAAACGGATGGTGAAACGCCGTCGTTTTAGGGTCGTCATCTACCAGCCATCAGTCATCACCGCCTAGCTGGGTATAAAGCCAAAATCGCTTAATCTTCAGAAGATCTCTTATTCCGTCTTTGTCCCAAGGTTGATTATTCAGAAAGGTACGATCTTTTTTCTCGTATTTTGTTGTGGGTTCGTTTGTTACTCTTGTTTGGTTTTCGAGAAAACGCAAGAAAGTGA
Organism: Boswellia sacra; assembly: GCA_013180625.2. Lineage (NCBI taxonomy): Eukaryota > Viridiplantae > Streptophyta > Magnoliopsida > Sapindales > Burseraceae > Boswellia > Boswellia sacra. The sequence goes on along the minus strand of SNVD02008183.1, from coordinate 165,495 downwards.
GAGAAAATGCTCCCTTCTTTTCTGTTGCGTTTTTGGATTCCACGTTGTTTGTAACCCCGACAAACAAAACACCCCTTTTCCAATTTCGTCCTAATTCAATGTTTTTGGTTTAATTGAGGTGAAGAAGCTAGGTTTTTTTTTTTGGGTAATATAAAAGCATTGTATTTGTGTTGCTCACTGGGGTTTCGATTGGTTGAAGATTATATGGTGTTTTCATTTTAAATAAATGTCTTATCTTTATCCTTTTAATTAAAACAAAAAATCTGGCGAAAAAGTTTATCTTTGTTTTAGCGGGTAGTTGTGAATCCTAAAAGTTATTAACTTGAATAGTTTCGTTGAAATCTAAGCTTCACGAAATCCCGTTTACGTTGATGAAATCGTATATTTGTTTTGAGATTATTTTCTAATACAATCAGCTATTTTTCAGGTGAGTTTCTCCTTCACGGTCAAGATGCAGGTGTTGCAAGCGGGTAATATTGCCTCATCACCTTTGTTGATACCAGGTACATGCCTGAGTAGTTTACTTCTTAGCAACATACTTGTATTTATGTAAGTATGTCATTGTAGGTTTGTGGGTATACATGTGTTCTGAGATTTGTGCATGTAGCTAATTAGTGCCTTCAATCAGATTAGGGAATAGCTAACAACGTTTGACGAGGATAAGCATACTGGTTGGTGGTTTTGTTATGGACATTAGGTATATGAGCTGTTTTTTTAACAATATGAATGATCGAAGTGAGTGTTCTACTGGGCATATCATGATGTGGGTTTGTGGATGTGCATTTAGCAAGCACTATGAACCTGGAATGCAGCAGTCCTAGTTTTTACTAAAATACTTAATATATTCAACTCTTCAGGGATAAATCTATGTTAGTTTGCATGGTTGGTGCCTGCAATTTGAAAGATAATGTGGAATATAGAACAAAGCAGACTGTAGTTGATAGTTAGCTGTACATATTCTCTTTCCTTCGGGTGTGTAGTTCATGCATCTGATTGCCTCCTGCTTTCCGTATTATGAGATACAAATTTAGGGAGAAAGAACTATGGAGAAGACAAAAGATTCTATGATCTTTTCAGTGCCTTTATTTCTCCCTGTAAGATTGATTTGTATTTTAAATTAGGAGCGAGAGAAAGGAATTCTGCAGCACATAAATAACTTCTTTCCTTTAGTGCAACATTGCAACATTATTTTATCTTTATGTGGTTGATGAGATTTTCATTTATTGAAATTAGAAGTATTGCTGATGTGGGACACACTTATGTGCAGCAAAAACAGGGAACTGGTGCAAGGAGCAAGTTAAGCTCTCTGAATGTCCTCCAGCGAGGATATCCATGCAATTTCAACCTGCATGTGGAAGTAATGGGAAAATTAAACTTTCTGCTTGTCATCCGGTTGGGCTAGGCTTGCAGTTACGACCTGTTAGTAGACGACGGAGACAGTCTGCTTCGATAGTATGCGCCTCTGCTTCGGTAAGATTCAGCGAACTAAACTTGAGAAACTCCAAGAAGTTGATTTGGGGTTGGCTTTGTAAATTTATTTTTGCTTGAATTATGTTGAGAGGTATATAAACTAGCTCTACGAGAATTGAAGTGAGAAAAATATATTAGAAGAAGGATATAAAGATGTATAATACATTCTCTGCAAAAAATAAAACTTGGCATAGAAAATAGTCTTTCACTTTCCAGATCTCAGTCATGTGAAATGTGTAAGGCCCGAAAATAGTATCTGTTTTTATGCATACACATGCGCTCTTCCTAGATGGTTGGAATAGACGATGCAAGAAAGATAAGATTCAAAGATCTTGATATTGTGGTTTCTTTTTCTTGCAGGGGCAGACACAAACCGTTACCAAACAGGCACCAACAATAACAATTACCAATGCTCCTGGTAATAAAAAAATTTATATTTTACTGAAGTGCCTAGTGTTGTCAACCCAACTTATTATTTTTCCTGCACCACTGAACAGCTGCCTTAGGATAGTGTATGATGGCGGGAAGGGATAAAGCTTGTTGATTTCTTGGGCAGCCAAAGCATAAGAATATGCTTATCATTTTCATAAGATAAATGTTGCAATTCCTCATGCATGAAACTTCTGCCCTTCAAATGTTCTTGTTGACCCATACCATTGGGGTTTATCATTGCCTCTAGGTGCCATTAACTCAATTTTCCTATGTCAATGGCTATTTAGAACCAGTATTGAGTAACACATACATTTTGTGGAGTCTTTTTGTTTTCTTAATGCTGTGGGCAAGTGTTATCTTTAATTAGCTTAACAACAGTTCATTGAATTGCAGCATCACCGAAACTCGATGATGGTGGGACTGGATTTCCGCCCCGTGATGATGATGGCGGTGGGGGTGGTGGAGGAGGTGGTGGAGGCAACTGGTCCGGTGGATTCTTCCTTTTTGGCTTTCTTGCCTTTCTAGGCTTTTTAAAAGATAAAGAGGAAGAAGGTGGGAGTGACTACCGGGACACTCGGAGATGAGAAAATGATAGGCAAGAATATGAGAAATTTTTGAAACTTTTTCTAGTTATAGATTTGGTTTCTACTGCTGTATTCTTTTATGACACAATAAGATCACATCTGCTTGAATATATCCTTGGTATTGATTTACGTTCAAATATTGCTCAACTGAAATTTGGCCGTGATTCCCTTATTTGTCTTTTGTTGTGAGCGGTTTGGTTCATTTCAAAGCTTGCATAGAAAGGTTTTCCTACGGTACCAGAACATACAGCCTAAAATTAGGGATATTTTGCACTTCATTTTGAATTTTAATTTACTAACAGCAAATGTCAGATGTGTAACCTTATCCAATAAAGAGATTCTTTTGAAACAACAGTGACGTTAGTTACTAAATTCAAATTTGTCTCCACAGAAAAAATAAATATTATTCATCGGCTTGTATGAATTGGTTGTAGGCTAGAAGTATTTCACTATAACGAATGTAACAGCAATTTTGAATACCCAAAAGTGAAAAACTATAAATCAAAATATCTTGTTGAAGTCTAAAATTGTTCAATCGATAATAGCCTAGGCTCAGTGGGAAGCTTTTTAGATGTCTCAATGTAATATAGAAGGCTAAAATTTCCTCCGGTCTTTGCATGGGTTTTGGTTAAAGGTAGAATTAACGACGAAGAAATAACAAGTTTTGTTACGGTACATCTGATATATAGATATATCAATTTTAAAATTATATAAAAATATAAATAAGTGCATAAAAATTATAAATAAGTATACACAAATTATATATATTATACAATATAAAAGTTATATTATACACACGTGTAATTTTATAATTTTTATATAATACATATATTTATTTATAATTTTTATACAATATTAAAAATCAATGTGTCATTACATTTAATATACTGTAACATGACCCAGCAGTAATAAGGCTCCCAAAAATCTCTCTTGCCCTCTTGGGGTGTGAACCGTGTGATGTGTGGAAGCTACGAAGAGATTCAAATCATCTCTTTCGTCAATGTAGTGAGGTCGCTGACTTGTGGACCAGATTATACAAAAAAATTGATTGGTTTAAACACGGGCTCCAGTGATATCGATGCTTCAAAAGAAAAGAAAGTCCCAGACCTTTTTGGAAGGGTACATCTTTTTTAAGGAGAGAGAAGATTCGGACAATTTAGAGGGCAAAATCTAATCTCTGTGTGCCCCTTGAGACTTGGGTCTTCTGTTTTAAAAGATCTTATAGATCAATAATGACAATTGTTTTTTTTTTTAACTGTTTCTATATGGGATGAGTACCTCTCCTCTTTATTTTTTTATTTTTTCTTGTTATTGTAATTCACATTTGCAATCATTTAAATTAAACATTTTGTTTTTATCCCAAAAAAAAAAAAAATCTTTTTGGTTCTTGACCGAGTCGTTTCTGAGGCGACCATGTTGGCTTTCAATTCACAAAACGGCAAAATTTTCATACTTGAAACCTAGAGAAATAAGAGAGATTCTCCGAAAGAACAATAATGTTAAGTTACAAAACTCTAATCTGCCTCCTACGAAGGAAGATGTACAATGGATAAAAGAAAATCTAAATACAACCTAAGAGTGAAAAACTTTAAATCAGAAAGATCATATTTTCAAAGCCAAAATTGCTCTTTTTTTTGGTCGTATCCAAGTTGTTTCCGAGGTGATCGTATTTCCATAATAGACCTGCTTTGATGTTTCATCCCAATAAGCCTGGAAGCATAGGAAAACAACGAAACCAAAATCAGATATTGAGCACGAAAAGATTTATGAGTATCTACTAAAGTCGAGAAACGTTCTATATGCACCTGCCATCCAGAAGGGAGATCTTTCGAGAGATCAACCAAATCAGGCTGCTGATTTCCATCAGTTTCTGCCTCAGGTGAGGTTTTAGCAGCTTCCTTGGCTGCTTGAGCTCTCCTCCGCTTTACTTTTTCCCGCCTATAGTGCCAAATAATGGCAGAAGGAGCTAAATTTGATGTCCAATCATACATAGATATAAATGCATATGCAGACAGAGAGCCAAAAAATTTGAAATGCAGAGAAAATTAAGATGAATCTTATATGCAGTGCTCCGAAAAGATATTCTGCATTAGATTTTGCGCCTGTTAACATACAGAATTCATAGAAGTCTAATGCTTTGACCTAGTTTCGGTCTAGCGAAAAAACATCCGAGAATATATCTTATTATCATATAAATAGGGGAAAAAAAAAGGCAGTCTCAATATACAGAATCATTTGATTAAATGGCCCATTGGCACATTAATAAGCAAAAATAATTAGTACCCATCCTGTATTTCTTGAATTCTGAACTTCTGACAACATGTAAGTTACTGCATAAAGATATTTTACAACTTCCCCCCTATCTTTTATCTAAGCTTTTCTTTCTTTCTATATTCATCAAGCATTTCACCTCACCAGAATTTCACATCATGAGCCAGAGAAATAAAATATATTATCTCTTTTAAAGATCTGCCTTTCATTCTTTCTTGATCAGAAAATCTCTCATCATAAAACATGAAAAAAAAATTGTAAAAAAATTTCAACCATCGTCACTTTTTCTTCTTATTGTCAAAATAGCTTTTCCACTTTTATTTCTTTCTACAGCTACGGTACCCAAAGTTAAAACTAAGAGAAATAAAGGAGTTGGGGCAAGCTAGCATATAACCTTATAGGTCTTTTAGACATTTTCTCCCAATAGGTTTGATAGAATCCAAAAGTTTTATATTGAGTCATTTTTCAATTGCTATTGTGAGTTTGTGTTAGTTAAATTACCCCAATAAATAATACAAAACAAATCTCATACCAATCACCACCCAGAGGCTGAAAATTAGCATTATCTTTGGCCTCTCCACTGGCAATTTGCTGAGCATGCCATTCCTGCAAGCAAAGTTAACGTAAGGTGCCAGAACACATCAGAATAAAGTTTGTACCAAGAAGAAATCCACTAGAAACCTCTATTTCCCTTTGACGCTTCTTCTCCAACATTTCATAAGCATTTTCGGGTTCATCTTCCTCAGTCTCATTCAACTCTTCCTTGGCTGCCTTCCACTGACGAAAATTAAGTCCAAATGGTTTACCATTTCAGATAATTTACAATGAAGATAAAGCTTCTCAAGGTAAAGCTTCTATTCAGTATAAGAAAATACCTTGTCCACCAAGCTGGAGACTTTCTTATTGGACCTCAAGGAGGGTGCACCAGCAACCGTCCGCTTTTTATTTCGCACTGATCAAAGGGAAAAAAATCCAAATCAAATTATTAACCACCGCATAGATTCATTCTAACAACTCAAGGCCAGCTTTCTTCAATTTTCTCCTTATCAACCCTTTTTTTGAGAGAAACCAAGTACTTTCATTAAAAGAAAAAAGTAAATGCAAAAGTAAAACTAAACTAACATTTTCTTCTCCCCTTTTCATTTTTGAGGGAGGAAAAAGAAAGATTAACGCATGCAAACACACACAACCTTCCCTCTCTATCCAGCACCGTGATGACACATCATCCATACGTGGAAATTACCAATTGTGCAGGACAATACTTCAACAATAAGAAAACTGAAGATTGGAGGATCACGTAAATATGAAAAGAAAAATAAAAAAAAAATCAATTCACCCCAGAAAAACAATTGTATTCAGAAATTTTACCTTTAGATTGAACTTTAGTAGTTGATGATGTGGTGGCAGCAGCCGTGGCAGATGTAACAGCATTTGTTGACAGAGCAGACACACTCTCTTCAAATGAAACACTCACAGGAGCTTGGATGGTTGTTGAAGTGGAAGGAACACCTATAGAGCCCACGTCAGTCTCACCACCAACAGCAGAAACATCAGTCTTCACTGCTGCCTCTGCTTCAGAGAGAGCAAAAACAGAAGCACTTTGATCAGAAGCAAGGGTGTTGTCACTCACAGCACCAGATTCATTGTAGTGCTGCGAAGGTTCTACAGTGATAGCCACAGGAACAGAAGGTATTGTTCCATCTTGAAGGCCATAATAAGCAACAGACTGAGGGTTAACCATTACTGAAGCAGTTTCATTATATGCGTTGGGCACTGCCCCATAGTAAACTGGCACATGGGACACATCAACTTGAGGTCCATCAGCATGCCCATAGAAATTACTATTTGGGACTTCAGCAACTGCATGCCCAAAATACGTAAAACTAGAATTTTGGTAGGATAAGTGGTACTGCTCCATGTAAGGGAGAGGCTGCCCAGTCTCCATGTAAGATGTGGTTGTGATATACGAAGTCTCAGGTGGCTCATCAGGTGGAGGTGGAGGAACCTGCTCATTATCAGGAGGAGGTGGAGGAATCCATTCTTCATCAGGAGGAGGCGGGACAAAGAATGCATCCTCTGATGGCAAGGATGGGTGCTCAGCAGGCAGATTTGGCTGAACCGACTCCTCTGGTGGAGTAAAACCTTTGGCATTAAATATTTCTCCACTAGACGCATTGCCAGTAGGGATTGAATCTTCAACTTCCATATCCACATCCATGTCAACATCTTCCCCAGCATGGGACAGAGGCTTAGGAATAGATTCATCAGGAAGAACTGTCACATTGACTTCCTCCCCAATAGTTGGGCCATTTTCCAATTGTCTAGTGGGCGTTCCAGAAGAAGGACCATTTTTGGCGGGTAAAATAATTCCATGGGAGACTTCATTTTGCAAATCATTCCCGATTACTGTTAACGAGTCAGTGTTGGAAGAAATATTAGATATTAAAGGAGCTGAAAAAGTTGCATCATTCTGGTACTGTGCTTGAGATTCATGCCCCTTTGCAACTAAATTGTCCTCTTCTTCGCAAGAAGCAATACGAGTTTCCATAAGCTCATCGACCTGCGATTTAGCAAGTTGATAAATTTCTTCATTGATGGCACCTTCCAGCCTTTCAATCTGTCTTTCAGAATACATCCAAAATGGAAGCAAAGACAATCCTTGTGACGAGAGTGACTTGTAATCAGAAAGTCTAATCTCAACTTCCAAAACATACTTCAAAATCCAGTCATGACCTTGCAGATGTCCCTTGGACCTGACCAAAAAAAAAAAAATCCATTAGCAAAAATAAATCATAAGATGAAGAAAGTAGATTGAAAAACCATGAGAACTCCCAGTCGATACCCTTCAAGTGACTTCAACTTCTCAAGCAAATGCTCACATCGTTTCACAAGATTGGAGGGAAGATCAAACCCAGTTTTATATTCTTCCTTAGTTACAGAACCATCTACGTACATCTCAGGACCCGTTACAGTCATATTCCCCGATAAAGCATCAACTGCACCACCGCTACTACCTAATACAATTTGGCTGACAACAGCAGCCTCGTTTTCATCTTTCCGAACTTCAATTTCACTTGCTTCAACCTTTTCATTCATAGGGGGCCGACATTCATTTGCATCTTTGCTCTGAGAAATGTTATTGGCAGCCATAGAGCCATCACTAATTAGTGGCGTTGAATAATCCGGCTCAACACCCATAGTTGAATCAGACTCATGGGTTACCATAGCTGCAGTTTGTGTATTCTCATCAACAATAATTTTCTGATCGAAGGACAATTCAGCTGTTTGAGCCAAAACCTGAGGTATTTCCCACGAAGTTTCCCCAGTTTCCGTATTCCAATAATAATATTGGTTACTCTCTTCATGCAGTACCATCTTCCAACCTGAACTCACATCTCCAATTACTTGTACAGCAGAAGTTACAGAAACAGAGGTTTGTTCTGCAAAATTTGTTTCTTTGTGTAACTTGCCAGAGGCAGTGGTATGACTCTCTCCAGTGTCACCAACCTCTGGCTTTTGGAAATCATCTGATGAATTAACATGTCCGTCCTCGTCCAGTTGTTTGACTTCCTGAGAAGCAAGTTCCTCACCTTTAATAACATCCTTATCTTCGCTTCCCTCACTAAATTGTCCCTTAACCTGACCATATTAAGCAAATAGAGTTTATAATGATGTGACAGGAAAAACAAGAAACAAAAATGCTTAGATATAGGCTTTTATTGCCAAAACATTTATCTTTGGCTAAAGAATTAATAGCGGCATACCAAGACATATGCCTTTTAATCTGCTCCCATAGCACAATGTGATCCATGTTGGAGACAAATTCTATCTTAACAAAATCTAAAGAAGCAAAATATATACAACATTGAAGTGTCATGGTAGATCTACCAAGATGAAGACCTCAGCCACTCTTTTAAAAAAGTAAAATTCCTTTGAAAGATTAAAACAATTACAACTATATAATAATCTACAGAATCAACAAACTGGTAAAAGAATTTGTAAAAATGAAAAATCTGATGAAGATCAACATAGAACATAAAATCATGAACGATTTAATGAAAGCATAAGCTACTTGTAAACCAGTTTATGCAATAGAGGTCCGAATCTTCCAAATGAAGTAATCAGCAGACTCCTACTTGATGAAATAAGAACTTCAATCCACAATTTTTGTTAAAAAGAATACAAAATAAAATGATAATATTGAAGAATACTCGATCCACACATCTAGATGCAGATGTTTTTTCAAACCTTGCAAAAAAGCATTAAAGCATTCCCCTGCAAGTGTGAGAGAGATGGAAAAATAATTTATGATTTTCAGAAGTGTTGAAAAGGACTGTATCCAACAGCCCAGCTCTAAGCAAAATCAGCTTGCTTAGAAATTAGACATTTAGCTTGTTAACCAAAAGGTATAGGTTTGTGACAGGACAAAACAATACTTTTTGCCCTTAATGCCTCAAGGAAACAGGGGTTGCAGGATCCAACAATTACCTGATTCTCATCAACAGCTAACGAGTTATCAGCAACAGAATGTTGAATTCTTTCATTTGACTCCCCTTCAATTTCATCATCACTATACTGCCCAAGTAACATTAGAGGATTCTGTTGCTGTTGACCTGAAGACAAGACAATAATATGTTAAATACCATCAAAACCACCAATTCATCTAACTAAGCAACAAACAATACATATACATAAACATAAACATAAAGAAACATATGCACTAGAATATTTATGCAAAAACAAAGTGATGGCTTCCAAAATAAGGAAGAAAAATTTTGGTGTTGGGAAAATATATGATAAATTTGACAGGGGCATCTTAGGAGCAAATCATCACACCCACCTGTCACACATCAATAAGAGTGTTAGTACAGGCATAAAGAAAAACAAAGCCAGAGACATACGAACCGATAGAAAAATATTCCAGAAGAAATCTCGAATACGCGGTGATGCAGCGAAATAGTGCACATGAGATAGGGACTCATTCAGAATATCAGAGTGACAGAGGCCGACCTTATCTGAAATGAATGTCCCAAAACCAGAGCCACCCTACAATCTGAAAATAAATTCTTGGTACAAACAAGATAACATGTCTTCTACATATAGTTCCACAAATTCCACCAAAATAATGTTGAGCACTCATGTCCTCTCTACATAGTAGTAGTCCTTTTGAAGAAAACTGACGGAACCCACCTGAAGAAGATGGTGAATTGGGTAACCCAGGACGCTCCTTCGATTCTGTATCCTTTCCAACTTCATCACTAACTGTAAAGCCAACCATATCTCCTGCAAAGCATCAGAAAACACAAAAATAAATAAATAAATTATTATTTAATTAATTAATCACCGAAAAAGTTAAAAACAAACAGGAAGCAAGCAGTTTATAGTTCTGAACGCCAAACACCAAGACAAATTAAACCCATTTTCGCAATCAATCAATCATTAAGCGAGAACCCAAAATCAAGAAAATCAAACAACATTAAAAAAATTATTTAAAAAAAAAAACCTCCCCAACTATGGGAACAGATAGAAAAGCAATTAAACAATTAACCAGAAAACGAAACCCTAATAGTTTTATATATGAGGTGAGGAGAGAGAGTGTACCAGAGGGTTCCGCGGATAGATCGAGCTTGACGCGACGGCCAGCGTTGCTCATAGCTGCAAGCATTCGATCTCTTCTCTTCCCCATCGTTGTTGTTTTTTCACAGATTGTTTGTTGATTTTAGATTTAATTAATGGTGAATAGATTGTTTAAAAGGGTTATTTGTTCTTCTTCTTGGATTAACTTGAATTGGATACAATTGTTCCTTCTTCGATCGAAACTGCGGTGTAAAAGGAAACGAAATGAGCTAAGAGAACTGTTTATGTACGCCGACTCAAAGTGACGCTTCGGCTTCGCTTGCAATCAGAATTTCAGCTACATCTGGATTCGAAAGGGATAAATTAAATTACCTGAACCCCCTTTGGTTTTGGAAATATCGTGATCTTCCCCAATGTTAGTTATAGTCAGAAATAATAAACAAACTCTTTTACTTTAAAACTAATTAAATTGACAGATGTTTAAATTTATAAAAGTTATTTTTTATATTTCAGTAAATAAATATAAATATTAAATTTTGAAGGGATAAAAGGTTCACGCGTCTCATAAATGAAGAATATATTGAGATTTCAACATACAATTATGGTCATCGCTAGGCTTAGAATCGAGACGGGGCGGGTACGAGACGGCCGATATCCATCCCCGTCCCGTTGCATTATTTTACACCTCGTCCCGCCCTATTGCCCCTGAACGGGGCAGGGCGAGGCAAAAAAAACTTTGACGGATCCGTACCCGCCCCGTCCATTTATAAATTTATAAAAAAAAAAATTTTTAAAGTAGACCCACCATATTTAAAAAAGTTTTTTATATACACATGTAGATAAATTTTAGTAGAGATGGCACATTCTATTTAAAAACTTTTTCTTATATACTTTATCAAATTTCAAGACACCTATATATATATATATATTAAAATTTATCAAAATCATCAATTAAAATTACATATCAATCCTTATATTTTATAATTTTTCATATATACTCTTTTATAATGCTATGCGGGGCACGTCAAACTGGTCTAGAAGACAGACCCGACCTTAGACTCGCCTTAGTCGAGACAACATCCCTTGAGATCCAAACCCATCCTGAACGAGCAATGGGACTGGTCAAACCCTACCCTGTCCTCACGAGTCACACTGGGGCCCCAAACTCATACGGTCAAATGCCCAAGCCTAGTCATCGCAATTGAAATTAACGGATTATTTTTAACTGTAGGGGTGGTTGTAATAGTTTTGAAAGTATTGGGGAGGCATGTAATCATCCCATTTGAAAAATGTGAAAGGAACCGGACCCCTTCAATGTGGCCAAAGCCTGGCCCGGCCCAAATTATACAGCTCAAAAAAGTAGTGCTATATAACCCTTGTCACATGTCTCATCAGGCCCACTATAAAATATATCTAATTTAATTTCAAAATTATCCTTAAAAAAATAAAAATTGATATGGAACTTGTTTCCAGTAAAATACATAAATGCACTTGGGTAATTGAGGAAGAAGCTATGCCCTTAGGGGTATAATAGTCCAGTAATTTAAGAAGTTGATGAATGCGGGTTACTTAAATGGTAGATACTAAACTCTTATCTTAATGAATTATTTATAATACTTTATGTTGCTAGAGAACCTTTTTGCCTATAGAAGCTAAATTATATATTTACTATAAAATATTGCTAATTATAGAGCTTGAATGAATTAGTATCGGGGTCATTAGTGTTATTAATATTTTATTACAAAGTTGATGATATGACAAGACAACTTGCAATATTATACCTTTGGTTCGTTGAGTTATTATTCTAACATTTGATTAAGGGAGAAGTAACTTATTAAGCTGAAATGATTAATAAATACAGATCTTATTAATACAATATTTGTAGGATCCTTTGTTTCTAATTTTTCACCGATAGCCTAAGCTATTATTACTAAATAATATTATATCTACAACTCATTTATAATCATTTTTTATATAATCTGAGTTAACTAACTATCATTGGATAAGTAAAAAATGAGGGATAATTCTAATTTGCCCCTTGACGTTAGGCCTAACAAAATTAAGGACCTCAGTTTTCTGAAATCTAAGAATGCCCCCTGAGGTTACTGTAGCGTCGTTAGATTTAACAGAAAATGTATTAAATCGTTAGATTTAACGGAAAATGTATTGAATAATAACTCAATGCTAATATTAGATTTAACAAAAAATGTATTAAATAATAACTTAACGCTAATAAGTAGTAAAATAGACTATAATACCCTTTTCTAAATGATTTCTAAAGCGTTAAGTTACTATTTAATACATTTTCCGTTAAATCTAACGTTACTATAGTAACCTCATGGGGTAATTTTGAATTTTAGAAAACTGAGGTCCTCAATTTTCTTTTAATCTAACCTCAGGAGGCAAATTAGAATTAACCAAAAAAATAAAAATAGTAAAAGATGTTAAATTGAATGATGTGCATCAAATAATATCTTGCTAACGTTGTATAAAATCTTCATCGTAAATAAGTTATAAATCTGACGCTATTTATTATTATTAGATTCTATAATGATAGATCCTACGAAGTTAGAGTTTTTATTATAAAGTTGATAATTGTTTAATTAAACAAATAATAAGTATTATATTAGACTAAAATAACATTATGAGTTACTAAAATTAGGTTATTGTCATTACATGTGTTAAATAGGTTATTATTTAAAATAAAATATTTCTTAATAAATTAAAAGATTGAGATTTTTAACTTAAAATTTTTAACTTAAATCTAAATATCAATTAATAACCATTAATCTAACCAATCTAATAATTGAAATTAAAAGTTAAAAAAATTACATTTAATGATGTCAACTCATCAATAATATCAATCATTAGATTGGTTAGATGAATGGTCATTAATTAATATCTATAATTAAGCTAAAAAATTTAAATTAAAATATCTTATCCTTAAATTAAATATAGCATAAAATAAAAATATATAATATAAATATAATACAAATTAAACACTATATAATACACTAAATTTAAAACATAATTTTTCGTATCTGTAATAAACTTTAAAAACTGATATCAATTAGATTAGGGTATCTTAATGTGTGTCCAAAGGACACATGGTGAGCTTTAAAATACTGTATAAATTCTTTTAAAAACCGTATATATTTTCTAAAAAATCGTAAATACTCTAAAAAATTGTGTAAAAATCATTAAATATATAAATTTAAAATGAATATACATAACCATCAAAGATTTAACATATATTCTTGTGACACAAGTTAACACTCTTTATTAGATTATATTAGACACATTTGACATATCTAATTGTTGTAGCCCAAGGCTTCTTAATTATATCAAAATTAATAAATTTAAGGTCCATTTCCATTTGGGTTTTTGACAGCATACAACATTCTTCTTCTTTAGCAAAGTACAGGTACTTGAAATGGTTTTTAAAATTTGTTGCACAAAATATATTGTGAGAAAATAAGTCAAAATCATTGAATTTTATATTATTGCGACCTTTGTGGCTGGCCCTCGTTTCATTTGTATTGTAATAAATGACCGAGCCAGCGTTCATGTCCATCTCTATCATAACTTAAATAAATATTTTATACCCAATAAAGTATCCTCTCCGTTGAAAATTTAATTCATTTCTATTTTTATATCACTTATGATGATATTTGGAATAATTTTTTGAGCATAATAGTATTTTTATAATCTATATTAACAGGTGTGGTAGTCACGTATTCAATTCTATTGTGTCAAATTTTATAAAATCTACTTTATAAATTGTTATACAATGATATAAATATGTTATATATTATATCTCTAATAAATCAATAATTTATAATTTTCTTTTAATGTATTTATTGATACCATTGATAATCAATCTTTGATTCTTTATCAATTGGAATGGTAGGTGGATGATTTAACCTTAAACTTATGGCACTTAGATGTTTTGAGTAATTTTGTCACTATATCAACATGTTGAAAGAAAAGATGCCATGAAATACATCAAATGAATATATTGACAAGTAGAAAAATATAAAGGATAAAACAAATATTAAATATATTTCAAATATTTTAAAAAGTAAATATTTTATTATTTTCTAATAAATTCTTTTCAGAAAAATGAAATTGACCCATAATGTATTATGAACCATGAGAAATGAATAAAAAATGAGAGATTAGAAAACACAATCCAAATGCATCCACGTGTTAAATATGAAGAATATATATTGTCTAATTTTTCAATTGGCATAAAATTTTTTACTATTGGTATTAGGTATTTAGATTTGCTAAAAATAAAAATAAAAATAAAAAATATATAAAATAAAAAATATATAAAATGCTTTTGTTGTTATTGTTTTTGTACATGACATTTCAATTAAAGAGCACATAGGAAAAAAATTATGGCTTAAAATTTTGATTGCTTTATTTGGTATAATTTAATGTAAAATAATGAAGTTGATATTCTCTTTGTTTATAATTAATTTATTATGAAATTTGTACTTTTCAAAAACAATAAAATATAATTAAGAGTAATCACACTCATTCGTTTTAAGTTATATCCTAAAATCTTCGTTTAAGTGATGTGTCATCTTATACTTATTATATTTGTTTGATTATTTACTATTTTGACTGAAAAATTCAACATTGTACTTAAAAGACAAATCTTGACGATGCCTTATAAGTGCGTGCCCATTAATAAGCAGTCAAAGATTAACTTTCTATTTATAGTAAAGGTTTGGTAGCTAATAAGATGGCACAAAAAATTTGCCAGTTTTAGCTTATTAAACTTTTACATTAATACTACATTTATAAATTTAATTTAATATATAAATTGGTATGTTATAAGATCGGTGAATGAATCTATATATAAAAAATTACTTATTTATTAAAAAGTGATGATATTTTAATATATAATTAATATTATTGAGTGTAAAGTTAATTAAGACTTGGTATACCACATTAGATGAACGGAAAAATAATTAATTAAATGTATATATAAATTTTGTAAATATAATATTATTTATTTTTATGAAAATAACCTTAATTGTTCTGTATTGATAATTTCGAGTGTGTTCATTTATGAATCTGATATTTTTATTTTTAATTAAATTTATGAATATGTGATTGATTTTAAATTATTTTGAATTTTAAAAATGATATATAATTAAGATTGAATGTAAATTATATTAAAAAAATGTGCAGTACAGAAAACAGGATTTGGATTAATAAACGAAGTAATCTTTAGTATCTCCTTATCGTAGACTTGGAATCAGGGGATTATTGCCTTGGTAAATGAGATGAATTCCGTTCCATCACAATCGTCCTATTACGTACCCAACCGGACCGTCAATAATTACAATGAAAAATAATTAAAAAATAAAAGTAATTTAAAAAAAAAAAGTTGAATATAAAACTCTTCCTCGATTCTCTCTCTCTCAGCATCGCCATCTCTCTCTCAAAGCGTAAGGTAACGAGTAACAGATCATCATCATCATCAATAATAATTCTATTTATGATTAATGTTCCGTTTGGTTCGCAAGAAAACGAAAGAAAATTCCGATTTTTTTTTCAAATCTTCCTTTGCGATTTCTCAGCCTCCAAACAGATCGCCATCAGCGTGGTCTCTTCCTTAGAACAATTCCTGTTGCTATAAGATCTGTTGATTTCTCTATCTGCTTTCTGTAACTCACTTAGTTGATTGATCTCGTTTTGCTTTGTTGTTCTGTTTAGATCTTGTATCGTTTAATCCATAGTATAATTTTGCGTTATTGATTGATTGTGATGGTTGTGTGGAGCTTGTTTTCTGTCTATAAGATAAGGACGAATCGACTTTGCTTGCTTGAAGTTGTGTGCCGTGTGATAGTTCTCGTTTCACACGTCATGCACGTTTGTGATAGATTTGAATTATGCTCGGGGGAGTTGTTATTGGTTTTTGAAACGTTTGTAAATGAGAATTTAGTAAGATAGTTAGGTGGTCTTTGTGGGAAAGAATAGACTTATGGTTGACAAAGAGGAGAGAGAGGAAGTATTTAGTTTGTTGTCGTGTTTGATTTATAAGGATTTTGACCAGTAAGCCATAAGCAAAGGCTTAAATTGTTTACCTTCTAGTCATCGTTCAGTTTTTGCAATATGAGAATTTCTGTTGAGAAATTTGGTTGTTCTAGTTTTTCAAACTTTGGAAGTAAATTTTCCTGTTATTGTTATTGGTGTACAAATTTTTCCTGTTATTCTTATTGATGTGCTTTTGCTAATTGAATCTGTAAGTTGCTGAATGATTTTCAAAATTGTTTTTGTTGATTTTTTTACGGCTTATGTTAGTTCTTCATTGCAATTGTCAGTAGTTATGTCGTGACTGTGACCAAGATATTATTATTGTTGCTGTTTATATGGTTGTGAATTAATTGTTTGTGTCAAGAACTGATGATATCTTGGTTTTTCTTTTTGAATGCAGATACAGTGTGGGGTGCTACACCTTTACCCATTTTTGGTAATTGTTTTTGTGGTTGACACAAGCAGGAAATGGTTAAAAGGTTCGTTCTGTTATTGGCCTACTGATTGGAGTTCGTTTATGCATTGTAGAACTAAATAAAAAGTCTTATTCTCATCTGTGTTGTACAGGTATGGAGCGTTTTGATGTGCAGAGAATATCATGTTGCAGTGCATAGACGGTTTTAAGCATGTTTTTGGTTCCATTTTACAATGCTGCGATCTTGATTTGTACAAACAGTCAAGGGGCCTTGAAGATCCTGAAGTTCTTGCAAGAGAGACAGTGTGTATGCTACCAACTTCTTACTTCATGACATAACTATTCACTAGTGTATGATTTACTCCAAAAGAGACACTATGCAGAACATTATTTGGTTCTGTCTTGTGCTTGACTTTGCCTTCGTGTTTTTTAAAAGTCTTGTCATATCAATATCATCCGGATGGTCTAATGGATAAAGAAAGCAATGCATTTAACTTGTAATTTTTTACGAGATTTAATTGGATTATTAGTTATTAAATATTTCCTCTCAAACTAATTATTCACCTCTGAATTCCCTTTCAAATTCAATCAGTCTGCTTGCCCTCTGAATTCCCATTCAGATTCAGTCAATCTGCTTACAGTTGTTATTATTCTCACATGGCAGTCAGCGTAAGTGAAATTGAGGCACTTTATGAGCTCTTTAAAAAGATCAGTAGTGCTGTGATTGATGACGGGCTGATTAACAAGGTTTGTTTAGAACTTTGAAACTTTGTACATACAATAATGAGCAATTACACTTTTAGCGACGATTTCATTTATATACTTGGTCAAGTCTCTATGGTAGTTTTTACCATATTTTTATCTTGTAGTTTTTGAGTTTATTCCTCTATTTCCCTTTTACAGGAGGAATTTCAATTGGCATTATTCAAGACAAACAAGAAAGAGAGCTTGTTTGCTGATCGGGTACTTGTCTATGACAAACTATTGTTCCCATAGCTTGCAAAGTTTTCTTAATCAATGTCATTATATTGAACAATTTTTAATTGTATGTTTTGTTATATCTCATTTTTTCACGTCCCTATTATCTATTGGTAAATTATTGCAGGTATTTGACTTGTTTGATACAAAGCACAATGGAATACTAGGATTTGAAGAGTTTGCTCGTGCTCTCTCTGTTTTCCATCCGAACGCCCCAATTGATGATAAAATTGAATGTATGTCTAGAATTAATTAATTTTCCACATTTTAATTAATTTTTTGAATACGAATTGGCTATCATAGAGCAATGAACTTATTACATTTTTTTATATGCTAAATTTGAGCATGGCACAGTCTGAATTTTCTTCTTTGTTGTTGAACATATACCACTAATTATTTGTTTTCACGTTAACCATTTAATATCATGAAACAGTTTCTTTTCAACTGTACGATCTCAAGCAGCAAGGTTTTATTGAAAGGCAGGAGGTAAATATTTTTACTTCGGGGTGGACCACAATTATCATGAATTTGGTTTTTGGTACTAGTTTTTTCATTTAGAGAATTCAGCTTTCTGATTGACTTTCTCATATAAAGGTGAAGCAAATGGTAGTGGCTACACTTGCTGAATCTGGTATGAACCTTTCAGACGATGTTATTGAAAGTATAATTGACAAGGTGCTCCTTGGCCTAATTTATTTTCTTATTTTTATTTTTATTTTTATTTTTAATCATATCTTTCCTTGAAGGTATGAATTACATTTGCATTCTGATCTCTAAAGCCTTTTTTTTTTCCAGACCTTTGAGGAAGCTGATACAAAACATGATGGGAAGATTGACAAGGAAGAGTGGAGAAACCTTGTTCTGCGACATCCATCCCTTCTGAAGAATATGACCCTTCAATATCTCAAGTAAGTCAGTAACTTCATTGTTTGACTTTTTTGACTGTTGCAGTAAGGAATTAGTAATGGAAATTTTACTGGAAATCAGTGTTTATGGTAATCTCTCACAATATTTACTTTTGGAAACTCCTAACGTGATGGCATTTATAATGGGGTGTTAAATTTCTTAGATCAGTGATCTTCATGTTCCAAGTTGACATGAACTGAGAGATTTTCTTATATTTAGATTTGACTGAGGTTGTATAGAACGGGACCAAGATTTATTACGGAGGAAGGATTTGAACATAAATTGGCATCTACATGTAGAATTTCATCACTTTCTTATTTTATTTATTTATTTATTTTACTGATAAGGATCTTTTATCTATATAATTTTCGATGACGTGGTTTATATGGTTTTACAGTACATAGAATGTAGAAGTCTGTCAGTTACTGGAATTAATCTTATTGATAAGCTAAACATAGAACAACTTTGGCTGTTAAACTTGATTCAATTATGTTGGAAGATCCGTTTTCAGTCATCATGAAGCTAACACTTCAATCTATAGCTGGCTGCTAAATTTATGTTCGATTCTGATCTGTTTCATTTCCTTGCCAGGGACATCACAACAACATTCCCAAGTTTTGTGTTCCATTCGCGAGTTGAAGATACCTAAACTCAAAAAGTTGAATTCGAAGATCGACTGTCAGATTGTTAATTATATTTTGTTTATTTTTAGACGAAAGGGCTCTCTCATGCATACGTGAAGAGCCCGGGAGAGAGTTATGGGATTGTATCGTCATATTGGAAGAGTCTGAGAGAGTTATTTATTGGTTTCTTCTTTGAGTATCTTTGGTCGTGTGTTCTTATGTTCAAAAACTGTCATTTTATCTCCTTTGCTGGGTATTTGGGTTATCTGAGCTCGTGTACATTCCAGTTTGTTATCTTTCATTATTGAGATTTTAATGCATATAGCAAGTTTTTTATGACGACACTGATTGATACGGTTTCAGCTAGTATGATAGGACGTTATTTGCAGAATTTTGTATTGCACCTGGCTACGGCATATAAATCTGATGATTTTCTCGTTTGTTGGGAAAGTAAACAAAGGCGAACGTTTCCAGTAACTCACGATGGAAGTCTAGGCACCGCCAAAAATCGTTCCGGGAACAACAAAAGGTCATAATATATTTACCTGCAGGGAAGTCTTCTGTACCCACTTTCGCATTCAATCTTAAGTAACGTTGTTTGATACCAAACAACTTTGTCCCAATTTAGTGAAAACATTTGACAAATATTTGACTAATAATAATCCCTTTACAATAGTCCATAATAACGTCTCCCTACGTCTGCCTCAAATCATCCAATCCCTTAAAAGCCAGTGACTTGATTGTAAGGCGCGAATACTAGTGAAAAGAGCGATTTATGACTCAATAGCCTGGCCAAAGACTCCATTAAAATACGAAGCCACTCCAATAATCTACCAAGATATTATATGCTACATAGCGGAAGCGGATTACATGGGTACTGAATTATATTAATATAATAATTGATTGAATATCTAGCACTCGCAGACACATGAACATAGTAATCTTCCGTACCGTATTTGTTAAGATCCGTTGTATTAAGAAAAGAAAAAACGGATAGGCCTTGTAAAGGAAAACAAAGCAACCAAATTAATGCACTTAAAACATAGCCAAGATAACTGCATTAAAGTAACTATATAAAATATTTCTGAAACAGCATACTTCAGCATTTGCAGAAAAAAAGAAGGCCGAAAAAAAAAACACCACCGCAAATTAGGCAAAATTTAAAACATAGTAACTACTAACGAGAGTACAATGACACAATTAAACAAAAACTACTTGGGTCAATAAATATGTTAAAACTAGCTTAATCAACTTCCTCCATCTTGCTGCCCTCAGCATCATCAGCGGCATCCTCAAGGGGTGGCATTTCAGCATCAGCATCACCAGCATCCTCATCGATGCTCAGCCCAAGTTTTAGCATCCTGTGGATTCTGTTGCCAAAGGTGTTGGGGTCGTCAAGGCTGAATCCAGATGTGAGAAGAGCAGTCTCGAAAAGCAGGAGAACAAGGTCCTTCACAGATTTGTCGTTCTTGTCAGCATCAGCCCTCTTCCTAAGCTCCTCCATGATAGGGTTCTCTGGGTTGATCTCCATAGTCTTCTTGCTGGACATGTATCCAGCCATGCTGTTATCCCTCAAGGCCTGAGCCTTCATGATCCTCTCCATGTTGGCTGTCCAGCCATACTCACCAGTCACCAAACAGCAAGGAGAATCAACAACACGGTCAGATACCACAACCTTCTCGACCCTGTCACCCAAGACGTCCTTGATCACCTTGCACAATCCCTCGAATTTTTCCTTCAAAGTTTCTTTCTTCTTCTTCTCATCTTCACTCTCATCAAGCTTAAGACCTTCTTTGGTTGCTGAAACAAGCTTCTTGCCCTCAAACTCCTTAAGCTGCCCAACAGCATACTCATCTATGGCATCAACCATGAAAAGTACCTCATAGCCCTTCTTCTTCAGTTTCTCAAGGAATGGTGAGTTCTCAACAGCCTTCTTGCTCTCTCCAGTAATGTAATAGATATCACTCTGGCCCTCCTTCATACGGGTCACATAGTCCTTCAAACTAGTCATCTCATCACCACTCTTGGTAGAATGGTAACGAAGCAATTCAGCAAGCTTAGTCTTGTTGGTGGAATCCTCATGGATACCAAGCTTGAGGTTTTTAGAGAAGGCCTCGTAGAACTTGTTGTAATCTTCCTTGTTCTCAGCGATCTCAAAGAAGAGCTCGACGCACTTCTTCACCAAGTTCTTACGGATAACCTTCAGAATCTTATTCTGTTGAAGCATTTCTCTTGAAATGTTGAGAGGAAGGTCCTCAGAATCTACAATACCCTTAACAAAGCTCAAATACTCAGGAATCAACTCCTCACAGTTATCCATGATGAAGACACGGCGAACATAGAGCTTGATGTTGTTGGGTTTCTTCCTGGTGTCAAAGAGATCAAAGGGTGCTCTCTTGGGAACAAAGAGGATTGCCTTAAACTCGAGCTGTCCCTCAACTGAGAAGTGCTTCACTGCCAAGTGCTCCTCCCAATCATTGGTCAGACTCTTGTAGAAAGCAGCATACTCTTCCTTAGTGATTTCCTCAGGTTTCCTCATCCAAATTGGTTTCTGCTTGTTCACCAACGACCACTCATGGGACACCTCCTTGATCTTCTTCTTTTTCTTCTCTTCCTTCTCTTTCTCCTCGTCAACTTCCTCAACCTTCCCCTCCTCGTCCTTTTTCTCTTCCTCTTCCTCATCATCAGAAATCTCCTTCTCAGTGGTCTTCTCAATCCAGAGGGAAATTGGATAGCTGATGAACTCAGAGTGCTTCTTAATCAAATCCTTCAATCGGCGCTCCTCAAGGTACTCAAGCTGGTCTTCCTTTAGATGGAGGGTGATCTTTGTACCCCGACCAAGAGGCTCGCCAGTGGTATCTCTGGTAACAGTGAATGAACCACCAGCCTGAGATTCCCAGACATATTGCTCATCATCATTGTGCTTGGTGGTAACAATGACCTTCTCAGCAACCAAGTAAGCTGAGTAGAACCCAACACCAAACTGACCAATCATACTGACATCAGCACCAGCAGCTAATGCCTCCATAAACTCCTTTGTTCCAGACCTTGCAATGGTACCGAGATTGTTCACCAAATCTGAAAAAAGTTACATGAACTGCTATCACCAGGTTGATGGTGCTGAAAGACTCGACTATATCTGAAACACAATAAATAGTAAAACTACTATAATATAAAACGAATACACTTACCAGCCTTGGTCATGCCGATACCACTGTCAATAATGGACAATGTGTTGTTAGCCTTGTCAGGAATAATGTGGATAAAAAGCTCTGGCTGGGCATCAAGCTTGCTCTTGTCAGTCAAGCTTTCAAATCTGATCTTGTCCAGGGCCTATAAAAAGAATTTTGTATGAAAGAATTAGACAGAAATCCATAATCTTACAGCCAATTTAACAAATACCATGTCAAAAGCTCAATTGAAAACCCTCATCAACAAAAGGAACTATTAAATAACATAAACATACATAACCAAACAATTAACATAGTTAATACATACAGACATAGCTCAAATACAATCTACGTAAATCCTCTACCATAAATAACTTCTAATATACTTAAGTAGTTCGTTCCTACTTTTCTTTATTTCAATCGCAAACTTATCAGCATCTTCCTACTGCTTAAAAACAATCACTCACATGAACACTTAAAAATTCAAACGCAACTACAGTGCTCAAACTTACTTTTATAATTATCAAACCACTAAAAACAATTAATCTTCTGCGCGCTATCTACCATTCTTTTAAGAAAGAATCGTGATTACGTGTAATAAGTAATAATCAAGTACTAACGAACAATAACAAAGCCCGATCCACGGTCCACCGCGTAGAAACCACATAGAAACGAAGTCAAAAAGTTCATAAATTTACTTTCTTCAGCTAACACAAAGTTGAATTAATTTTCAAACAAATATCATAAATTTATCTTCATAATAACAGCTAGAAAAAACATCTTTTAACATGCTCAAAACTCAACATCTCGATTCAAACAGTAATATGTCAAGAGAGCGGCGAGAGAGAAAGTTACATACATCGGAGGAGTTACTGATGAGTTCACGGAGAAAGATCTCCTTGTTGCTGTAGAAAGTGTTGATGATCAGACTCAACAGCTGGTTGATCTCAGCCTGGAAGGCAAACGTCTCTGTCTCAGCCGCCATCGCAATCGGAAACGCCTAGAATTATGGTCGTTCGATCGATCTGTGAATCCTCGGAGAATCTAGGGTTTTGTTAACGAGCGCAAGAGGGGACGAAGTGAGGACTTCCAGAGCGAGTAAACGAGACTTATATAGGGACACTCCACTAGGGTTTCTAGATCCTTCTACTCCGATTTTAATTCATTTAATTCATTCGGTTACCGAGTCAGCCGAGGTGTTTGTGTGGCGCTTGGCCTCTTTGCTTGCCACGTGTGTGGTAGGGCGGATTTTTGTGTGCTTTTGTTCAATCACGTTTGTTTGTGAGATTCGTTAGCTGACCGTCAGGGAATTTAGTAAACATCCTTTTCGCTTCCCCAACCGGGAAACTCACCGTTTTGTAGGAGAAGTTGTTCTCTGCCAACGAGGAAATAACATGAAACTATACCCGATGCGTCCCAATGTTTCGGAAACTTACAATAACATCCATAAAATCTTAAGAGTAATGCTACTCATACAAACTATTTATACAAATTCACACGTACAAACTGATGTGACATCCCTATGTGATCGCCACATCACCCATGTTAATTAATGTCATTTATGATTAATATATATTTATCAAATCACTGCATTTATTTATCAAATCACATTATGCCACGTCAGTTTGTATGGATGAGTTTGTATAAGTAGTTTGTAAGAGTAGTATTACTCAAATCTTAATGGTCGGTGATAATAGAAGGGTATGTTTGTCCTTTCATATCATAAAAAAGTTCAAAATAAAAAGGAAAAAGTATTTGGATGATGGAGGAGCGAAGGCACCTCTTGTTCAATAAAAATATATAATGTAGTTTTACATTTTCTTCATCTCTATCTTTATTATATCATAATATAAAATTAACGGATGTCTCCTTTTCTTACTCTTTTGATCAATTTATTTAGTAAAACTTAAATTTAAATTTTTTTTAAGTTGGGAAATTAACTAAGTTGCATGTAAAGGAGAATATGGGCGCTTGCGAAGATATGACTATTTATTTTTTTAATTACGATAGATTAAGGGTATTTTGGTCATTACATATTTGTGTAATGGAATTTAAGAGTTTGAGTGTTTTGGGTAGTTTGGTAACTTTAATGACATTCATATAATTTTCCAATTAACTAATTCCACTAAACTCAATTATTTGTTGCGAGCAGTTTTCGGGTTTGTGTTAAGTTCGATTTTGCGGAGGTACTCAAATTGAATCAATAAACAAGTTTTAAGTTTTGTTGAAAACTTAATTTGTTATTTTCAATTACCTAAATCAACAGTTAAAACTACACTTAAAAGTAGGATACGTTATATTTTTTTCTCAATAACTTTTTGTGTTACAAATACGATATCTCCTATTATAATCATTATAAAATGTAAAATATATTATTTATTTTTAATTTTAAATATAATTTTCTATAAACGTATATTTACTTATTGAATCAATATTAACCACGTATAATTTTTGAAATTAAAAAAAAATTTAAATTCAACCTCAAATTTTTTTAAAAATTTTAGGAATAAGAACTCAAAAAATATAAAAAATATTAATATTGTTAATATACAAAACTTTCCCTTATGGTATAGAGATGACGAATATGGGAATTACAATCAGTGAGTTATGATATGGGTTAGCCAAACTCATATTGAACTCCACATGCATAAAAAATTTTTATATTTCAAATACCATTTTTTACATGGCATCTAACTACAATTGAAAATCTTATAATGAAGTCAACTTTCAGAAATAAATAAAATTTAAAATATATTTTACTTTTTTTACACGGCATGTAATTAGAATTTATAATCTCATAATGAGGTCAACTCAGAAGTAAATAAATAAAAATCCAGGGATGGTACATAATGCACGTCCATTGTTTACCACGGTGATGTTCACAGACAATACCTACCACCCAACTGACGAGTCATAAAATCTGCCACCCACTTGAAAGCCCCGTCAAATTATCCCAATCCTGGGGAATTGCATGACAATGGAAGCTCTTCCAGTTCAGGCCTCACTGCACTTCCCATGCGCATCCATTTCTCCAAGGTACTAGTGAAAGCACTTTGTTATATGTTCCGCTTCCTTTTCAGCTTCTTGGTGTTGTTTTCTGATGTAGAAGCTGTGTAACTTGTGTATAGTGTTAATGTTAACAACTTTTTCGAAATTGGAACTTCCACTGTCCAAATTCTTCAGATAGTGTTATGATCAGAATTAGTGATATTAGATTTGTAGAAGAACAAATTTGGGCATCTGGGTATAGTGCAAATTTGCCTAGTAATTGCCAAATGACCCACCTTGGAAGAGAAAAGAGAAGAATTTAAGGATATGAATTGCTTTCTATTTTGGATTTCGCGTGTTCAGTTTAATGATAACATATATATGACCATGGGAAGTTCATAGAATGATGTCTTTTATCTATTATTAAGATGGGAAAGATTGATATAAATGGAACATGGAACATCAATTTTTCGAATTTTTTTTTTCTGTTTCTTGATTGGTTTGTTCATTTACCATAATTTTACGTTTGGATGAAAACAGTAGCATAAACGACAAAGGACACATTGATGCGATGACTAAGAATTTACAAGACAGATTTTCTCAACCAACAGTCAAGAGGTCTCCAAGGAGGTTGCTTTTGCATTTTATTGGATACAGTTCTGTATTATTAAGTCGGAATCCTGTTTTTGCTGCACCGATGCCAGAGATGAAGGAACCTAAAGTAATTCGGTAAAATGTTGTATGTGTTTGCTTTCTTTTGAGTTTATTGTTTTGATTTCTTTTTATGATCTCAGAAATGAAGAATGTTATGTGGAGCTTCGGTTGGTACTTTCCTTTAGTCACTAATGTAAAATTGTCATTTCGTGTTTGAAGCGTCCAGGACATTAAAGCTTGACAGTGGAGTCAAAATTCAAGGTAAAATTTTCTATTGCGATTCAAATCTGTACAGTGATTATGATAAGATTTTGAATGCCTTGCTTTTATGCAACCAAATTATGACACATTCATGATTCATATCTTATTAGTATCACAAGGCCCTCGCATGGGTATTTTGCATATTCCTCCTAGGGAAGCATTCTGTAAATGCTTGCTTCCAGCAAAGCATGGCCATTCCGGAGATGATATCAGTCGAGTCATACCCTGTCATCCAAATTCTGAAGTGTAAAAAATGTTGTTGATGAAAACGGATTAAAATCAGCTTTGTTTGTGATATTAAAGTCCTCATTTGATGAGTATGCTAGGAATTGAATAAGCATTTCAATCATATACAACAAGTATGCCTATTCTTCTTAGATTTGAAGTCTCAAGTTTCTTCACACAGTATCGTACTCCTTATCTTAGTCTTAAGACTTTCTACTTTCTGGCTTTATTTCCAGACATTGTGGAAGGGGAAGGACCAGATGCTAGTGAAGGAGATTTGGTCGAAGTAAACTATGTATGCCGGCGCTCAAATGGATATTTTGTTCATAGGTAATTTTATAGACTTTGTTTTCAGTGTTCTTAGAACCAGCATAGAGAATGTTTCTCTTGATTAGGGTCCTGAGTCTTAACGTAGTAAGATTTACTTCTATGTGTCATAAACATGACCTTCTATCATCAGTCCTTCTCTATGAACTCTCTGTTCTATGCAGTACCGTGGATCAATTCAGCGGAGAAAGTGCCCCTGTCATACTTCCTTTAGATGAGAATAAGGTTAGTTATCGTTACATTCTAACAGATTAGAATTTAGAGAACTTTGCAGAAACGTTTGAGCTCAACAGTCATAATTATCTCTTTTTCTTGTCTACTTTATCTTCATATCATAAGTTGCACTATTTGACAGATCATAAAGGGCCTTAAGGAAGTTTTGCTTGGCATGAAGGTTGGAGGTATGTACCAAGGCTTAATACATTGTCATGCCCACATTACTTTCATTATTTTAATTTGTCTACTGCTACATCTTCTTACTTTACTGAGGCTTGTGTTTCTTTCACCATTTATTACATTTTTTGGCTGGTAAGAGAAATTTAATCAACATCCCAGATGCTTCCTCTTTGTAGTTACACATTAACTTTGCATTCGGCATTGAGGTGTACACATTGCTTCTGAGCAAATTTTGTATTATTTTGTGTATACAAGTGGTAATGTAGAATAACAAATTAATTTAATGGCCATAGTGACTAATCTTTCTGTTTCGCATATGAAGTATTTCTACTTCGAACAAATGTAATCAAATGACTTGTATTTCTTTTACAGGAAAGAGAAGAGCTTTGATACCGCCCTCTGTGGGATACATCAATGAAAACTTAAAGCCCATTCCCGAGGAGGTTTCACCGTTTCTCAAACTCTCTGTAACTTTGTTCTCCGATCGGCTATAGCTTTCCTAATGTTTATTTTTTTTATATAATTATTATTTACTAAAGCTGAATTTCCGTCTAGTTAACTGATACTGCTGCCTTTTGGTTGTCGATTGCAGTTTGGTCCCCGTCGGAGCCTCTTGTCTCATGCTAATGAGCCTTTGATATTTGAGGTGCAGCTCTTGAAAGTACTATGAGAGTTCATTTTAGATGTATGTATCCGATAAGTGATATATTTTTCAATTTATATTAAATTATTCAGACTCTCCATGTATTCAAAATCGATCCGGTGAATGGACACCTCATTTCTTGTGATATGAAACAGTTTCAATCAAGTAATGTTGTCTAAAGCACCTATGGGCAATAAAATAGTGAGTAGATATGTTGGTTTGAGCTGAAACGACTGCTTCACAGGTTGCTTCTGTTGACTTTCTGATGGAGCTTCTACTATTTAATTATGCTGCCAAAATTTTTAAATGCACTTATGATTAATATTCTGTTGGATTTAATAGTTGTAATACAATATTTGCAATGTTCTTCTATTCCTTGATATTACAAAATTTCACAAGATACACTGCTTTTTTTTTTTTTTTAATTCATCTTGAAGTGCTATATTATAAAAGTTATTTATTTCATGTTACCTATATTTAACTGGTTTGAAACTATATCATACGCAATATTATTTGTAACTTGATCAATCGTTCAGTCAAATAAAATACAATGACATCTTAAATTTGACTAAGCAGTGAAATTCATCGAAATTCTGTTTTGAAATTATAATAATCTGCTAAACACTCTTAAAATAGTCAAAATTTTAAAAACATCTACTGATGATCATATATGAAGTCGAGCAATGTTTTAAGTATTTAAAAAATGGTTACCATTATTCGTGGCACAATATCATATAAGCCCTATATATATTCAATGAATTTTCTAAAAATCAGATGGGTTCTTGGGCACTAAGCAAAACCTAAGAGGGGATAAATGAAATTCATCAATAGCATATTATCAAACAGATCCCAATAAAAAGAGGATGCTCCGCCTTTGTCCATCTCCAATTCTCCCCTCAGGCCCAATTTTCCTTCGTTTCCAAGCTACTCAATTTTGCAACCAACCAGAAGAAAGCTTACCATTAACACCAATCAAAAACCCTGTAAGCTACTTGTGTGTTTGGTTACTGAGAAAATGCAGAAAATGGCACAAGGGTGGTTCTCACAAAGCAGTAGTGGTGGTGGGACCGGCGACGATCAGCTGCAGAAATCGTCGTCTTCATTGTTAGCTGATTGGAACTCCTACGCATCTTCCAGAGACGATGATGACGGCTCCGGGTCGGCTTTTGGGTTCGATCTCGAAGCCGCCGTTAGGTCCGCTAATGACACGGTCTCTGGCACCTTCAATGTGTAAGCATCATTTGATCTCTTCTCCGTTCGTGCTAAATCTGTGAACTTGTTACCGGGTGTTGGTTGTTTTGCGTTATTGAACTTCAAAGTTTAAGACTGTTAGTGGGTTTTGTCCATTTTTACTACTTTTTTATGAGTTTGAAGAGATCCGTTTCCTGATTGATTGTTATATATTGTTTAAGTTTAATATCTGAGCAAGCTTGTTTGCGAATTGTTGTCGCAGTGAAGGAAGTAGATAATTCTGAGGACTTTGGGTGGATAGTTGTGTAAATATTTTAAAAACAGTTTGCTTTGGAACTGAGTTTGTGGATGAGCTTGCTCTAGTGTTTAATGTAAGTTTTACTGAGGTGGGTTTGATAGAAGAACTGTTAAAAGCACGAAAAGTGAGCATTTTTGTAAGTGTTTTGGTGCATTATAGGGGCTTTTGTTAGCCTGCCTTGTTGTAGATGGAGAGATGTTGTTCATGAGAAATCTTGTATCGCTAAACTGGCATTTGTTCCAAGGGATATGCTTCCTTTGAGAGAAAGACACTATAGTTTGCTGCCATAAAGTTCTTCTTATTGTTTTTCAAAATTGAAAACCAAACCTACAGCAAGATATTTGGTGCCTTTCTTTTTTTTAAAAAAAAAAAATTTTCTTGGTCTTTAATGATGCTTTATTGTTGTCTGAATCCTAGTTAGTAATGGAGTCAAAATGATCTGTGGATTGGTTGAAGATTCTTTCAGTTGGCTAGTTTGTTGCTCCTCTTTATTTACCCTCCCTTTTTAAGGGTTTAGGCAAGATTTGTATCTAAGAACTATCTCAAACGCAACCTAATTCCTTCTCCACCTGATTTTGATCCCTGTAGGGTATGCTTTCAGTAGCCTTGTTACTGTGGAAATTTTATGCTGCAATTCAGCTTTTGACTAGCATAATGTCATGTCAATTTGTAGCTGGTAGGTTAGGTGATTAACCTTTTGTCAGTAAAGCTAGTTGATAGGGTTATTGATCCTAATATGAGGTAGGATTTGGAGGATGGTTCAGATATGCCCATTCTAAAGGGTATAGATTGTTGCAGGGGTTTAGATAATACTGTTCCAAGACAAACTTAAGAGTTGGTTGCTTTCCAGTCTATGGGAAGGCAATACATTGAGATGCTGATCTGTGGAGTTATAAACCAGAGAGTGGTTTGAATGGATTTAGTAATTGAATTCTGGGATGGATCTATAGCTTATGTGTAAGTACTGAGTAGGGTTCCTGATTTCATGACTTAACAATGAGAGGTGACTACTGATATTCACAATGAGCCTAAGAAAATCATTTTAATTATGGAATGTGCACGGTAACTGCAAATTTATAGCTTTATATTCCATTTCAATGTTGGCTAGGATTGGTCAGCTCGATCTATTGTTGCTTTCTTTCTCTGTTATTTTTATTTATTATTTTTCATAGAATTGCATTAAAATTATATGAGATGGATCTAAGATTACCATGGGGATGATAACATAATACAATGAATGATATGGCAACCATTAATAAATTTCATGTCACTTGGAACAATATAATTGAGATAAAAATTAGAGAAGCATGGGATTACCTTTTTCTGTAAAGTTGTCATTATTGGAGAAAGAATTTAGGTTGACAAAATCCTGAAATTTGGTTAATGTGGCTACCAACATGGGAAAAGATGTTTGGGCAAATCTTCAATCAAACTCTTA
This sequence comes from Boswellia sacra, assembly GCA_013180625.2. NCBI lineage: Eukaryota > Viridiplantae > Streptophyta > Magnoliopsida > Sapindales > Burseraceae > Boswellia > Boswellia sacra. Next base: position 134,594 of record SNVD02008183.1, on the reverse strand, counting down.
TACTGATTTTTGTTTCTGTAGTGAAATTTTAATATGTAGTCACTTCTATGGAGATATTCTTCTCTAGTTGTAATTTCTCCTTTTGTTTTCATGCTCGGTCAGGGTTTCAAAAGGAGTGAGAGATCTACCTGGGAACCTCCAGTCTGCCACTAGTAATGTCCCTTCTGGAAAAGCACTTATGTATTTTGGCCTGCTTTTGGCCACTGGGGTGTTCTTTGTTTTTATCGCATTTACCATGTTCCTTCCTGTCATGGTGCTGATGCCCCAGAAATTTGCAATCTGCTTTACCCTTGGATGTGGCTTTATCATTGGGTCATTCTTTGCTCTTAGGGGTCCAAAGAATCAGCTAGCACACATGTCATCTAAAGAGGTATCTGTGCTATACTTAGATGTACCTCTATTCATTTTACGCAAGTGGGTTCCCTAAGATGTGGAAAATAGCCTTCTCTTAATTTATTTGTATTATCTAATGCTTTCTTTTCCTTTTCTTTTTCCTCTTTTGTCTGCTATTCATCCAGAGACTTCCATTGACTTTGGGATTCATAGGCAGTATGGTGGGCACCATATATGTTTCCATGGTTCTTCACAGTTACGTTCTCTCTGTGCTCTTCTCTGTGATTCAGGTACAAAACATCATGCTTTTTCCTTATTTACGGTTTCTTTTGTAGGAGTCTTGCTTTTTTGTCTTCTATGCATCATTGTCATTGTTCACTACTTCGCCATTTTGATTTTCTTCAAAGTAAATGAGCAGTTAGCTTGGAGTGGATTTAAATTTATCTAAATATCTGCTTCTTATTCATTCAGAAATATTAGGTGCACATTCAATAACTTACTGAGATATTATGTCATCTGATCTAATGTCAAAATTACTGTTTCCATGAGTTGTAGGTTCTTGCGCTTGCATACTATGCTATTTCCTACTTTCCTGGTGGATCTGCTGGGATGAAATTCCTCTCCTCAGCGCTTACCTCTTCAGTAATGAGATGTTTTGGGAGGTGACCTTTGGGCTCTCTCTTCTGTATGTTGCCCCTTGTACATTTTTTAATGTCCTTCTGTAAACCTAGTGTCGCTCTATGATGTTGCCTATTACATACCACAAGATTGTTAGAATGTTACAGAAGATTTCCCAAATTTTTGTTTACTGTAGTTACTATAACCATTTTTCCCTTACGAAGATGTGGGGTCTGAAATTTTGTTCTTTCTCAAGGTGTGAAATCTGGGGACGTGCTGTTTGAACTGTTGTAATGATAATGGGCTTGATGATGATTTTCAAAATATTAGGGGGAGTTTGTGCTTTTCCATTTCCTGAGTTGTTGGAAATAAAAAAAAAAACAAAGGAGTCTTTAAAGTCCATTAAGCAATTGACTAAATCAAAGTAAATAAAGAGATTAGCAAACTGACGGGTTCAAAAATCTTATTTGAAGAACTTACAAGTAAGCCAATTCAAGAACCTTCTCCACTGTTTTACATTTCTATATTTCTATGGCAAATACAAAAGGGGAAATTTGAAAAACAAAATGTGCAATTGATATATGCGGTGAAGACTCTGAAGGTAGTTTCCTTCTCAGGTTTCAATGTGTTTTTCCATCAAAACTTTTTTCCTCTTCAAATGGAATCAGCCTTCTCAATCGGGAAAACTATTATATCAAATTCAATAATGATAGATTTACAATCTTTCTATAACTCAAACTCTATATTTTGATGTAGCAGTCTATGTTTATATAGTAAAATCATATTAGAGACGTAATTTTCATCTCTTTTTTGTTTATCCTTTAGTAACGTTTTGCTATTTAGATTGTTACATCAGTTTATAGATTTTGAGTTATATGAAGGTTGTAAATCTAACGTTACTTTTTTAAATAATTACAATTCACAAAAAATTAATAAATCAAGACTCTTTAAATCATGTTGAAAATATGTTTTTGAATTCATTATCTTTATCAAATACATACAATTTAGGTAATATATATCAAAATTCTCCATTTAAATAATTAGTCCATTGTCAAAGACACTTCTAGTATAACTTAAGCACAGAACTCCATCACAAGACACGGGACCGCCATCTAGCACCATTAAAAAAAAATGCAACTCCCAGAATATATAATATATAATTATGGTTGAGTTTGTTATAAGAATATCATTGTGTGAACATGATCTTCAACAATTGATTCTTCTGCTGCAGAAATGGAATGGCTTTGAGTGCCTTTCAAGGCCTTAATTTATTTCTTTGTTTAATACCACAACCCTGCACAAATTTAATTTCTTAACTATTTTACTGGCTCGATCGGCTTTGAATGTCATCAGTCTAAGTCCCGTTACAAATATAATGTCTACAACCCTAAGGATTCTCTTTCTTTTTCCAAGTATCTTCTTTGCCTCATTTCTTATAATCAACACTCTTCACTTCTCTACTTGTTATTCCCTTGATGAGCAAGGCGAAGCACTTTTAACGTGGAAGAACAGTTTAAACAGCCCCAAATATGCATTAAAGTCATGGAATCCTGCAGACAGAAGTCCGTGCAAGTGGTTTGGGATCCATTGCAACTCAAATGGAGAAGTAGTAGAGATAAATCTCGAAGCATCAGCTTTGCAGGGTTCATTGCCTTCAAATTTTCAGCCTCTGAAATCCTTGAAGACCCTTATCATCTCTTCGTGCAATCTCACGGGCACCATTCCCAAAGAAGTTGGCGAATATCGAGAGCTCACTTTCATTGATCTCCGTGACAAATCTCTTTCAGGTGAAATCCCGGAGGAGATACGCAGGCTAAGCAAATTGCAACGTTTACATCTAGAGGCTAACTTTCTTGAAGGTGAAATTCCTTCTGGCATTGGAAACTTGTCAAGTCTTGTAAATCTGACAGTCTACAGCAATCAACTTAGCGGAAAAATTCCAAAAAATATCGGAGCATTAAACAAGCTACAAGTGTTTCGAGCAGGTTGGAATCATAATCTCAAGGAACAGCTGCCAACAGAGATATTAAACTGCTCCAACTCGGTTTGGTTAGGCCTTGCTGCAACCAGCATTTCTGGAAGTCTTCCTCCGTCGATTGGAAGGCTGAAGAGAATTCAAACCATAATCTTTTATAGATCACGACTGTCAGGTTCTATCCCAGAAGAGATCCTGAACTGCAGCAAGTTGCAGGTTCTGAGCTTGTATCAGAATTCAATATCCGGACCAATCCCAAAGCGAATCGGGAAGCTCAGCAAGCTCCAGACTTTATTCTTGTGGCAGAACAGCTTGGTGGGTAAAATTCCAGATGATCTTGGAAGTTGCTCTGAGCTGAAAGCCCTTGATCTATTAGAGAATCTTCTAACCGGCAGCATACCAAGAAGTTTCGGAAACCTTTCGAAGCTTCAAATGCTTCAGCTATTTGACAACTATTTGTCAGGTACCATACCTATTGAAATTGCGAATTGCACAGCGTTGTCTGCTGTGACAATAGACAGTAACGAAATTTCAGGTGAGATTCCTGTTGTTATTGGCAATTTAAAGAGCTTGACTCGTTTCTCTGCCGCGAAAAATCAGCTAACAGGCAATATTCCAGAGAGTCTTTCTCAGTGTCAGGAACTTCGGAGTCTTGATCTGTCTTATAATAACCTCTTTGGTCCAATACCGACATAGATTTTTTCATTAAAAAATCTTAAGAAGCTGCTTCCTACTCTCCAATATGTTTCATTGGGTGTAACACCTCTAGACATAGCTAGGAAACTGCACTACCTTTGCGGTTGATTAGCAATAAGGTTGACTTCATCATCGATGACATTGCGAGGAATCTAACACAAACAATTGTGATTATAAGTGGAAGATCTGGGGTCGTGCATAGATGAAGAAGATGGTTCACATGGGATGTGAAAGTAATGAAAGTGTATTTAGGCCCTAGCAGTCAGCCAGACCTTGCTAGACATTAGACTAGGTAGTAATTTATCTATACATATATATATATATATATATATATATATATATATATTTATATATATCTGGTTCTTATTCATCAGAAGATACTATGTTTACATGCAATATGCAGAACTTTGGAAATGAAACGTTATGTTATCTGATTTAATGCCAAAATTTTTGTTTCCAGAACCACTTGTATTCTCTTGCGCTTGCTTGCATGCTCTACTATTTTCTTTTTTCCTGGTGGATCTGCCGATGAAATTCCGGGTGGATGTATGGAGAGGGATTTTATTGTACGTTGTGGAAAACTAAGAGACTTTCGGCAACACCAAAAACAACAACATGGATGCGATTTTAGCAATGTGAAATACACGCTACCAAAACTCGTTTTTCTTCTAGTGGAGGGATAATGGTTTGACTTGAGCTTATCATGACAAACTCTTAATTTCAAAAGGACATTATTGATAGCAATTCGCCCATCTTTTTGACTAAGAAAGTCAACGTAAAAGAAAGATATTAGCAAACTGAAGAGTTCAATCTCTTATATGAAATAATCAAAAGTATATTATATAAGGGAAACAAAAGGGAAAAATCAAAATAATTAATGCCTGACGCGGTTGAGAATATGGGGTTAGTTTTATCCTCGGGTTGCCTTGTTTCTCATCCTTCTCTATAGAATTTTTTCCTCTTCTTTGAAATGGAATGAAACGGCCTTCTCAATATGGAAAACTGTTTTCTTAAATCATTGAAATTAAGAAAAATTCAACAAATCAAAACTCTTAAAATCATGTTCATAATATCATTTTAGAATTTATATTATCACTTGCATATAATTCTTTAATTTCACCTACTCAAAACTCTCTGTGAATATAACTCTTTTACAATTGCAATCTCATCTTTGGCCCCATAAAAACTTCACCTTCAAGACAAGTACTAGTCTCAGGCTTGAATAGTTGAGTTTATTATAGGACTATCATAGTACTTGTGTACATGCCTCCCACCATTATAATCTGTGAGAAAATATGAACAGTTTCTTTTACATCTTAAACCGAGCAAAGGGAAATATGGGCAATGATATGTGGGGTTGAAGCATAGATATACGAACCACCAACTCCATGGATCACATGTTGTCATAACCCAACAAAAAAGGGTGTGGTCATATCCCAACCAAAAAAAAAAAGGGTCTTTCGAATTATCCTTGATCGATGAACAATTCTTTGGGGCGACCCCTTTTGCAAGCCGAATTACGTATTCAATATAAATTAAGTAGTTCTTTAATCCTATCTTTCTATCTTGCTTGTCTGAACATGTTGTTTAACTTTTGACTCTTTTGCAAACTTAATTATTTTGCGCTTTCTTTCTTTCTTGCTTGTGTGAACATGATCTTCAAATTGATTATTCTGCAGAAAGGGGATTAATTAATTAAGGAATCATCATAATGTGTTGCTTTCCAGTTCATATTAATTTGTTGTGGCGCTTAATAATAATGAATTTAAGCCTAATGTAATGAAAGAAAAGATAGTGGAAACTTTCATAAATTTAGACCACTTAAAAAGTGATTGCCCGCCACCTGAGTCATTTTATTGGAAGATTTAATAATCAAGTCTAATTATACGAAAGAAGACTAAAGCACATTCAATGGGTTGCGGGGCTGGTTCATTTGATCATTAAGTTGTCCGGAAAAGATCAAATTTTCTCATCTCTAAGCAATGTCCGCAACGCTAAGGCATCTCTTTCCATTTCCGAATATCTTCTTCACCTCATTTATCATAATTAACTCTCTTCTCTTCTCTACTTTTTATTCCCTCGATGAACAAGGCCAAGCACTTTTAATGTGGAAGAACAATTTAAACAACTCCAGTAGAAATACATTGAAGTCATGGAATCCTGCCGACAGGAGTCCATGCAAATGGTTTGGGATCCATTGCAACCCAAATGGAGTAGTAGTAGAGATAAATCTCAAAGCATCATCTCTGCAGGGTTCATTCCCTTCAAATTTTCAGCCTCTGAAGTCCTTGAAGACCCTTATTATCTCTTCGTGCAATCTCACAGGTACTATTCCAAAAGAAGTTGGCGAATATCGCGAGCTCACTTTAATTGATCTCAGTGACAACTCTCTCTCAGGAGAAATCCCAAAGGAGATATGCACGCTAAGAAAATTGCGAAGTTTATATCTCAACACAAATTTTCTTGAAGGTGAAATTCCTTCTAGCATTGGAAACTTGTCAAGTCTTGTATATCTGATACTCTACGAAAATCAACACAGCGGGAAAATTCCAAAAAGTATTGGAGCATTAAACAAGCTACAAGTGCTTCGAGCAGGTAGGAATCAAAATCTCAAGGGTGAGCTGCCAAAGGAGATAGGAGACTGCACCAACTTGGCCACGTTGCGCCTCACTGAAACCAGCATTGCTGGAAGTCTTCTCCGTCAATAGGAATGCTGAAAAGAATTCAAGAGATAGACATTTCTCACATACAACTGTCAGGTCCTATCCCAGAAAAGATCGGGAACTGCAGCGAGTTGCGATATCTGTCCTTATCTAACAATTCAATCTCCGGACCAATCCCAAAGCGAGTCGGGGAGCTCCGAAAGCTTGAAACTTTACTTTTGTGGAAGAACAGCTTAGTGGGAACAATTCCTGATGAACTTGGAAGCTCCACAGAGCTGACAGTTATAGATTTCTCAGAGAATCATCTTACTGGCAGCATACCAAGGAGTTTTGGAAACCTTTTGAAGCTTCAAACGCTTCAGCTATTTGATAATTATTTGTCAGGTGCCATACCGATTGAAATTGGAAACTGCACAGAACTGGAAGATATAGATCTCTCAATTAATCTTCTTACCGGCAGCTTACCAAGAAGTTTTGGAAACCTTTTGAAGCTTCAAATGCTTCAGCTATTTGTCAACTATTTGTCAGGTACCATACCGGTCGAACTTGCTAACTGCACAGCTTTGTCTGCTCTGAGAATACGCCATAACGAAATTTCAGGCGAGATTCCTTTTGTTTTTGGCACCTAAAGAGCTCAACTGGTTTTATTGCCGGCAAAAATAAGCTAACGGGCAATATTCTAGAAAATTTTCTAAGTGTCTGGAACTTGAGGCTCCTAATCAGGCAATAAAATTCCTCTCCTCGGCACTTACCTCTTCAGTATGTAGTTGACCTTGGGCTCTTTCTTCTGGATATGCCCCTTTTTATATTTCTTCATGTTTTTCTGTAAAGCCATTGTCCTTTTTACTTAGAACAAGATTGTTAGAATTAATGGAACTATGCAGAAATATTCCCACATTTTGATCTACTGTAGTGTAGTTACTATAAATATTTTTCCCTTACGAAGATGTGGGGTCTTGAAATTTATTCTGTTCTTTCTCAAGCTGTGAAATCTGGGCATGTACTCTATGAACTGTTATATAACCTTTTATCCTTTCAAAGACGTGGGTTCGGAAAATTTTCTTTCTGACTCTCTGAAATATGGGTATCTGCATGGCTTTTTGGTTGCAGGTAATGTAGTCTAGGCCCAAAATACATAAAGATTAAGGAATCACGAATCGGTTATTGTTTAGATAATCCTAATGTAATTTGTGTTGAACCCTTCAGGAAACTCTTTGATTACGTGATTGTCTAAAAAATAGCAATGTGCACTGCGTGTTTTTGAAATTCTACAATTATGTGATTTTTAGCAACATATTTGGTGTTGCCAAAACTTCTTTGGCAATATGCAGAAATGGATTTTAACATACATTGCCGAAAAAATTAAGGGACTTTCAGCAGCTCAATGAATAACAATATGCGTTTACAGGAAACCCCCTAGCAAAGTGAAATACAGGCTACTAGAACTATTTTTTTTTTCTAATGGGGAGATAATGGTTTGACTTTTGTTGGGCTTACCTTGAGAAATTAAATCCTTAATTTCAAAAGGACAGTATTGATAGTAATATTATTGCCCATCTTCTTCACTAAGAAAATCAAAGTAAAAGAAAGAGATTATCAAATGAAGAGTGCAAACATCTTATATGACATAATCAAAACTATATTCTATATATGATCAAACAAAAAAGAAAATCAAAATAATGCTTAATGTGGTTGACATGGTGAAGACTGTGCAGTTAGTTTTATTCTCAGAATGCCTTGTTTCTCATGCTTCTCGATCGAATTTTTTCCCTCTTCTTTCAAATGGAATTGAACCTTCTAAATCTGGAAGTACTATTTTCTCAAATTATTGAAATTAACAAAAATTCAACTAATCAGAACTCTTAAAAGTTAAAATCATGTTCACATTATCATTTTGGAATTTATTATCAAATGCATATAAATAATTCATTTAATTTCACCTAATCAAAACTCTTAATGCATATAACTCTATTACAATACAAGACATATACATGGCGACCACACCTTTGGCCCCATAAAAACTTCAACTACAAGACAAGTGCTACTCTCAGGCTTGAATAGTTGAGTTTATTTTAGGAATATAAAAGTACTTGTAGACATGCCTCCCCACCATTATATATATATCTACATAATCTGTGATAAAATATAAACAGTTTCTTACAATTGATACTTCCATGGATTGACTATTCTCAGGAGCCACAAGCAACCAACCCTTTCTTGCTTGTGTGAAACATGGTTCGTCAACTCTTGACCCTTTCGCAAACCTGATTATATTTTATAATTAATTTGCTTTTCTAGTATCTTTCTCTTTCTTGCCTGTTTAAGGCCTTCATTTCTTTGTTTAATACTAGAACCCTGCACAAACTCTTTTACAATGCGGAAATTAATATCTAATCTATTGGCTTGACTTTGAATGTTGTTGGTCAAAGTCTAGACCCACATCTTTTAATTTGATTAATATTGTTACCAACGCGGTTGCCAGGATGGTAATTAAGAAAACTTTTCTCGTATAAATATATAAGCTTTATATTGTGGTCTTAACATTAATCAAGGAATATAACAATGATTTGTTGCTTTTCAGTTTTCACCTTGATTTGTGGCACTCAATAATAATGAATTTAAACCAAATACGTATTTGAAAGAGCAGTAACAAATGTTAGGTCCTTACAGTATTGAAAAGATAATATTGGAGACACGTCGTACAGCAAATGCGATAACGCATGGTTCACCAAATAATGAATTAAATTGACCACCACCCCAGTCTTTGGACTATTTAAGATCGATGACTTGATGATAAAGTCTGATTATGGGATAGAAGACTAAAATACATTCAAATGGGACTGTTGTGTTTAGTTCGTTTGACCTTGACCATTAAGTTGCCCCAAAACGGATAAATTGTTGTCATCGATCTAAGTAAAGTCTGCAACTCTAAGGCATCTCTTTCTTTTTTCCAAATATCTTCTACACCTCATTTCTCATAGTGAATATTATCTCCTCTTCTCTACTTGTTATTCCCTTGACGAACAAGGCCAAGCACTTTAAACGTGGAAGGCCAGCTTAAAAGCCTCCAAATATGCATTAAAGTTGTTAGTTTTGGCTTATAAATCATAGTTGAATTTGGTTTCAGATCTAGAGACTTGTGTTCTTGCACAATAAGGATTGCACTCTTATGCAACCTGGCAGAAATGTTGCGCTCCTACGCAAGTTGAGTTGCACAACTATGCAATGACAGGGACAAGACACTTCGTCTTCAGGTAGAGACCTTACGCTCCTTCACAAGACATATTGTGCCGTTGCGCAAATGGCTATTACTGTTCATGACTAGAACACTATTTAAAGACTTTCTTTTCTTTTTGAGAGAGAATTTCTAAATATTCTCTTGTAAGGTTTCTAGGAAAACGTGTAGGGCTAAGAAGGAAGCGATTCTTAGTAAGAGAAAGTATTGTGATACCTTGTAATCCGTATTTCTTCATAGTGAAATTCTTCTGCAGTTTTACCAGTGGATGTTCCTTGAACTGAACCATTTAAGTTTTGGTGTTGTCCCCTGTGTTTATTATTACTTATTTGTTTGCTAGCCTTGATTTAAATCTCTATTGTGCTTTGTTATTGCTTGACTCTTGGGTGGAATTGGTTGGCAAAGATCATTGATTTCACAATAATCTGGTATCAGACCTTGGTTTTTGGCTTGTTTCTACATACAACCTGTTCATGAAAATTCCTAAATGAGAAGCAATGGTTGGAACAAAGTTTAAAATAGAGAAGTTTGATGGCAAGGGTGATTTCGGTCTTTGGAAGAAGAAGATAATGGCAATTCTCTTGCAGTAGAAGCGTGCGAAAGCTTTTAAAGGTAAAACTACCCTTAAAGAAAATCTGCCTGAGCAGGAGAAAGATGAGATAATTGAGACAGCCTATAGCACTCTGATACTCTACCTGACAGATAATGTTCTATGACAAATCGATGGAAATGATAATGTGACAAAAGGTTTGGCTAAAACTTGAATCTTTGTATATGACTAAATCTTTGTCTAATAAGATTTATCTTAAAGAGCAATTGTTTGGGTTCAAGATGGACCCATCTAAGGCACTAAAAGATAATTTTGATGACTTTAAAAGATTGTGGTTGACCTTGCTAATATCGATGAGAAGATTAATAATAAAACCAGGTAGTTATACTCTTAAACTTTCTACTAGATAATTTCAGAGAGGTTAAATCTGCTATTAAATATGCTAGAGATAGTTTTGATTTGGATAATATACTTGGAGCTCTGAGATCTAGGGAGTTTGAAATTAGAATTGAGAGAAAGACCAAAAATAATGAAAAGGGTTTGGCAGTGAGAGGTAGATCCGAGAAGAGAGAGTAAAAAGGTAATGACAAGTCAAGATCGAAGTCTAAATTCAAGCAAGAGAAGAAATGCTATCACTGTAAGAAGAAGGGTCACTTTAGGCATAACTGTCCTGATTAGAAGAACAAAAATGAGAATGGAGTTGAGTATGGTGATGCAACTATGGCATCAACATTTAATTATGAAGGTGTACAGGTTTTCACAATGTCAGACATGAGATCTGATGGTGAGTGGACTCTCAATTTAAGTTGTACATTCCACATGTGTCCTAATTTTTTTTGCTTCATATCAATTTGTTGATAGGGAAAAAGTTTTGACGAGGCATAATGTAGCTTGTGATACGGTGGGAATCGGTTGTCTCATATTTAGGATGTTTGATGGTCTATCAGAATATTAAAAGAAGTAAGGCATGTTCCTGGGTTAAAAAGAAACTTGATTTCCTTGGGCACATTGGATAAAACGGGTTGTGAATAGAAGATGTCCTCTAGGATGTTACATGTAACAAATAGGGATGGCAAAATCGGGTGTGGGTGCGGGTTTTGCATTTTTACACTTGGACCGAATGATGTAAGGTCGCCCACGATCATAGAATTTTTCCCGGGTTTTCTTTGTACGATGTGGATGCAGTTTTCCCTGGATTTGTATATCCCCTCCCTACCTCGTATTTTACCCCGATTTAATCCCCACAAATTCTCCGGTCTTGTGATTCTACATGCTATATTTTGTAACTTTACTCTATTTCAATTCATATTAAAGCAAAAAATGCTTGCTACCAAGTACCAAGCCCCCCATTAGGCCTATTACAATACAAATAGAGAAATCGAGGCTCATAACAATACAAATACACAAATGAAGTTCTGTACAAATATTCAAAACAAAAGCTCATTACTACAATACAATACAAATATTAGTATACATCTTACATACAAAAATCCAAAATCCAAAATCCAAATTCTCATTACAAAATCATAAATTCAAGTGATTCAATGAAAGTCCTAGTATCCTAGAAGTGTAATAATATAATATTACATATAAAATTATATATATATTTTTATTTTTAAAATTATCCGCTGCAGGTGTGGTACGAGGATGGTAAATACCACACCTGGATTTTAAAACCAATTTCATCATCGCCTCCGTATTGTATCCCTGCAAATACAAATAAAATTTCATCCGAAAAATCTGGCTAAAAACCGGGTACTTGCATCCTTCGGATTTTTTGCCATCCCTAATGACAAAGAGAGTACTAGTTGTCATGATAGCTAAGATTCACAATGACTTGTATGTGTTGAAAAGAAGGTTTTAACTAAAGAACTAGCAGTAGAAGAAGTATCTGATAAGGATAAAACTAAGCTTTGGCATCAAAGGCTTGATCACATCAGTGAGAGAGGTTTGAAAGAACTGAGCAGTCAATGGTTATTGTATGGTGATAAAGTAGGTAAACTTGAGTTTTGCGAGCACTGTGCCTTTGGGAAGTAATATCGGCTAAGTTCCTCAATGGGTGTTCATATTACAAATGGTACTTTTGATTATGTGCATTCAGATCTCTGGGGTCCAACTAGCAAGCCTTCATATGGTGATAACAAGTATTTCTTGTCCTTAGTTGATGATTATTCTAGGAAGGTGTAGATTTACTTGTTGAAACATAATAATAAAGCTTTTGAAAAGTTTAGACGGTGAAAAACGCTCGCAGAAACTCAGACTGGTAAAAGTGTAAAAAGAATTAGGACCGATAATGGGCTTGAGTTTTGTAATCATGAGTTTGATTATTATTATAAAGAACATAACATTGTGAGACATAAAATAGTTGGGCATACCCCAAACAAAATGGCTTAGCTAAGAGAATGAATGGACTTTGGTACAACAAGTTAGGTGTACACTTTTTAATATAGGATTCGGAAAAGAGTTCTAGATTGAAAATGTGAGTACTACAATTTATTTATTGAATAAAAGACCTTCTACAACCATTAATTGTAAAACACCTGAGAAACTTAAGAGTGTTTGGCTGTACAGCATATGCACACGTGAATGATAGGAAGTTAGAGCCTAGAGCATTGAAATGTATCTTTGTTGGTTACCTCGAAAGTATAAAAGGCTATAGATTGTGGCATAAGGCCTAAGGAGTATCAAAACGATTGTTAGTTGAGATGTTGTCTTTAATAAAGATGAAATTCTGGGATTGACAGTGCAACATGTTGGAGTTTCTAGGTTAGGCAAATATGAGGCAACTGGTTTAAGGTTACAGACTGTTGGTTTTGAGATGGAGCATGTAAGCATTGTTCGTCAGCAAGTAATTAAGGATGCACCTTACCCAAGGATAAACAACAAAAAATACCACAGCCTAATTATAGACTAGCGAGGGGCAGAGAAAGGAGGCAGATCAAACTTTCAAAAAGGTATGGGTATTCTGACTTTGTGACTTATGCTTTGTATACGGCTGATGTGATTGATGGGAATGAGCCACTTACACACCTTAAGGCCGTGAGTTGTGATGAATCCGTCTAATGAAAAGAGGTAATGTTAGATGGGATTAATTCTTTCACTACAAGAAAAATGATCATATTTGACGGTCTTAAAAGCGCCACCAATGGCACCGTCAAATATAGTCAAAATTGACTATATTTGGCAGTCAGTCAAAATACCAAATATGGATCTGACTATACTTGACGGTTTTTTACCGCCAAATATAATACGTTTAAAAATTAAAAAAAAAATACTTAGCAGTTTTTGGCTACCAAGTATAATAATTTCAAAAATAAAAATAAAAAATATACTAGATCTCAAGTTACAAAAGGGGAAAGCAATACTATAATGGGTGATCTCAAGTTAAAAAAAAATGCAGAATCCTCCTGTTGGCTTGGTATCTCCCTTCTCCTCATACTTTTATCGCTGATTGATACCACCAAAGCTCTTATACTGCTTGTCCTCACATTATTATGGATCACTCTTTGTGGGTTTTGATGATGCTCAGCTTCTTTACAATTTAAGGTTGCTGCAGCAGCCTTTCTTACTCCAATCTCTAGGGGAAACAAAAGCTGTATAGTGTTTCAAAGAACAGTGTCCACGGTACAAGATCTTCCATTGATGCAAATCAAGCAAATGTATTACAATAACAGAACACCTTGCAATTGAAATAGCTAATCAGCTTGAATATTTGGATGAGTAATTTACATTATTAATTGTTTGCACTTTGGGCACTTCCACATTTATCAGCAGCAGATCGCAAACATTTCTTATAAAAACTACAAACAAATAGAAATACTAGTTGTAAAACAGATATAAACAAAAAATAAAAAAGTAGAGGAAAAATCAGACGTTAACTCCATCTATTTTTGTGGCCATAATTGGCAAAAACAAAAAAAGAAAAGAAATTCGTGTAAGCAATAGAAATTGCTGGCTTTACCTGTGTCCACAAGTTGTGGTACTAGGTTCATAGCAAATCTCCAGACAAATCTGCCATATAAATGATCCATGGAAGTTATAGAATAACGAAATGCAACCCAAAAACTTAAGCTCCATCGACACAGTAACCAAGCAATTGAACAAAGTTTTCATGCTTCAACCTCGAAACCATGGAAACCTGTGAATTAATACATCAATTGGTATGTGATTCTGAAATATGGCATGATACCATGCCGATGCTAGTAATATAAGAAGTTACTGTCAGCAACTAAACCTGCGCTAAGTACATTGGCTTCTCATTGGGGAAGAAGTTGTTGTCTTGTTAGCCCCGCCCCATTCTCTGTACACATCTGCAACAAATTCAGGTTAATTTAGCAACTTCATTGCGAATGGCGACCAAATGAAACAGTTTCTCAAGACATTATAACATTATTGTAGCCTCATTGATTTTTTACTTCTAACAGAAACAAGAGCTTACATAATAAGCTGTGACTACACCAGCTGAATCACCTCCAACCAACTTCAATTTCATGCTGAACCATCCAAATTTGTATCTCTGCTTGGTTTGAAATCCACAGCCTAGTCAAAATTTCTTCAAGAAATAAATATATATGTATATGAAGAAAAACAGATTAAAATATGCATTGCTCATGAATATTGCTTATGCATACTTGTATCTTTGTCTAAAGAGAGATACCAGATCTGCCCATCTTCAGAAGTTTTAAAATGATCTTCAGACCACATTATACTGAAGTTATCTTCAAAAGATCCTTTTGAGTCAGCTGCTTTAGATGAAGAATAACAAGCAGCCATTAGTGCTGCAATGAAGAGAAGATTAGCCAATGAAGAGACCATCCTCTCCAATTTTTAGTGCAGGGGAAAAGCAAAGGAATGAGCTTTTTCTTAGCTAGATCTCTGTGAAGATTATGTACATTAAGTGCCTCATCGTATTGGGAAAAGGATAGTTCACATGAAGGGTATAACTGGAAATCGATTTGACATCTAATAATTATTTCTGATTTATAATTTGTTGCAATTCTCTCAAGTCTTACCCATATAAGTAACACAAGATTCATCGATTTTAAACAAATTTGATGCATCAAGGTCAATAATGCGATTACTATTCACAAAAGCTGACATGGGCATTTTGGAAACGCATTTAACATGGTCTATGTTTATATATCTGCATAAATAAAAAGATTGGAAGGAGAAAGCTAACTTCAGCCAGGCTGCCCTCCAATTGGTTTTAGCAGAATAAAATTGGAGGTGGGGACGCTTTTTTGCCTGTATGAACGGGAGTGATTTTGATTGGTCGTATAATAATCAGAAAGTTATTTGGATTTGACAACTGGATTTGGCGATCGGGAACAAACTTCTTTAGTTTCCCAACCTTGAAAAGATATAGGAAAATTGGGCAGCTAGAATATTTGTCTAAAGAGGGTTGCTGATAACTGATGCGAAGTCTACTATCTCACATCAGAAAGTGAGGTGATTAAGTCAGACTTTTATGAGTGTTCTACTTAAAACATGTAGAGAATGTTGAAACTCCAGCAATTTAATACAAGAAAAGCATATAGTCCCTACAATTCCTACCCAGAAAATTTAAAAGAAAAAATAAAAATCTTCAAGAAACTTAAAGATCTAATGTAATACACACCTAAGAAGTTGGAGGACTGAGTTTGTATAGTGAAGAATGGAGGACTGAGTTTGCATAGTGAAGAATTCTCGAAATAAACTATGTAATTGAAAATCTGAAATTGATTTATGTTCCTTCTATAAGCAATGAGAGCAATCAAAAGCCATATGTTGTTTACTAAATTATATATTTTCTCTTATTTCAAAACATAATCAAAAGACAAATAAAAACTTCAAGAGAAAAAAAAAGGGTTCAAACGGACCTTGCCAGGAGTAGAGGTTCTTGGGTTTGCAGGCGCAGATGGAGTGGCATGAATGTCCAACACCATGCCTCCTATGATCACTGCCTCTGCTTCCTTCTTTTGTTCTTTCAACTGCTCGGCCTTCAACATAACCTTGGTTGGATACAATAAACATGAAATCAGAATTAGATTTTGATTAAAAACAGACGGCAATGAGAATGGAAAGGTAGTCGACAATGGTGAATGAAAGACACACAATCAAACAGCACATACGGTCTCACATGAGCAATTCACATTTTATGCTAGAAAAAAGAAGTGTCTACATCAGCAACAATTCAGAAAACATCTATAAGGTGAACTGAGCAATGTCGCTCCTCATTTATAAAAAAAGAGACACAAACCAAATGGCAGTAAGAGCATTAACTCATTAGCAAAACAAAAAGCAAATTAAAGCGCAAATTAAAGCACAAATTCCATTTTCATCAACGTTCATAAAATTCATGGCATGAACTTACAGTATACATCATGCTTATAACAAAATCAACCAACCAACAATTCAATAACCGGAAATAAAAACAGAAACAATAAGAATCGAACTACAGGGCATCCTTGTAATTCCTTTGTCGAAGCATCTCTTCTCTTACTCTCTTGATCTCCTCTTCTCTTTCCATCCTTTCTTTCTGACACATCAAAACCAACCAACTCCTACATTATTCTCGTTGCTAAGATCATCAATTAGAAACCAACCAAAAATTTACATTAGAAATTCTAGGGTTTCGACCTAATTGGAAAATGATATGGCACAAAATCAAACAGGAAAGTAAAGTTCAGGGAAAGATGTTAATATCAACTGTAACAAACAGTTATGAGAATCTGAGATTGTGAGTGATTATCGTTTTGAGAGATAAAAGATTAGACCTTTTCATCTTGATGGAAAGCGATCCAGACGTGGAGTTTGTCCATGGAATGCCAGAAGATGAAGGCTCCCAGTGACATTGCGAAGAACGTTGACACTTTCACCATCTTTCTTCTTTTTCGCCGATGATTATTAAGAACGCCCAACGAGTTCCCATCGTTGACCTCCTTGCCCACCGGAGTTGAAAACGCGGCTAATCTAGGTTGGGTGTTTGATGACTTGGGGCTGGGCATGGCGATTGTAGTTGGCGATGTGGTGATAGACGCAAGGTGCCCAAACGATAGTTGATGCCCCAACTGACAGGACTGGAAACCCTAGGCTATGGCAGTGTTGGCGCTATGGTGGTGTTGGTGGAATGGAAGAAATTGATGGAGGTGGTAGTGGCGGCAATCAATAAGAAAAAGAACATGATCTTCATTTTTTATTTTGCCCTACTTTCAACCAAAACGACATAGTTTTGGATGTACAATTTCTTTATTAATTTTTACTTTATTACTTTTTTAATTTTAAATTTTGATGAGTAACTTTTTAAATATAAAATTATATTATTTAACAATGATTTTTATATATTCCTAATTCATAAATTTTTTAAATAAATAAATAATTAATTCATTTTCTTAACTTCTAAATTTTTATATTATTTTATTTATTTCTTTAAAATTTTGTTTAAAAATTTATATTTACCAATGAATTAAAATTTATTTCTTATTTTATAAAAAATTAATTAAATTTTATTTATTTTAAAAATTTATATATTATTATATTTCTGTGCATGCTTGTCACTATCTAAAAATATGATAAATATATAATAAAGTATAAAAAAGAGTGACAAATATGAGGAAAATGCAGGTTTGACTTCTAGATCAGTGTTATATTTCTCACTTTTTTTTAAAACCGTTAAATAAAAAAATTGTAAAGTGACAAATATTTAAAAAATTCTTGTAGTGTTTAAATAAGAATAAGATATGGTAGATTGTAGAGAAGCTTGAAAAACAAAAGCTTGTTGGTTGTAAATGGATATTGAAACGAAAGGAACGGTTGTCAAGTGAGAAGCCTAGATACAAGGTGAGGTTAGTGGCTAAGGGGTTTACACAGCATGAGGGGATTGTTTTGATCTTAGGCTTGAGCAAATGGATGTCAAAACTATATTCTTGCATGGTGAGTTAGAAGAGAAGATCTACATTAGCCAGCCTGAGGGATCTGAGCTTCTAGCTAAAGAACATTATGTTTGCTTATTGAGGAAATCATTGTATGATTTGAAGCAAAGTCCAAGATAATGATATCTACGGTTTGATGCATTTATAGTGAGTAAAGGTTCTCAATGAGTTCCTATGATAGTTGTGTTTATTATAGGAGAACCACATGTCTGGATATGGTCTACTTGCTCTTGTATGTTAATGATATGCTCATAGCCAGTAAGACAATCTTAAAAATCCAAAATTTGAAGGAGTTGCTACAAACTGAGTTTGTAGCAAGATGATATTGGGGATAGACATTCACAAAGACAGAGACAAAGGTATACTCTTTTTATCTCAGAAAAACTATTTTGAAAATGTCTTGCATCAGTTTAACATGAGTGGTGCAAGGTTGTTAGTGTACCATTGGTAGCATATTTTAGACCCTTATCTGAGTTGTGTCCCAAGATAGATTAGGAGAAACTTCAAATGTATAAGATTTCATATGCGAACGCAATAGAGAGTGTCATGTACTTGATGGTGTGTATTCGTCCAGATATTGTACAGGCTGTATCAGTTGTTAGTAGGTTTGTGACGAATACAGGAAAGGTTCATTGTGAAGCAATAAAATGGTTGCTGAGATACTTGAAAGGATCATTCAGTAGAGGATTGATGTTTAGTAAAATAGAACAAGAAAGAATAGTTTTGAGGTGTTTTGTTGATATAGATCATGCAGGGGATCTTGATAAAAGAAAGTCTCAAACGGGCTATGTGTTCACATTTAATGGAAGATGTGTTAGTTGAAAAGCTCAGTTATAGTCCATTGTTGCTTTATCAACTACAGAGTCTGAATATATAGCTGTTACTAAAGCTACAAATGAAGCTTTATGGTTAATGGGTTTGGTAGCTAAACTTGAAGTGTTACAAAAGTCTATGACTGTGTTTTTTGATAGTCATAGTGCTATATATATGACGAAGAATCATATTGTATCATGAACGTACTAAGCATATTGATGTAAAGTTGCATTTTGTTCGTGATGTTATAGCGAAATGGCATATAAAAATGGAGAAGATTTCTACGAAAGGTAATCCTACTAATATTACTACGAATGTAGTACCATTAAGTAAGTTCTTGCATTGTCTAGATCTGTTAAAGGTCTAGGATAAGATTCCTTGATGAGTTCTATTGAAGGAAGACTGTAGTGTGTTATGGAGATAGAGGATTTGAGATCCAAGATGGAAATTTGTTAGTTTTGGCTTACAAATCTTAGCTGAATTTGGTATTAGACGTAGGGACTCGCACTCCTACACAAGAAGGACTACGCTCCTGCACAATGTGATAGAGATGTTGCACTTCTGCATAAGGTGAGTTGAGTCGTTATGCAACAACGGGAAAAAGACGTTTCATCTTCAGGCAAAGACCTTGCACTCCAGCGCAAAGCACATTATGCCATTGTGCAAATGGTGGTTACTGTTCATGACCAGGACACTATTTAAAGACTTTCTTTTCTTTTTGAGCGAGAACTTATGAATATTCTTTTGTAGGGTTTCTAGGAAATGTGTAAGGCTAAGAAGGGAGTGATTCTAGTAAGAGAGATATTGTAACACCTTGTAATCCATTTTTTTTATGGTGAAATTCTTCTACAGCCTTCCAAGTAGATATAGGTTCTCCTTGAACCAAACCACTTAAATTTTGGTGTTATCTATTGTGTTTATTATTGCTTTTGTTTGCTTGCCTTAATTAAAACCTCTATTGTGCTTTGTTATTGCTTGACTCTTGGGTGAAATTGGTTGGAAATATCCTTGGTTTCATAATATTAAAAGTCATGGAATCCTGCAGATAAAAGTCCATGCAAATGGTTTGGGATCCACTACTGTAATTCAAATGGAGGGTTCATACCCTTCAAATTTTCAAATTCTGAAGTCCTTGAAGGCCCTTATCATCTCTTCATGCAATCTCACAGTCACTATTCAAAGAGAACTTGGCGAATATCTCGAGCTTACTTTCATTGATCTCATTGACAGTTCTCTTTCAGGTGAAATCCCAGAGGAGATATGTAGGCCAAGCAAATTGCAGCGTTTATATCTAGAAGAAAACTTTCTTGAAGGTGAAATTCCTTCTGGCATACGAAACTTTTCAAGTCTTACATTTCTGATACTCAACAGGCGGAAAAATTCCTAAAAGTATTGGAGCGTTAATATAAGCTGTTGGTGTAAGGTTACTTCATTTCGTTCAAAGGAACAAAAGAGCCCCTCCCCTAAGCCAAAACTTTGACGGAGCAGCTTATTTGTTTCTCATGGTTCTCGATAGAATTTTTTTCCTCTTCTTTCGAAGGGAATGAAACCTTCTCAATCTTGAACTATTTTCTCAAATCATTGAAATTAACAAAAGTTAAGGTAATCAAAACTCTTAAAATCACGTTCACAATATCATTTTAGAATTTATATTATCAAATGCATATGATTCATTGAATTTCACCTAATCAAAATTCTTTATGCATACAACTCTGTTACAATTGCAACCTCATCCTTGGCCCTATGAAAACTTCACCTTCAAGACAAGTGCTAGTCTCAGGCTTGAATAGTTGAGTTTATTATAGGAATATCATATTAATTGTAAACATGGCTCCCACATTATACATGTATAGAATCTATGAGAAAATATGAACAGTTTCTTATTATGCCGTCATGAATTGACTATTCTTAGCAGCCACAAGCAACCAACCCCTTTTTTTTTCTTTTCCTTGCGCGAAAATGTTCATCAACTCTTGACCCTTTCGCAAACCCAATTAATGAAATTGACCACTACCTCCGTCCTTGGATTATTATATGAAAGAAGACAAGAATATATTCAATGGGTTGTTGTGTTTGGTTGGTTTTATCATTTAAGTTATCCCAGAACGGATAGACTATGTTGGCATCGATCTCTAAGCAATGTCTGCAACTCTAAGGCATCTCTTTCTTTTTCCAAATATCTTCTACAACTCATTTCTCATAGTGAATTATCTCCTCTTCTCTACTTGTTATTCCCTTGATGAACAAGGCCAAGCACTTTTAACGTGGAAGAACTGCTTAAAGAACTCCAAAGATGCATTGAAGTCATGGAATCCTGCAGACAAAAGTCCATGCAAATGGTTTGGGATCCACTGCAATTCGAATGGAGAAGTAGTAGAGATAAGTCTCAAAGCATTATATTTGCAGGGTTCATTCCCTTCAAATTTTCAACCTCTGAAGTCCTTGAAGACCCTTATCATCTCTTCATGCAATCTCACAGGCACTATTCCAGAAGAACTTGGCGAATATCGCGAGCTCGCTTTCATTGATCTCAGTAACAATTCTCTTTCAGGTGAAATCCCAGAGGAGATATGTAGGCTAAGCAAATTGCAAAGTTTATATCTACAGGATAACTTTCTTGAAGGTGAAATTCCTTCTGGCATTGGAAATGTTTCAAGTCTTTTAAATCTGATACTCTACAGCAATCGACTAAGCGGAAAAATTCCTAAAAGTATTGGAGCGTTAAACAAGCTACAAGTGTTTCGAGCAGGCGGGAATCAAGATCTCAAGGGTGAGCTGCCAATAGAGATAGGAAACTGCACCGATTTGGTTTGGTTAGGCCTTGCTGCAACCAGCATTGCTGGAAGTCTTCCTCGGTCAATTGGAATGCTGAAGAGAATTCAAAGCATTGTCTTTTATAGATCACGACTGTCAGGTGCCATCCCAGAAGAGATTGGGAACTGCAGCGAGTTGCAGATTCTGGCCTTGTATCAGAACTCAATCGCCGGACCAATTCCGAAGCGAATTGGGAAGCTCAGCAAGCTCCAAACTTTATTCTTGTGGGAGAACAGCTTAGTGGGTACAATTCCAGAGAGTCTTTCTCAGTGTCAGAAACTAGAGGCTCTTGACCTGAGTTATAATAACCTCTTTGGTCCAATACCTAAAGAGATTTTTGCATTGAGAAATCTCACCCAACTGTTCTTAAAATCCAATAATTTATCCGGTACTATTCCGGGGGAGATTGGCAACTTGAAGAGCTTGACTGAATTTGATGCCGCGAAAAATAAGCTAACAGGAAATATTCCAGAGAGTCTTTCTCAGTGTCAGGAACTTTGGTATCTTAATCTGTCTTACAATGGCCTCTTTGGTCCAATATCAACATAGATTTTGCATTAAGAAAAAGTTTTCTCCACATATAATCTTTGACTTTCTAGTTACTATTTCGTTTTTTCCTAGTGGACCTTCTTTCTATCTTTTAACTATCAAAATTTCTTATGTTATCTGCCTGAGAAATTAATCCAAGATTGAGTTTGTAATTATGGGTTTCGAGCACTATATTTTACTAACGAATTAACCGGTTGTTCATTAATTTGAGATTAATAAAGAATATCGGTAATAAAAAAGAAACAAATTTTAAAAATAGAAATTAGATGAATAAGAGCCACGAGAACGTAACTGCAGGATGCCTCAAAATGTGGCTATAAGAGGTGGCTAATTAAGCTGCCAAAGCTCTTTAACACCAAGCTGAGCATTAACAATGGCCATGGTTTTTGAGGTCGCTGGTCTCGTTACCACAGCTCTCTGCTTCTCTTCCCTCCTCAGCTTCTCCTCCGCCAATCCCACTAGCAACAATGAGAAATTCTATGTTCAAGGCATGGCTTACTGCGACCCCTGCCGTGTCGAATTCGAGACCAAACTCAGCAAGCCCCTCGAAGGTATAATAAATGTAACTTGCTTATCCCTATTTGTTTATAATTTTAATGTTTTGTTTTAAAAAATATTTAAAAATATATGGTTGGTATTAAAATTTGGAAAAAAATATTGCAAATATTGAATTTAAAATAGATTAAAAATATGTAATACAAAAAATAGAATTCTAAATACATAAACAAATAGATTGCAGGTGGGAATTCTATTCATTGATGAATTCTGTTCTGTATATATGTATTATAAAGATAGAAACAACTTTCTAGCTACATACATACAACTTTTATTAGCAATTCGAGTTTTAGAAAAACGAAAATAAAGGATAAGAAATAGGTATATATTCGGAATCAAAATAGAATAATAAAATATTGTTAAGTTTTTCACTTTTTTTAAAGACTTAAACTTTTAGATATGGGCTTAAGTGTTTATTCTCTAATACATTTTCTCATGTGTAAAGCTTGATTTAAATCTGCACTGTTTTGTCATTCTCGCTCTGATGCTATGTTAAATTTATTATTTTTTTTAAAGTTTAAATTTTTAGACGTGGATTACCTTGAGTATTTATTTTCTAATAATGATATCTTACAAATAACTTGAGAGATTATGCATGCATGGACGCATGGGATGAGGTAACCTGATGATGGATTGTGGTGGGTTTGGTTTAGGTGTAAAGGCGGTGCTGGAATGCAGAGAAAGAGAGGACGGGGATGTGAAATTCACAACAGAGGCTGTGACAGACAAGAGGGGTTTGTACAACATCACTGTGGAGGGTGACCATGAGCGTGAAATCTGCCAGGTTCATCTAAAAGACAGCCCCGACTCTGATTGTTCAGAGAAATTTAGTCTCCCCTACGCCAGGATACTCCTCACCAACAAAGTGGGTGTAACCGAGGCCGTCCGTCATGCCAATCCTCTTGGGTTCAAGAAGAAGCAAGCCAATGCTGACTGCTCTAACGTTCTTAAACAAATGGGCGTCAATCCTCAATCTATTCGTGTCTAATTAACTATTAGTTGTGCTCTTTATTTTGTTCTACCCGGATTAAATTAATAAAAAAACTTTTATTTAATTGTTTATTCTTCTCATCTTCTTAATTTTATGGCAATGGTGATCATCACGAAATTCAACTACAAGTTTCACATCAAAACATATTAATTGGGCTGTCGGCCTTATGCATAATTAAAAGTTTAAGATTAATGTAACAAGAATTAGCAAGCAACAACAAAGTGAATTGCAATTGGGTCAATTGTTGTGTACCATTATTAAGATTTGGTCTATAAATTCAGGTCAGGCTATGGGCTTAATACAATTATTCCAACCCATAAATGCTCCCTTGAAACCCACGAAATTTTTGTTAATTTCTTAGATTTAGAGGCTTTTGAATTTGTTATTTCTATTAATAATACTAAGCTTACATTCTAAATATAATTCAAAGTCTATAATTTGATGTAATAGTTTAAGTGATAAAATCATATTAATGTAACTTATTCAGTTTTGTTTTCTCTCCTCCAATAAATTTTTGTTATATAAGCTACCATATCAAATTGTAAACTTTTGGTTGTATTTAAGTTGTAAGTCTAACACTTCGATATAGAGATACCTAGGGTAAAAATTAACATCAACACCCTGTTTGGAATCTATAAATCACTCCAATTGTTGAGCAAAATTTCTTTAAATATGTCGTTGAATTCATTAGTGACCTAAGGAAAACTTAGACTAGAGAAGAATATGGTCCTTTATAAGAAATATGTTTCTATTTATTCTTGTTCTTATTGGTTAGATGTTATTTTACCTTGAAAATCATATAGATACTTTACGGGAAGTAAACTATACCTACAAATGATATAAATATTATTGTTGCGAGCTATATTGAGTATAGTGATTGAAGTATTAGTTTTTGAAATCTCCTATAAAAATAATCCAAATACAAATATCATAGATGCCTGTAAAATTTTCTTATCAACCAATGAATTATACAAGAATTATTAAATCAGTCAAAAGTATCCAAACAAAACATTCCAAATAAGTTGCTTAGTGAAGTTCATGCAAGTCCACAACCGCAACCGCAAGTGAGAGAAAGCCCTATACCTATTTTAGAGTCAAAGAAGTAGACTATAATTAGGCCCAAAAATTTGGTTAATTAAAACTCAGCCCCTAAGCGGTGGATAGATAGGTAGATCCAAACCCATTTAAAATAATCATTAGCAAACAAAATTAAAAAAAAAAAAAATCCAACTCTTGACTGATCACAAATCGCAATGTAGCTGAGCTGTTGGTGTCAAGGTTACTTCATTTCATTCAAAGGAACGAAAGAGCCCCTCCCCTAAGCCACAAACTTTGACTAAGCAGCTTAAACAAATTTGTTAGAAGTTGTGTACTTTAGTTAAAAGTTAGGATTAAAAAAAGCCAAGGCAAGAGCTTTCTCCCCGCTTCACAACTACTTCCCTATTACAATATTGTAAAAAGATTATAAAAAGATGCGTTCGGGAGCCCCAAAACCTGAAATTAAGGAAGGATGAGGACATCAAGTTAGATAAGGGGGGGACAATGATTTGACCTTTATTGAGCTTATACATGACAAACCCTTGATTTTTAAAGCACATTATTGATAGCAATTGCCCGTCTTCTTCACTAAGAAAATCAAAGTTTAAAAAGAGATTGGCAATATGAAGGGTTCAAGCATCTTATACAAGTATGACATAACCATGCAATGATTTGAATTTGTTAATTTTCAAGTAGCTAGCTATATCACTTAGGTATTGCTTTAGCGGTTTAAAAAGCAAGAGAGTTAAGAAGAGAAAAAGATGTATGATCAAGCGTCAATCCAGTAAAAAGACAGAGAATTATAGATATTAATAAATGATATATTTCAATCAGAATATGTGATTCATTCTTATTGTTTGGTGCTTTAATTATCTAATCTTTGATACCCACTTTTGGTTTTGCATCTTCTTAATTACTATTCAAGAAAATATGAGCGATTCCAAGTTCCAATGTACTAATTAGACACTCTATGTGGGTGGTTTTTTCTAGTAATTGTTAAATTAATTTGGAAGCAAAACTTTGGAATTAGATATATATTTATATATTTTTGTTTTAAATTGTATCATAAATGGGTCTCAACGGGAGAATTAGAAAATATAAATAATAAGAAACTGAGAAAGAAAAAGTGTACAAGAATCTCAGAAAATCAGCCGGCCACATCAAAGAGTGAGGTATGACTTCAATCATGAGATTAGCCAAAGCATTAGAGATAATTGAATAATCAATTGAGATTTGTCAGAAGAAAGATACACTTGGCCTAATGATATTATGGGTCAAATTCGAGAGAGGAAAGCGAAGCGGCAATAATGTGCACTAAAATAATAGAATTCTACCAATTTGATTGATTAGAATTCATCTTGGACTGTGAATGTGATGGACACCATATATCGAACAAAGATTTATAGATCCGGTGTGGGTTTGATTTTGATTGGTGTAATGACAAATCTCATTTGGTATCCATCATTACATAGTGGCCTAATCAGGTTACTAATTAAAATAAGGTGCTTTAACAAACCCCAAAGGTTTGAAACTTTTCAAAAGCCTCACCAAAGTTTAATTAATTTGATAGATTTTTATTAATACACTTATAATCTAATTTCTAAAAAAGTAGCCTTCATGTGTACTCTAATAGCACATGTTAAAACCTAAAAATTATGCATTATTATAATAATGATTAAATCACCCCAAAAATTATGTTTTTCTTATCAAATTATTGAGTATATAGTTTCTGAAACCACTCTTTTAAAAAAGTAATTCAGCATAAAGACGTGTAATTATATTGTAAATATATTAATAAATAATAATGTTAGACTTACAGTTCAAACATAATCTAAAATCTACAACCTGACGTGACAACCTAGATGAAAAAATCATATTAGAGATTGAACATTCTTTATTCATTTTTTTCTCTTTCAGTGAATTTTTGCTATGTAAATTTTAATATCAGGTTGTAGACTTTAGATTATAGGTCTAGTATTACTGATTAATAAAAGTTCTGTGAATTAATTATACTCAAGAAAAATGTTTTGAGTGATGTTGTCAAATCTTTGGGGTGTTTTGGTTTGCTGGTAATGATAGGGGAGGTTATTGTCAATTTCTCATTAAAATATTTTTGGAGTTGATTTCATAAAGATCCAAAAATGCCAACTCCATTGAGCACGTGTGGCCATGTCCCAACAAAAGAGGTCTTGTGATGGTAGGGATTGATCGGCCATTCTTAGGGGCCACTAACGCAACCCCCTTTGCAATCCCAATTATTAAGTTTTGCTCTTTTTATCTTCTCCTTCTTTCTTGCTTGTGTGAACGTGTGCTTCTTTTCTTTGGCTCTTCTTGCTAGAATTAGGATTGCTTTAACCCTTTCAAGCCCTTTTTTATTTTCTTTGTTTAGCTTTTCCACCACAACCCTCCACAAACTCCATTAGAAACAGTTTCTTTCTTTCTTGTATAAGGGAATAACTTTATTTGCCATTTCATAATGTTATTGAATCAATTATAATCTTTGAATGTTATTCATAGATTAACAATTTTGTTAATATTCAATAAATTTTTATTGATCGTTTATATTATGCACGTTTCGATAATAAAGAATAAGCTTTTCTATATAAGATTATAAAACCTATTTAGAGGTACTTTTATTACCCTTTCAAACATTGTTGTATGTTAAATTACTTATTTTTATATCGAACAGACAAAAAATGTATTTCAAAGGTGAAAGAACAAAATTCAAAAATTTAAGAAACAATTGAAAAATATTGAATTTGAATTATATCTCAAAATTTTTAATATATGAAACCTTGTTGATACAAAATCCAACAATTGTTTTGAGAGTTAAAATTATAAAAAAAAGAAATATTATTTTTTTAGAATTTCATCTGAAAATTGCTATTGAAAACATTTCAATCAAATACATTTCTTTATCAAATCATTTTTTATATTTAATTTTATGTCAAACATGTACTTTTTACTTTTTTCTTTTAATAAAAACACCCTTACAAATATCCTAAAAAGTAACTAATTAATATTTTTATGTATTTTTTCTCATTTAATCTAGATTCTTTCATCTCTCTCTCTCTCTCTCTCTCTATATATATATATATGTATATAATCTAACTAAAACAAACCTTAAAAAAAAATAAATTTCTCCATTCTGATTCTGATTCCATCTCTCAAGCTCTGGTTTCATGTGCAGGCTCTCATGTGACAGCCAACAACTGACAATTAAAAGCACTAAAAAACCTGTTATCCCTCTGGGTGGAGGAACAATAAACTTGTAAACTACTAAGCTTTAAACAGAAGTTTCCTCTTCTCCTATCTTTGCAACAAACCATTTATTCTAGTAATTAATGAGCTTTCAGTTAATTTTGTACTATACTGTCATAGAAAAGACTAGCAATGTTAGGTCATATCATGTGCACTCTCTCTATCTTTTTCTTCCCATTGTGAACCAATTAAAGTCATTTGACAATTTAGCAGGGCCTGAGATTCCCATCTCCCAAGTTTGTGATTCTTTGAAGCTAAAAAGCCTAAAATTGTATGAACATGCATGAGAAGATCACCTTCATGTGATGAGATCTTCCATCTATGACCATATGTTGTGATTTAGATCCATTTCAAATTGTTTTCTATTATTTTTAAGTTAAAAAAAGGATGGGATGGATGCATGCTATGAATCATACCAAAGAGTTAAAATGCTTTCAAGTGATTTTGGACTTTTGGGCGCTTTTAAGTAAGTGCTTTTAAGAGAGGTTAAAGCAAGTAGAAAGGCTTTCAAAGAGAGTTAAGAAGAAGTTACAATGTCAATGTTACCCATTTCCTGAAGCAGTGAGAAATTAATTTCGGAATGAAAAGCTAGACCTTTTGTACCATAACTTTGGAATCTAAACTGCCCATTTATTAATTATTGAGCCATTTGGGTACCACAAATTTCACATCTTACAAATGAATCCTTTATCTCCAAGGCAGAAAACTTTTCAAGTTGCACTTCACCAAAAAGTTAACAATAAAAGGTGTCGTGGTTGGAGCAGGGACCATTTCATTAGTTTATATATAATTTTGCTCTTCTATATATGGTTGGGGTCCTTGTCTCTTCTTTTGATGTCGTTGTTGTCTCTTTATTTGTTTAGCTGTTTCTGTAATCTTCTTTTACGGGTTTCCATAGATATTCTCTTTTTGCATCAAATATATATATTTTTTTCTTGCCCTTTTCTTGTATGAGTCTGTGTTCATTCTATTAACCAAATTTTACATAAGAAATTATAGCATGTTTATATCAAATAAAATAATCTTATTTTATCGCTTAAACTGTCACATCATATTATAGATTTTTTTAATAAATTTGAATTATAAGTCTAGTATTATTTTATAATATTATAGTTCGTTTTCAATTTGTTTTTGGAATCCCTTGAATGGTTTCATACAACCCCAAAAAAACTAGGTAATTTGAGATATTAATTATATCATATCCAAACCCCATCTCACTTAACTATTTTATGCTGTGTCTTAAAAAACTTAGATCTTGGTTGTTGAGAACAATTACTATCTTCCTGTAAGTGATCCTCATGGGACCATTGATGAATGATTTCTGATCATGAAATATATTTGATGCCAACATCAAATTACAGTGAAATCATGTCGATGTGATTGAGGGCAAGAATCCGTAGTCAAAATGAAAAAGATTTCGTGATCAAGATCAGGAATCTTCAGTGGAGCAAAGAACGAAGACTAAATTGTACAACCTTGAATGGTCTGTGTCACTACAGGCTTCGTTTGTTGATTTAATTGAAATTTACTTCGGCTGATACAAATCTCACTTTTAACGGTCCAGAGAAATTGAGTTCAACTAATGCATGTAGATCTGCCTAGTAAGAGAGAATGTCTATATCAAGTTCGCCGATGAGATATTTTATTTCTGATCGGATGCATATACATCTGTTGAATCAAAGATTCTGGTTTTATCACATATACAAAACTTTAACAAGAAAACTCATTTAAGTGCTAAACTTGAATATTTGGAATCTGTCCCGTGACCTAATAATGCTAGACTGCAGGCAATGGCATGAGAGCTGGCTGAGCTGACCCATCATCTAGAAAATTATAATATAAACCATCTTTTGTTTTGTGCAGGTAATTCAGCTTTGATGGGTAAGCAATATTGATTAACAACTCTTTTAAGTTGATGTAATGTTGTCCCTTCCACTCAAGGCCAATGGTTCATTTCTGTGTTATCTTTTAGTCCTTTACAGCAAAGACCAGCCGACAGAATGACCAGATTTGCAGTTTAAAAAAAACCCTTTAATTTATTTTAACATATTCCTCACTTTCATGTGCACTTCACTAGTTCATCAGATTCCTTGAGATAAATCTCTTTCTGGGTTTATTCAATTCATTAAACATACCAACCCATGCAGCTCCTTCCATAGAGTAACCAATCCAGATCCCAAAAATTCATAAGAATTTGCTGTCACTAAGATAAACAGATTAAATCTTTAAATCATATACTACTACAAGAGGAAAAAAAAAAATCACAGCAAAAAATGACTCTTGTTTATAAGCATGCAGTGAAAAGTTTCTGAAGTCTACCACAATGCATTTTCACCTTAATTTGTGGCACTTAATAAAGATATGGGTTTAAAGCCTAATATGTATGTGACATAATCCTATATATTTAGCTGCCTAAATGATTGGAAAAGATAATGGAGAACATTGCATACATATAACAAACACATGGATGGTTCAGAAATTGTGACCACATAAATTGATGGACCACCTGATCAGTCGTCCGTGGATTATTAAAGAAGATTTGATGATCAACTGAGATTATACGAAAGAAGAACTAGGAACATTCAATTGGGCTGTTGTATATGGTTGGTTTGATCATTAAGCTATCACTGTCTGAGAGATAATCCATCAATCTGATCGCATGTCTTGTTAAGTGATATAAAGCCAATAATGCTTCTCATCTAATCAGTTCTTTTTAGGGCTGGTTAATCAATAATCATTTCAGCTATAGAAATATTTTGGTGGGGAAAATCTTATTATCTCTTGACTATGACAACTTGAAATTCTCTTTGAGTGTGACAACTAAAATGACGAGAAAAAGTGGATACAAGAGAGTAATAAACTGTTAAAAAGGGTAAGTTAAAAAAATGGATAATTTATAATTTATAGATGGTATCAAGTACCAAGATTTCCCTTTTATGACAGTTAACTTATAGTAAAAATTAGTGTTGAGTTGTGTTGAGAAAGTTAGAAGCAGAAATGCTTTCAGAAAGCAAAATCCAAAATTTTGACGGAATAAACTAAAAAAACAACCCCATAAAAAGTCCACTCACTTAAATAAAACTAAATACCTACCTGCATCACCATGGCTCAATTAAACAACTGCACCTATTACAATAATAATAGAAAAAAGAAGGTGCTCTTGGATCCAGATCTTCTGCTTTTCTTCTATAAACAAAACATGGGGTTCCCCCCTCTACAATCCCAAAACAGATCAACTGTTCTCATCTCTAAGCAATGCCTGCAACTCTAAGGCATCCCTTTCTTTTTCCAAATATCTTCTTCACCTCATTTCTCCTAATAAACTCTCTTCTCTTCTCCACCTGTTATTCCATTGATGAACAAAGCCAAGCTCTTTTAACATGGAAGAACAGTTTAAACAGCTCCACAGATGCGTTGAAGTCATGGAATCCTGCAGACAGAAGTCCATGCAAATGGTTTGGGATCCATTGCAACTCAAATGGAGAAGTAGAAGAGATAAGTCTGAAAGAGTTAGATTTGCAGGGTTCACTGCCTTTAAATTTTCAGTCTCTGAAGTCCTTGAAGACTCTTATCATCTCATCATGCAATCTCACCGGCACAATCCCGAAAGAACTTGGAGAATATCAGGAGCTCACTTTCATTGATCTCAGTAGCAATTCTCTTTCAGGTGAAATTCCAATGCAGATATGCTGGCTAAGAAAGTTGCAAAGTTTATATCTCAACACAAACTTTCTTGAAGGTGAAATTCCTTCCAGCATTGGAAACTTATCAAGTCTTGTATCTCTGACAC
This sequence comes from Boswellia sacra, assembly GCA_013180625.2. NCBI lineage: Eukaryota > Viridiplantae > Streptophyta > Magnoliopsida > Sapindales > Burseraceae > Boswellia > Boswellia sacra. The sequence continues at coordinate 102,803 of SNVD02008183.1, read as the reverse complement.
TCTATGACAATCAACTAAGCGGAGAAATTCCGAAAAGTGTTGGAGCATTGAGCAAGCTAGAAGTGTTTCGAGCTGGAGGGAATCAAAATCTTAAGGGTGAGCTGCCAACGGAGATAGGAAACTGCACCAACTTGGTCATGCTAGGCCTTGCTGAAACCGGCATTTCTGGAAGGCTTCCTTCCTCAATTGGAATGCTGAAAAGAATTCAAACCATAGCCATTTATACATCATTACTGTCAGGTCCCATCCCAGAAGAGATCGGGAACTGCAGTGAGTTGCATAATCTGTACTTGTATCAGAATTCCATCTCCGGACCAGTCCCAAAGCGAATTGGGGAGCTCAAAAAGCTTCAAAATTTACTTTTGTGGCAGAACAGCATAGTGGGTACAATTCCTGATGAACTGGGAAGCTGCACAGAGCTGGCAGTAATAGATTTCTCGGAGAATCTTCTCACCGGCAGCATACCAAGTAGTTTTGGAAACCTTATGAATCTTCAAGAGCTTCAGCTAAGTGTCAATCAGTTGTCAGGCACCATACCTATTGAAATTGCAAACTGCACAGGATTGACTCATCTGGAAATAGACAACAACGAAATTTCAGGTGAGATTCCTGTTGCCATTGGCAATCTAAAGAGCTTGACTCTATTTTTCGCCTGGCAAAATAAGCTCGCAGGCAATATTCCGAAGAGTCTTTCTCAGTGTCAGGAACTTCAGGCTCTTGACCTGTCCTACAACAACCTCTTTGGTTCAATACCAAAAGAGATTTTTGGATTAAGAAATCTCACCAAGCTGCTTTTACTTTCAAATGATTTATCCGGCTTCATACCTCCGGATATAGGAAACTGCACCACCTTGCGTAGGCTGCGGTTGAATGGCAATAAGCTAGGCGGTACTATTCCATCGGAGATTGGCAACTTGAAGAGATTAAATTTTGTTGACTTGAGTGAAAATCATCTTGTTGGAGCAATTCCTCCATCAATTTTTGGATGTCAAAACCTCGAGTTTCTTGATGTTCATTCAAATGGGCTCACTGGTTCTGTGCCTGATACTCTGCCCACAAGCCTACAGTTTGTGGACCTTTCAGACAACAGGCTTACAGGTCCATTGACTCATAGCATCGGTTTGCTGACAGAATTAACCAAACTTCTTCTGGGAAAGAATAAACTCTCTGGTGGAATTCCGGGAGAGATACTGGCCTGCAGGAAGCTGATATTGTTAGACATCGGTAACAATGGTTTCTTTGGTGAAATTCCAAAGGAACTGGGCCAAATTCCAGCACTTGAAATGGCTCTCAATCTTAGCTGTAACCAATTTACAGGAGAGATCCCATCAGAATTCTCTGGTCTCAGCAAGCTAGGAGTACTTGACCTTTCCCACAACAAGCTAACGGGGGACTTAAATGTTCTAGCAAGCCTGCAAAACCTTGTCTCCCTCAATGTCTCCTTCAATGACTTCTCAGGCGAATTGCCTGACACTCCATTCTTTCGAAAGCTCCCGCTTAGTGATCTTGCCTCCAACCGAGGTCTCTACATCTCTAGTGGGGTTCTAGCTCCAACAGATGGATTAGGACCTGCAGGCCATGCTAGATCAGCAATGAAGCTAGTGATGTCGGTCCTTGTTAGTGGCAGTGCAGTACTTGTGCTATTAACGATCTACTTCTTGATTCGTACAAGAATGGCCAGCAAAAAGTTCATGGAAGATGACATTTGGGAGATGACTTTGTACCAGAAGCTTGACTTCTCCATAGATGACATTGTGAGGAATCTAACGTCATCAAATGTGATTGGCACTGGAAGCTCTGGGGTGGTGTATAGAGTGACAGTTCCAAATGGGGAGACACTAGCAGTGAAGAAGATGTGGTCATCAGAGGAGTCCGGGGCATTCAGTTCTGAAATTCAGACACTTGGTTCAATCAGGCATAAGAACATTGTCAGGCTTCTAGGTTGGGGTTCAAACAAGAACCTGAAACTTCTTTTCTATGACTACGTGCCTAATGGAAGCTTGAGCTCCCTGCTTCATGGTGCAAGCAACAAAGGAGGAGCTGACTGGGATGCTAGATATGATGTTGTTTTGGGTGTAGCACATGCGCTTTCATACTTGCATCATGATTGTGTTCCTGCTATATTGCATGGAGATGTTAAAGCAATGAATGTGTTGTTAGGTCCTGGCTATCAGGCTTACCTAGCTGACTTTGGACTAGCTAGAATTGTCAACAGCAACACCGATGATGGCTTTTCTAAACCAAGTCAAAGGCCTCACTTAGCAGGTTCTTATGGATACATGGCTCCAGGTATTTTACTTTTTTATTGCTTTTTCATTCCAGATTTTAGATTCATTTTTTACCATATCACTAATTAGTTTCATTTTTGTGGATTGTTCACAGAGCATGCATCAATGCAGCGCATCACAGAGAAAAGCGATGTGTACAGTTTTGGGGTGGTACTTTTGGAGGTTTTAACAGGAAGGCATCCATTAGACCCAACCTTGCCTGGTGGTGCACACTTGGTTCAGTGGGTTAGAGAGCACTTGGCCAGCAAGAGAGACCCCGCTGACATACTTGATCCAAAGCTTAGAGGGAGAGCTGACCCTACAATGCATGAGATGCTACAGACACTTGCTGTATCCTTTCTCTGCACCAGCACAAGAGCAGATGATCGTCCAATGATGAAGGACGTTGTTGCAATGCTCAAGGAGATTCGACATGTTGAGGCAACCAGGGCAGAAACTGACATAACAAAGGGAGGAAATTTGTCATCAACTCCTCCTTCCTTGCCTCCTCCCGGCATTGTAGTCTCACAAGGATCTTCTAACTGCTCTTTTGCCTTCTCTGATGACTCAGTATAGCCATCAAATCAGATCAAAGGCATTGGCAGAGTTTTAGGGAGGGGATTTCAACACAAGTCTCTTTCATTTCCTGGAATTGTAATTTTTACTATGTCTAGTATTGTATTGAAGATTGAAAGATTTAATCTGTTAGCATAATAGTCAGCTAATATAGTATATTTAACAATGTAACAAAAATAAGAGAAGCAATGTAGGGGCATTTAAGAGGTTGAAAGCCCTGTTGCTGTTACTAGAGTAGATTATTATCTTGGGAGAAAAGATGGCAGCTGTTTTGGAGCTCAAGAGAATGTATGCAGACGCTGAAGCAATGATTGGTATCTTTGTATTTATGTGATTAGAATTTAATGCTAAGTTATGAGATTCTCTCTCTCCACTCTTATCTCTGAACCAGTCAGTCTCAACAGCGGTGCTCACATGGTCCCACGCTCCTCACATCACATGACCATGTGCTGTCTGAGAGAGACTTTCCAGCAATGTAAGGACCCTGCTAAAGAATACTAACCTTTGTATAGAAGACAGCATGTTCTAATCGGAAGAACATGTGCAACATTACCCTTGTATACTTCACAAAATAAAATAAATATTGCTTCGCATGCAAAGAAATTTAGGTCCCATTATGAGTATTACTGCAGAGCTACTAGTATAATTAAGGCTACCTTAAGCTGCAAGAACTGTAAATGATGCAAAAAATAGTAATTGTCAGTGTTTTATCAAGCTGTTGTTTTGAAGTTCTATTGTCCTTGTCTAAGGAGGTTTAACCACAATCTTGACAGTAGCACTTCAATGGTGAGCTTTTTGTTGGGACCCAGTTGATTGGTAGCAGTGAGCGATTTTCTTCAATATGTACAAATCAACAAACTGACAATTAAGCAAACAAAAACCAGAAAATTTTAGTACTTGTTTGCGGTACATGAATGGATGGGGATCTCTATATTCAGCGAAAAAGGTGCTGATCTTATCAACAGCATCAAAGCAGTGCCCGCTAGTCGCCTTGTCTATAAGTTATGTCGTCATCAAGGCTTCACACGCCTATACTTTGAGCGCGCTAGGGTAGGCTGACAACATCAAGTTTGGCACAGTCATGGTCTACAGCGACTAAACTTTTGGCCACTACAGCTTGTTCCAACGAAGGGTTACCACTATCCTTTTTATGCAACTTATATGGCAATTAATGGGGTCGGACCATCGTATCGTAGGTAAAGAGAAATCATTATTGAGCTCTAGGGAGGATACTGGGACTCTAGCTTCTTCAATATGAAACTAGTAACACCCCAGTTGAAGCCACGGTACTGAAGCCAACGAATAATCCTCGATTTACGTGTCTCTTTGGATGCATCCTGACTTCGGAGCCATTGCCTTGTGGCTTGAACAAATAGCTGATCCATTGAAAGCTTTGACATGCCAAGTCTTGATTCTTGGTCTCCATCAGATTCATCTTCCCTGAAAACCAGTTTTACTGCCTTATCTGCATCAGTTTCATTTATTCCCTTATTGTACAATGCCTGATTCATCAATAATGCTCCAAAAATCAGTACTCAAGATTTTATCTTGAAATTATAGAAATTGAAAAGAAAACAAAATCAAAGCTTTTGTCCCATTCCATTTCCTTTTGTAGCTTTCATCAATAAATCAACTTACTACAAATTCTCTATTTTAACCATGGCTGACAACCAGATAATAATAGTGTAATATCTTTGGGGAAATTAAACATATCTAATGTTTCCCTCAAGCTCCAATGAGGCCTCACAGTATATGATCTGTTGCAACCTAGAAGGGTCTACTGACTGGAAAGTTGAAAGAGAAAAGGGGGCTATCTCTATTGACATCATAGGTACAATTTATTATATTTGACCAATTATTTTACAAAGCTGCTCCCTTCCTTCATTCCTGCTGTCTTGATGAATAATTTATAAGGAAATTAACCCTTAAATTTTCAAAAAAAGTCATAAAAATATTGTCTGATTTTTTATGTGCATTCTTTCAGAGTTATATAAATAAAATTATAAATCAGATCACGTAACTTTCCCAATGTTTAGGATGTAGACAGATGATATTTGGAATTTGATCAATTAGGAAGAATAACCATCCACAACCATGCAGGTTGTTTCTCCCAAAAGAAATGTCCAAACTCACGAAAGAAACAACAAACTATGAATAAAAGTTTATGCTTAAAACAGTTTACAGTAAACAAAAATGCTATGGGAATAGCTTACTTGCTTTATTCGTCTAGGTCCCCAGCATGAGGAAGTCCACCTAGACCGAGAGAATGCTTCCGCATACAAGCTATCATTGATCAATCCCCTACAATAACCAAAAAAGACTTTTCATAATCAGCCTACAGACCTTTCAGAAAAAACGGTGGCAGTTCCAAGAAGTAGTAAGCAAACAAATTTCAGAAGGACTATATTTTAAATAGTTAGTTATGCACCTGCTCTTAAAATTATTTATCACTGCCTCGATAATATTAGGAGGAAATTTCTTTCCATTCAGCTTCTTTCTCAGCTCAACTACTGTAAATGCTCTACCAAAAAGGAAACAAGCTTTGAACATAAGCACGGCTTTTTTAATTCACCGGAAATACAACAACCTTTCAAGTTTATCATGATAAGCTATCCAAGAAGGAGGATTTTCTATTTATTCCTGGTATTTTAAGTACCAAGTCATTGATAAAATAAATTGCATTTCTTCATGCATTTAACATAACTTGATACTACTCTTCTTCAATCATGTGAAAAATTCTGGATCCTTTGACCAACAAACTACTTTGTGAAAGATAAAGGCCCTAATCTGCTAACATTTAGCACTACCAGAATTTAAGAGAGAGAGATAGAGAGAGGAGAAAATCACCATTACTGATGATATTGTCAAACAAGCTAAGCCAATGAGAAGCATTATTCAACTGTTAAGCTTTCACTTATATTTCTAGAAGTAATGAGCTAATTTTTTTAAAAAAAAAAAAACCGAAACTTTGACAGACAAGATACATATATAAACAATAATATTTTGAAATTCAGAAAATCAAACCCTTGATATTAGTGAAAGCTATGTTCTAACCTTGTTGCAAGTAATTTGATTGCCAACTTTTCAGCATCCTGCGTAGTTTTACCGGCTCGTAACAGATTCTGCTCATCAACATCCTTTTCTTGACGAATTTTGATCTCCTCAACAACCTCCTCTGGTTCTTCAATATACTCTTCAGCATCTTCCATCAGTCCATGCTCTATAAACCCCCAACCCCAATTTTCTTCTTCTGACTCTGAAAGAAAGTGAGAGAAAAAAAGAAAAAAGAATATAGCTAAAACTAAGGGAAACAATCATGATACCATATAGCTAAATTTTCTTTATAAAACGGAATCCTTAGAATTAAAAATTATATTTATTTTTGTACACATTTGCACAAGAAAATTAAGGTTTCTAAAGAGTCCTATTGCATCTTAAAAGTTACTATATTTGTAATACTTAAAAGCAACATAAAGACAACCAAAATTGTAGAAATGCTGAGAGGGGAAAAAGTTCGAAGGTACAACATTTCATTTGGCCCATAAGAGCTTTGCCCTTGCACAACACGACCCACGAAAGCCTACTAAGCAAAATCTTCCATTTTTTTCAGACCGACGTCTACAAGAAAATTGAAATAATAACACACTCAATCCATGCTCATGCAAACTAATGGAATTTGTAATGATCACCTGTGCATATAACATTGCCTACTCGCACACACTATGTCCTAATGAAAGTGCTCAATTGAGCACGGTCATTCAGAATAACAAGTAAAAACTAAATTCCAAACATTACTAAAATTTTTGTCTGCAAAGCAGAACATTAGTAATATCCATAATTCATTTCAGTCCATGAGTGAGTTCAGAAGAACATTATACCTTGTTTACCATCGTCAAACAACAGGTTGCTCTTGCTCATTCGATTTTGATTCTGGAACTTCTCATTAAAAAGATTACTTCTTTGAACACCATTCCCACCATTTTTAACCTCAATTCTCCACTCACTTCCGTCCAAACTTCTGCGCAATTCATTTTTCTCCAAACCCCTTGTTGGCAAAGAATTTTCTGATTCATTAGTCTTTGAAGACTTCTTCGGAACATACCTAACTGGAACCGATGAACTATAGTCCTTTCCTTTCACGCACAAAATCGCATTGTTTTTTCCCAACCTATATATCCAAAAAAAAAAAAAAGAAAAAAGAAAAATCTAAACTTCATTATTCGAACCAAAACAAAATTATATTTTCCCCAATTATGAATCTAAAGTTCCTTATTTTTCTAGCAATTTGATATTCAATGTTTGGCTTAGTAGAAAATGCAGGAAAAGTAAAATAAATAAATAAATAAAAGAATAAAAGAAAATAAGCTAGTACAATAGATTGGATTATAAACTGAAACTTTAAAAAATGAGAAAAGGGTTTTAAAAGAATATGGTTTCTGAGAGAAGGGTTTTCTTTTCTTTTCCTTCAATTTCTAAGCAACCAAACAGAGGGTAAGAAAGATTGAAACCAACACCGAGTTAGGGTTCTTACCAGGGAAACATGGAGACGCGAAATTGAATCCGAGACGAGATTTTGAGGCCGATATCTCCCGCTAGATTTGCCATATTATATCTCAATTCAAATTTCAGGGCCGAAAGCGCTTTCCACTTCACAAACCCTGGATTTTGTTCCCGCAGCGCGTTTGTGACATTGTCTCAAAGGCGCGTAATGGTTGTGTTTTTAGAAACCATGGATGACCCCACTTTTGGCGCGATTTGTGAACTTTAAAATAGTACACATCACGTGCTTGCATGTGAGGTTTTTTTTTTTTTAATGATTATAATTTGGACTGAGCAAATAATAGACACAAAAAACTATAGAAGAATATTTACGGTTAAAATATTAAAAATGCTCACAATATGAATTTGAATTTTAAATTGTTATAAAATTCCATAATAAAACATCATAAATTCTTATTATTGAGAGTACGACCAAAGTCCTACCTTGACTAGACATGGAGAAGATCATGAGCATATAAGTATGGACAAGATTTTTATTGGTATGAGGCCTTTTGGATAGAATCCAAAAGCAAATCTATAAGGGCTTAAGTCCAAAGTGGATAATATCATATGAATGAAGAGTTTTTTGTGGTCCATAGTCTCAACAAGTGATATCAAAGCCCAGACCCAGACTTAATCAGGAGAATAGTTGGAGAAAATTCTTAGAGTGTTGAGCAAAGGTTGGTGGGCTCCGATTATGCTAAACTAAGGTGGTAGGTCTTGAGCCTCAGATTAAGTTTACGATTAGATCCGTGGTTATACTCTATTAGACCAGGCAGTATACTCTCATGTAGCGGAACTCGATGGAGCAAATGGATGGATGGTCGTTTAAGGGGAGGTCCCAAAAGAAAAAAAATCACAATAATGTGATCCTTTGTTCGAGAAAAGGATTGTTAGGAGTGTGATCAAAGTCCTACATCAGCTAGACATAGGAAAGATCATAGGCGATGTCTTCCATGAGGGTTTAGGCCTAAAATGGACAATTCACAATAATGTGGAGTTTTGTGTAGTTTATAGTCTCAACACTTATATATATTCTTTTCTTAAAATAAAAAACTTAATTTGTAACAAAAAAATACATTGATGCAACATTGGATTGATAAGGTAAATAGAGATACAAGTTACATAATCCTTCCATGCACTCAGTATTGATATACCTAATCAATCAAAAGCTTGAAATCAACATGCACGTTAAACAATGAAAATTGATTGATGGATTTAAAGTGATGTTATATGTAACTACCTTATATAATTTTAATTATAATTTGATTCGACATAATATTAGTGGATGAATAAAAATAACTATCTTATAAATTAAGTTGTATAGATTGATGGTATACAATAACATTATTGATCAATCAATCAAGGATAGATACACAGAGACTCACTTCTATAAAAAATATTATATTAATTCACAATCGTAAAAATTGTAATGTCATATCAACATGATGCCGCATTACTTCAAAAGTATCTACATAATAATTAGTTGGCTTGAAAATGAATTTATAATCACTTCACTCAGTTTTCCAAGCATATAGAATATGGCAAAATCCTGAAATGGATTGATTGTCCTTTGTTGTTGTGTCAAATCTACAATCACCTTCGTTGCCTGTGCTAAAAGTCTTTCCATCACCATTATTTTTTGATGCACATTCTACAGTTGGATTGAAAATGAATTAGGCATGTTCTGAGGGAGACTTGTTGAACAACCAGTCATGAACGTCCCAGTAAATTTGGACCGATGTGTTATTTATGGATATCGTTTCGTTTCCTCTAAATCTCCAATGCAAATTCAGAATATGAATTGTAAAAATCCCATCTATGCTGATCCACATTTCAGGATCACTAGGGCCGTATATAGCATTCTCAATGATGATATCATGTTCTTGTTTCTCCTCACCCAATGTCATTCTTGTGCAGAATAAATTTTTGCCATACACATTCTCTTTCTTGCACAACAAGGTAGCCTCAAACAAGGATGGTTTTCTTCTGGTTCTGTTATATGCAGCTTGCTCAAGATCACCAAGCAATAGGACCACCTCTTGTTCATACACAATTGCAACATAATAATCTGAGATCGGAGCAGGGCTGCTGGAGAATATGGCCTGCCGAAAATCCCAGTAAAAATAAACTCTTTTACCATCTACTTCAAGGTTTTTGAGACCCTTTTTGTTCCAGAACTGGCTTTTCTTTAAATCAATGTTCCAGGTGCAATGATGTTCATTATCAAAAGAGTTCTCCACGCTTATGCTAAGGGAATGGTTGCTCAGGTTCTTGCACCAAGTCACTGTTACATTGCGGATCAAATCTGCTATTTTGGCTTGGTAAACGAGGATGAGCCAGCTCTGTGGAGCTTGTTTTGGGGTTGACAGCAGCTTAGGGGTGTAAGATGATCCGGTGACTGAATGACAATTAAGCATTGTCAAGGCCTTGTACTTGAAGTCTAAATTGAGCCTGCAGATGTGATATTGAGATAGGCTAGCTTCTGCAGAAAAACAATTTGTTGAATAGTCCAGATAAAGAATTATGTGACCTAGAAATTATGAGAGTACATAAAAATATTTATTTTTCTCAATCTCACAATATCATCTATGTGTATCCGAATAAGATTTGTTGGTAAAGCGAGAGAAGCAGGAGTAATATCTACTATAATCTGTGTCTGGATATTAACAGTATAAGTTCCAAACTGACTAAACGAAACATGTTCGCATTACCAGAGCTGGAATGATGATCATTGAATACTGATATAGATTGAAGCCAATTGAGTTCTTGAGGCTGATTTGTGCAAAAAATTCATATTTTTCGAGAGGAACACCACCCACCTATTGAAAATGTGGGGAAACTGAGTCATGGATTGAAAATTTGCAAGAGTAAGAAATTAGGAAATGGGGCAATGGTGAGAGGTTTTGGGAAATTTGCTATGGAGGTTACAATGGGTGATTGACATCAAAGCTGAGGCTGTCAATGAAGTGTCATAGTCGGAAGTTTTCTTGTTTTAACCATTACCTTTATCTCGTTTTACTATGTATAGATTTTTTGAATCAATTTTACTTACAAGTTGGAGGTAAATCTGGCAAATCAATTCTAGAACCACCTGCATAATATTAACTCTATCTTTAGTAAGTATAAAACAGTTTCCGAAAGTTTCTAGCAAGAATTTAGAAGTAAGTTGTATAAGTACAATTAAATAATATTATGAAGTTAAAGTGATGTGGCTTCAAATAAAATTGCCTGTAGATATAATATCAATGTGGTAAATGATTGGATTCATGTAACAAGTTTTATGGTTTCCTAAATTATTATCACATTACTTGAATATAACTTGAAAAATATATATAGTATTATTTGGTCACTTTGAATACCTTTAAACCGGTTTAATTATGGAATATGAAAACAAATTAACCTTTCTATAGCCACCCTGATGTTAAATCTCCAAAAAAAAAATCCCATAAGGGAAGGAATAGAGAGTTTGAAGGCATGAATTAAAAAAAAAAAAAAAAAAACTCTTGACTCCAATAAAAAGAATCTCTATAGACAAGCATATGTTATAAAGAGTTCTAACAGTTATCTGCTTTCAATATAAACACTCACACGCAGGTTAACCAATTTACAGTATAAGAAATGTACTGGGAAAATACACATGTCTTATACTCAATTACAGAGAAATTTGTCCATAATGTAAAGAGAGAGAGGTTTTAAGAAGCTACATCCAATACCATCATCAGAACTCCGCTTGGAAAAAAAAAAATTTATGCAACTCAAGACTTTAACATGAGCAATCAATGTACAAAACCTTAAAAATATTAGTGGCAAGAAATTTCTTCTGTGTAAACTTTGAACCCTCAAGGTATCAAAAACTTTCCTCGAGGTGTAGACCGACTCCTCCTAAATTCAGGAATAGATGTATTGCCTCCTTCCTTTGCTTGGTTGGATGGACCATTTGAGAGCTTGTTTTCAAATTTCCCAGACAAAAATGGTTCTACTGGCTGCACTAGGTCCCTGCACACATTGGGAGATACCACATTCATTATTAACAATGAATTCATAAAGGTATTTGTAGCAACCATTACAGAAACTAATGAACATTATGAAAACTTTTTATCGACATTTAGTTTCTCAAATGGGAATAAAAATTTTCTAGCATACCTTGGTTCAAGATTTTGAGAGTTCCTCGAGAAGTTCTGTCGACCCTTCTTTACCTTCAAAACAGAATGTACCGGTGACTCAAGTGCATGCTCATTTTCTGGCTCAGAAAAGTCACTCTTTCCAGGCTCTTCTATCTTCTCACTGGTATCCACTTCAGAAAGTAATGTTATCCCCTTATCGGATTTCTGGATCATAGTTGGGGGTTGAAGCTTTGCCTTGGCCTTGCTCTCTGGCTTGCTTTTCCTAATGCCGCCTTGTCTTATATTAAGAGCTTGCCTGAACTGGTCATCTTCATGTTCTGGGTGTACTCTCCTGAAGCTGACTTTTTGGAAGCTAGACAATGCATCTAATATGTTCTCCTGCTTTATTGGCTCTTGTAAAGGGATATTTATCCTTGAATTATTGCTATCTGTTGATGATGTGCTCACTGGTGTTGTGGCAATGGATTTATTGACTGGTACTCTAGCAGGAAATGGTACTTTTACAATTGGTTGGTTCTCAGTCGTGTCGGCCTTGACCCTGCTTCTAATGACAGTACCTCTGTCAGTGGATATTGATCTCCTAACTGAAGGGGATGATTGTCCTGGCTTTGTAGATCCCCCCAATCTCTCTTCTGACGCAAGAGCCATCTTTGGTAATGTCTCCTTGTCTGCCAATGCAGAAGGAAATCTTGACCTTCTCTGCTTACCTGAAGAACAGCTTCTAGCCTACAAGTCAATTATAATCAGAAGATGGGGATGAATCATCCATTAGAAGCAGGCAAGTTTCAGAAATTGCATCAGGATGAACAAGTACATTCTGTTGTCTTTTACCTCAACGTTTTTACCATCATCATTTGATCGTTGATCAGGCTTCAAGCTAGCACTAATACCGTATCTTGGCACAGTAAAAGGTGAAACTGCTCTCGACTTTTGAGATTCTGCAGTGCTTCGTATATTCCCACCTTTCAGTTGCTCCAATTCTGCTTCCTTTTTCTCCAATGTTTGCTTGAGGTTTGATATCTAAAGAGATAATAAATTATCATTAGGTATCAAAATCAAAGAACACATCAGAAGAATTGTACGGCAGAGTGATGAAAAAATAAACCTCTTCTTTAAGTTCTCGGATTTCGCCACTTTCTTTGTTTGACCGAGCAGCACCAAGCTCTATTGAGGAAACTCTCTCAGCAAACTTAAGTGTGCTGATGGTCTCTCCAATAGCATTTGCTTCAGGATTTATGTGTACAAACATTAGTGTTTTAGCTTGCCCACCTATACAAAAAAATGGAACTCATATAAGAGTTATGAAAGAATGAAGATGCTGGGAAGGAAAAGATTGAACATGTCTACCAAAAATGTGGCAAGTTTAGTATATGTATATACCTAAAGAGTCCTGCAATACTTGAGTAAGCTTGCTATTCCGGTAAGGAATATGAGTGCTCTTCTGTGCAAGAGCAGAAATGACATCCCCAAGTGCAGAAAGTGATCTATTAATATGTTGAGCTTCCTTCAATCTTTCACCTACAGCTTCTGATTTATCCACTCTCTCACTTCCAGCCAAATCCACCAAATGAAGGCAACCCTTAAGAATGGATCCAGTGAGCAACTCTTTGCCTAGGACATGAACTGTCAAAACGCTGCAAGAGGATTGTTGCATTCACAAACCATTACTAAGTCATTTAGGCATAGTGAACAGCGAATGAGTTTATAGATTCTGCGGACTATCTAATCTGTACCTGTGGGAACGGCTACTTCGCTCATTTAGTGCAGTAGCACCAACAGCACGATTCTTTTGGCCAATCCTCATCAAATCAAGAACATCTTCAGTACTTTTTACTGGAACCAAACTGGCATCAGGAACATTAAGGCCATTTGCCTGAGCTGTGTTACGTATGTCTAATGTACAGGCTGTTAAGGTGAATCAAATACTCAGCTATTAATTCAACTCAAACTCATTTACATATATAAGAAGAATCATTAAGTCATTGATTTTATTATGAAAAGAAATTTTGAAAGGATATCTTCTATTAGAGCCATCACTAACTAACAAATCTCTGACTTGTTCATTATATATTTCAATCATCTGGACACCCACTTCATACTTTACGAAATCTACCCTTGTCTTTGATATTTGAAATAAGTCACGTAGAGCTCGGTAATTTACACCCCATGTCTCTTCAGTCATCAGATCAGGGCCACTCTGTTAGAAATAAAGGAAAAATGTCATATAACAGTTATGTTTATCAAGACTAAGAAAATATTCCTATTTAAGTGGCAAGCAGTATTGAGGTGTTCATCATAAACCAATTTTTGACATAGCACACAAGGGTACTTTTTTCATTTTAAGGAATTCACACAACTATTAAGTAGAAGTTTGGGATTACCATAGTGTATGTCTTCCCCGAGCCAGTTTGCCCATATGCAAACATGCAGACATTAAAACCATCTAGCACAGACCTGATCAACGGTTGAGTGTCAACATATATTTGCTCTGCATAAAGTTTAAATAAAAAAATCATCAGGAGTGATGTCCAAAAGCATAATACTAGATAAAATATAAAGGGGATGAGCTGATATTGCATGTTAATTCTCAAAACTATTTATTTCTTTTATAAAAATAATTATCACGTTTAAGTTTTGAAGAACTGACGCCATTCCAGATTATTTCAAATTTATTGATTGAGCTAGGTGTATCATCTCTATTAAGGCTGTGAAAATTGATACAGAATTAATGCCTGGATTGAAAAGCCTTGCTCCAAGACTAGAACTTACCTTGTGACACACTTGGTGCAAACACCTTATTGAATAAAAACATCTTTCTTGCATCTTTGCCTTGTTTGAAAGGATTAACAACCATGATATTTCCATTTTCACCAATATAATCAACCGTAGATTGTACGTTCGATTGGCCCGGTAAAAAGGGTCTCACCCTACAATAAACCCTTATTGTTCCTGTATGGAAATCATGAGATAAAGCTCCATATATCATAACATATGTAAACTTCAACTGAAAACAAGCAAGACAAGGGATCACCTTTAAGATCTTGGACTTGATTGTAAAGTACACGATTTTCTTCTAAAACTTTCTGGTAGGAAGAAGAGGCCACTTCAAGATTCTTAATATAACGTTCTGAGATAAGAATTGAAGTCACTTCAGTGGAAAATTTATATCTGGAAATATTCGAATAAAATCACAATAACCATAAAAAAATGTACGAGCATTTTGTTTTCAGATCCTTACCAAGGCTTTTTAGTTCTTCCTGCCAATTTAATTGAATTTGTCTCACTTCTCCTTTTGTCTCCTGAAATTGTGATTTTAACTCCTGAAAGCAACAAGATAAGAGAAATATGTAGATTAACTCATGATAAACATGTTCACGTATTTATTTTCGTGAACTAAAAAGAAGCATATAACTCAATTTCTAAATAAAGCAACTGGCTAATTTGTTCCAGTGAACTGATATTCAGACCTGAATTTGTTTATGTTGAAGATCAATTTGTTCTGTATCAACAGGAGATTGCTGGATTATTTGCTGAACAACTTCACGTTTCCCACCACAGGTACAAAATTTGGAGAAATCACCAGATACCAAACTAGCTTTTCGACCAAGATATTGTGAAATGGCTTCCATAAAATCAGATTTTGAGAGAGAACCAACTTCTCCTTTCAATATTTTCTTCAAAAACATCCCAAGCTTCGAACAAATGAAAAGTTGTGGAATAAGTTATTTCAGTATAGTGAGGGTTAGTGTAAAGAAATGATATCTGTAGCAAAGCATCAATGCAATACCTGAGTGCCTTGAGAAACTAGCAATGCTGAGAAATCCTTAACTACCTTGCTGAATAAAGTATCAATTACCTGCATAATTTCATTCTGTGATTATATGCAAGAAAGGAGGGAAACATCAAATATAGTAACATATTCCAAGAAGGGTATCATTTGAACTAATAGAAGAGATTAGTATGCCTACAACATTAGGGAAAGATTGCCATAATTATATCATATTTCACATGCTCTCTAACTAGCAATCATCCTTAAAACTAAGTTTTAGTCTTCATCTGTTATCAATATTACAAAGTTTATGTTCTAGAAAGTATGTGTTCAAAGTAAGATTTTTCTAAGAAAAGTGCGTGTACAATAATATTGGAATGGGTCTTACCTACCATTGCATTCAAAGGAAACTCTTCAATCCCATTAGTCTCTCTAAGGTAAGCCTGTAGAAGTCGAAGTGCAAAACGATCAAAGAGGAATGCCAGAGCATTTGCAGTTTTGGTTTCTTCAATTGAGACCTCACTGGAAAGATGGAGAAATTCTAATAGTTGTTCATATTGTGATGATTCAGATTCATCAAAGGAGTCATCTGCACTTTCACTACCAACCAAGGATGGTGACCTGGTTGGGAAGGATGTGATCTTGACAGTCCCGCCGTATCTCCAAACCCCAATTCCTCCTGCTTGCTTCCACTCATAGTATCCTTTCAGACATAGAATGCAATCCACAACTTTACTTGATGAACCTCCCTGTATTACCAACCACGAAGTCAGATGTCTAGAAACACAAGTATCTGAAACAGAAAAAGGAAAATCCGGCATTCCACAATCTAAATATAGTGGGCTAAGCATATTGGCATTTAAAATAATCACTTGTTACTAGCACAAATCTTAGGAGTTGTACTTGTGAAGTAGTTAATATGCAATTATGACTATGCAGATAGAGCTGCTAAGTCTTTGAATTCAATAATTCAAATGCATCGGTATGCAGATTAATATATCAAGAAGTTTTAAGGAGCTAAACCTTTTCTAAGTCAGATGCTTCAAAGGTCAAGAGCTGCATTTTTTTGACAGCCATAAGGAAGTTCCTCATGTTCTCGAAATACTGAATTGCAGATTGTGCAGCTCCCTCCGTTGACTGAACTGCTATTATTGGATTTTCCACCACCTATGCTCATTTTAACAATGAAATCAGATATAACTAATGACTTAGTAATGGTAAGTCCTAGGAATATAATGTTGTACTTTTTTCTTGACATGGGTAACATAATATTCAGGTACTAATTTGATCACCACGGTATTGGGTAATGGGTACCTTAAGAACAGCACCAGGATTGACTTTGTTAAGCACATTGCATAAAATTAGGCCATTGCGGAGAGCAAGGCAAAATTCTTCCTCAGAGGGTTCCTTTGGCAGGACTCCTGATGCATCTTGGTCCATCTGCCTTAGCCATTCTGCTGCTTGGTACCTCCTTGTAGCTGGAAGCATTAACGATTAATGTAGTCATGCTCAGATATTTTCTCTATCTATTAACATCTTTATTTTGTTTTTATCAAGAGAGAATGATAATTCATCACAAGCTTCTGAAGTAATTGCTAAAATTCTTTTCTTTTATCTCCTATTTTCATGCAATATCAATATCTATTAGTTTCTTTTCATCCTGGAAAAACAGATGGCAGGGTTTGAGCCTGTGGAGCTACATTTAGTAGAGTGCAACCGTTCCCATGAACATCTAGTACAAATTAACACTATAAGTCATAATTCTGAGAGGTGTGCACTAATGGTGGGCGGTGTGAACCTTGTAAACTAAACTGTTGTGATTTAAAAGTGACCATTCAGTGCTTGCATTTATAGGGTGCTGAGCATCAGACTGGGGCCACTCTTCCTCTTCTTTGCCAGCATGTGACCCACACCTCACTGACAAATACTATAACTTTCGGGTTTGGTAGGTAATATAACCAGTTTGAATATATAGGTTTGTGTGCTGATGCTTTTAGCTGCCACATTTGAATTTGCCAGAATTTGAAAATTAGGTTTTTGTTCACAAATTATCAATTCCTGCCCTGCTTGTCTCATATCCTCTTTTCAAGAACAGAATTTTTGTGCTCCCCAACAAAAAAAAAAAAAAAAGGAAGAAGAAAAAAGAAAAAGAAAAGAAAAGGTTTTGATATTCTGCATACATCCATCTGACAGTTTAATAGTCTCTGGATATTCGTTCCATCATCTTTGGTTGCACAAATTTTCTCTCTCTCTCTCTCTCTCTCTCTCTCTTTTTCTGTTGACCTCATAAAAGACTTATATTACGCCTTAATTAAAGGTTGAGAATGGCCCTATTCATCATTATTTGCAGTGTTCCACACTCTCTACACCCAAAAAAGGCAGAGTAACAGTAAAGGTAGGTATATAGCAAAATGGAACTCGTACAAAAACAAACAAATAAATAAATATGAAAGGGCTAAAAATGGAATCCCTCTCTCCAAGGTGGACCATATCAGCATCATAAGTGATGGGCACCAAACAATTTTCAAAACTCCTGAGATTCCTGATTGTTGCAGACCATCAAGATATGTCACATAGTCTTTTATTTAATTTCCTTTTTTTTTTCTGTTTTGAAATGAAACAATGACGTGACCCCTTAAACCCAGAAAATTGAGATCAATTGATAAAAATTTAGCTTTGACCAAGAATCTAAAACTAATTAAAGCACTAAACTGATATACTGAAGGAAGCGACTCAAGAGTTCTTTTCCCTTTCTTTTTGTTTTGTGTATATATTTTTCTGTGAAATATTTGAAATAAATAAATAGAAGAAAAAAGTGAAGTAACAGTGTTGCTGTACCTGCTTCTTCAGCTTTTCTATGAGCTAATTCATAGTCATTGATGATCTCCTCAGTGTATGAAGCCTCATTGTTTGAAACCAAAGACTTTAATCCTCTCAAGTTCTTGCAAGGAGAAGTGAAAACTGCAGTAGAGTAATTTGTTTCTTGTGGCATCTTTTGCTCTCCAGCCAAAATCTAAGCCTCTTATGAAATGAAAATCACTGCCAAAACAAACATAAAACTGCACACCAGTGTCAGTCAATTCCACAATCCAATGCTCAGAAAACCATTTCAAATGAGAGAGATTGATAAATGATCCTGGGAAACAAAATGCAATGAGTATAAGACACTGCATTCCATACATGTACAAATCTGTGAGTAGGGAGGAGAAAAAGAACCATATTGGACAAGCACTATAAATCCAGAACTGTAAATGAAAACAAAACCATCATCAAACCTTTAAAAGAGAAAACTTACTCTAATATCACAGGAGGGAGTTTCTGCATAGAATTGATTAGTATAAACAAAGGACAGCAAATTCTGCAAAGGCAAGGAGAAAGTGAAGTTTGTGCCTGCAGTCTCTATACCTTTAAAGGGTCTTCAACAGTTAATTCTGACAAATCCTGGAGAAGTGAACCAAAATGATCAGGCTGAGTTGAGCTTAGTAAATGAATGGAGCTATAGATCAAAAGTGTTGCGGAATTGGAAGGTGAAACATGCAAGGTTCCCGTGTTTTGTGATGAGCAATTATATTCAAGCATACATGAGCCTCATTCAATGCTCTCTTACTTCCAAGTCATGTGCCTATGAAAAGAAACTGAAGAGAAAGAGAAGAGTCCTCAGGAAGAGAAATGAAAAAGATCAATAATATTGAAATTGAAACGTTAGCCTTCTTGGACCTAAATAAAAAATACTACAAAAGTGGCATCATTTAGAGTATTAAAGGGTCCATAACTTCTTTATTTTTCTACAATTTTTTTCCTTTTTTTTACCCTTTTACTAATAGATAATATACTAAAAATCCTGAGGATACCAAAAACATTTATCATGATAAATGTACATTGATATGACATTTTCTTATTGATTGGATGCACACATATTGGATTTACGAAGATTTATTCAATTATTTATTTTTTGTTATTAGTATAGATGGAGTTGAAGTACAGGGCAAACTCGGGATTATTTGAACCAAGTTGGGGTACTTTGTTTGACTTGATAATGTTCCTCCAAGTGGCAAGCAATGAAGGCAAATTAGGAAATGACAAGTGTGGTGTCTTATGGGACCCTTCAACCGTTGGACTGCACGGCAAGATCTAGCCAAAATTATGGCATATATGTGACTACTTTATAAAGCTTAATTTGAACTATGATGGGATTTCTTTTGTTTTTATGGTGTTTTCCAAAAGTGGTTATTATTATATATTGCATGCTCTCTCTCTTCCTACCATCTATACATTCTTGCCTCTTCTTGATGATGATGATGAAGGATAATTTCATTTTATTTACAGGCTAAGGCTTATTTGATGTGTGTATCTATCTATCTATCTATCTTATTTTCGAATCAAGTATTTGAATTCGAAAAATATTTTATAAGGTTATCTTTAACCGATACTATGATTCAGTCCTTTTCTGTTGTTGTTTCCATCCTAAAAACAGGTTCAGAAATTCAAATTCAATATCCATCTCAATCATGTGCCATATCTCTTGAAAACAATAGACCAAGTATTTATTATTAATTAATACCCTTTATCTCAAATATGAAACACAATAAAACAAGACGGTGCCCATATTGATTTTGCATTGATATCCCAGTGTTTGGTGAAGAATAAACAATGGTAGGTGAGAGTAGCAGTAGATTCCTCTGGGAAAAACTAATATAAAATTCATTAAAAGCAACATGTGATATAGTTAAGTTCATTTTTTTCCCTCTTTAATATCTCTAAATTTGTTCTTAAACTTCATTATTATTATTTCATGTTCTTTTAGGTGGGGTTGATGATCAAGTGATGATAATAGCTTGCTAGCCCTCACTTTTCAAACCCAATAAGATAAAGCAATGCAAAGAAAATATTCTAAGTAAACGTTAGTGTTTTTGAAAGAAACAGGAGGCAAGAAAGAGGGCAAAGTGGAGGAAAATTAATTTCATTGTTGGGAACGTTGGATCCTCCAAGAAATGATTGCAGAGGGTGGCTTTTTTAGTGTATCTTTATACAATTTGTAGGCCATTAAATGGACCACTTAAGAGAAGGTTCCCTTGATGGGTTGTCCTATAAATTACTTTACCTTCTACTTTTATTTGGGTTAGTTAATAAAGTTATAAAGAGAAAGAGGGAAGACTTGGTTTATAAGCTTTGTAATTGGAGTCTTATAGTCAAAATTGTTACAGTAATAAAGGGTTTCAAATGATCTTCGTTTGGTCAAGGACAGATTGTATTAACTTTAATTTCTTCTTTTATCTATAAATTTGGATTTTCTTCTTTTATATGTAAAGAAGAGAAACAAATTGACCCACAATTTGTCTTTTAATTCAATACTAATATCGTTTATGCTCGAACTCTTTCAACCCTAGTATCATTTTTACTCTAATTCTTTTTATATAAGATAATTAACCCAAAAGATTAAGAAATAAGAACGAATCAAAGGGGTTTTCTTTTTTGAAAAAAAAAAACTATCATTTTCTTTGCTTCTTTATAAGAGCCAAATAATTCATAATTGAAGAACTGAGGTTGACTAGATTAATTTAGCTCAAACTTAGATTTAAAAAAAAATTTTCTTTAAATATAATTGCTTTAATTATTTCATTTTTCTTGTAAGATTTATAGTTTTGTTGAGCAAACCTTTTTTTTTTTAAATTTGAATTTATACACTTAACTAGCCTAAGTGCTTTGATTATTTCATTTTTCTTGTAAGATTTACCCACACCAATACTAATATAATTAAATGCACCAAAAATAAAGAGAATGACTTTTTTTTTTTAAATTTTCTCAAAATTCTTCATCGAAGGGGTTGTAACTCTCTCAAAAAGGTTTTTTTTCTTTTTTCGTGTTTCAACATTAAAAAAAAATTATATATGTTATCGAACACATTCTTCGAGATAAAGAACATAAACATCAATAAAAGAGCCCTTAATTTATTTTAACCTTACAAATCGAGAATATATATAAAGTAAGATATTTGCTCACAGATTTTGATATGATTGATTATTGGATCTAACGCAAGAAATTAAGGCCAAATGGGAGTAGATAGCCAGCTAGTGGATGTTGTTTGTTTGATAGTAAATATTACCATTAAATTTCTAAAGAAAGAAGAATAGAATAGTCAATTAGAGGGGCACTTGATGATGTTATTTCATTAACATTCCATAACTCATTGGGTTTTATGATTATAAAGATGCAATAATAATAATAATGATCCTTCCCACCTCTTGCTAGCTTTAAGTACGAGTTTTCCAACCTCTCCACCACCGAAAATGTTCGGTGAACATCCACTGTAACTATATTCAATTTCTACCGAAACCGAGTATTTGATTTAATAGTTCTTTTTATCTAGACACATCCTGATTGAGTCCTCATCATCGTAGCATTTTTTAAGGTTAATCTCGATAGATAGGAAAGTACAAAAAAAAATTATATTAAATGTTTATTATTCCATTTTATTTTATATTCTTAATACGTGAAACATGAAATAAATATTAAATAGCTCTATTAATAAACTAACGTAATCAACTTTGTATACAGATTTTATAAGTATAACATTACTAGTTAAACATGTGTAAAAGAATTTATCAGAAATTTGTGGCTATTAATAAGGTACTAATTTTTGTTACTGGGTTTATCAAAAATCGATCTCAAAACCAGCAGCAGGCTGAGAAGACAAAAGAGAGAAGATAATAAATACAATTGCGAAGAGAGAGCAACATATAACATCAAGTACTATTCCCATATATGCTTTCTGCATACAAACACATCATGGTTTGGTCCCCTCCTATCATTTCGTTTCACGCATGCTATATATGTTTATAAATAGCTGTTGCTACCTCTTTAATCTTTGTGTGTGTGGCTTTGGTTAATTTGCAGTTGATCATACATTATACAACATCTGTGTCTAAAATGTGCAATACATGCTCCAGCTTTCTCACCATCTTAAATAATTGCGAGCTATTGTTGTAGTGGATGATTAGGTAACAACTTGATCGATCAGAGGTTTGCAAATTAAAGAAACTACTACCAATATATACAGGATAAATCTCATCCATAGCCTCTTTTGAAGTTTATTAGGAAATCAGACAAATATTTATTATCGTTAGTCAGTCTACATTAAAAAAGACGATAGAAACATAAAATGATACATGCATTAATTAAATTGAAATGGCCATAGTGGAGGTTTATGGATTTTCAAACCACAATTGATTTAATTCGAAGGATTCTGACAAACCTCTGAGAAGTTTTTAACACAAATACTTAGGCTTGAGAGTTGTCTTGTACAACAGTCAATGACTTGACTAGATTATCAGTTTTTTGTTCTAATATTAAATTAGATGGGCTTTTGTTGATTGTATGATATTAATTAAATAATGTATGATATCTACATATATCAATGCGCTATCTCTTTTTTTGAATGTACATGTTAGCGGTTGAACGAAAATGAATGGGTTTTGTTTTGGTGGGCTCGGCTAATGGGCTGGATGGGCTTTGGAAACAAGAGTTTTACGGTATTTTTTGCTCCCCCAACATTTCAGAAAATGACACTTCGCGCCCATAATTTTTTTTTTGTTGTTTTGTTGTGGTGTCGGTGCGGCGGCGCGGCCCTCGATACGTACTAGGAAAACTATAACTTTCCTCTTTTGACATTATGATTTATGAGGAAATTCCAAAAAATTCCTGTTTGATATTTAAATAATAATTATAATTTCCCGTTAGGATTCATTGTGTAATGGGCCGTATCCATCAATTGGAATGGAAACTTGAGAAAAAAATTTTGTAATAGTTCAACGGTATCAGAATTGTGTGAAAATACATTTTAATTCAATATTTGTAGATTCATAAAATAGGATTAATATCATTATTATTTCTCTTATTTTATTTGGTGAGTTATTCCTTGTCGTACAAGAACTCCTCTTGTAACAAGAATTCTACGCCGCTAATAAAAAAGAATGAATGTGTAAGAGTTTGTCTTCTGGGAGAATTCTGTGATTGCTTCTGCATCATTCACCAGATTATCATAAGGTGAAACCATTATTAGTACAATCTCTTTAATTTCTAGACTTGGAGTTCAATTAAGCTCTAAAATTGTTCTTTAGAGCTTAATGGAGGAAAATCAACCCAAACCACCCACCAATATTGTTCTTTCAAGAAGTGCAGGACATGAGCTGCCTCAACATATTGTAGAAGAGATTGTAGTGAGACTTCCAGTGAAATCTATAGTCAGATTTACGAGTGTGTGCAGGCAGTGGTTCAATATGATCTCTGATCTTGATCTTCTAGAGGTCAATTTTCAACAATCCATATCAAAGCTCAGGATGGTCTTAAGGATTCGAAATGCTCAAACTGATGAGTGCAGTTACTGTTCATTCAAATTTGATGAAGAAGGCATGAAAGTAAAGAAAGTAGCCACTTTGTGTTCACAGGATGTGAGCGATAGCTACAATCCGATAAATGCATCATGTAAAGGTTTACTGCTCTTTGAAGGATATGGAAAAAAATTATATGTGTATGATACCATCAGACAAAAGCAGAAACTACTGCCAAAAATAGAGGGTGGATGGGATGAATTAGAAAGCTACGCAATGGTCTACGATGCATCAAAAAGAAAATATAAAGTGGTTGCCTTCTTTTATGATCAATTTCATGCTTCAATGAAGCTTTTGTTCTATGACTTGAACCCTAGAAAGTGGTGGAGAAAAGGAAAGTGGAGGGAGTCCAAACCTCCATTAGCACAGATAGTATATTCACACTCTTCAGTTCTCCTACAAGGGGTATTCTATTGGATAGCTGAACCTTGTTTTCCTCTACATAATTTTTTCATTCAGCCAATGGAGGTTGCAACAGAAAGATACATGGAAAGAATAGAGGCTCCATGCCAACCCTTTCATGGATCCTTAGGCAACTACGAGTTGTTGGAGATGAAAGGGTCGCTTTGTTTGGTACAAGCAGCCTCTGATGAAGAGTTGAACATATGGGCTCTGAAGGATTCAGTGAAAAGCTTTTGGATTAAGCAATACACAATTTTTCTTTCTTCAGTTGTGCATAGGCCAAGTCTTGTAAATGGTTTCTTAATATATCCTTTTTTCCGTCCAAGGCTGATAGTGGGCACTTATTTACTGGTAACTAATGCATGGAGACTCTATTGGTACAACATGGATACTAAGGAGATGAGTCAAATTGAGGGTGAGGAATCTGATTCAATTTATGATCCTAAAACTTTTTCGATCATTAATTGAAGGATATGAGTCAACGGCATGTTTTTCTTATATAGTTAGATCTTATGCAAATGTAGCTAGGGTCAGTAATGTATGATACATGAGGATATCGATTGTTTATCGCCTTAACTTTCTTCAAGTTCTTAATTAACTTTTGTTTCATTGAATGATAAACTACCTTTCATATAATTAATTGGTTAAATGACTCCAGTTGTGTTATTTATTTATTTATTATTAAATAATATGAATCAAACCATCTACTGACCAGAACATTTACCAAACTAACAAATATTGTATTGTTCCGATTTTCTACCTATTAAACATATTTACTTTTTAACTGGTGTAACATGCTTGTCTATTAAATTTTTATTATCTATATATACTCTAATCATGATTATGATTTTACATGATTTCTGGAAAGAAATATGTTTTCTGAACTAAAGTATAAATGATTAAACGTATATGCTTGTTTTCAACCCCTCAAGGCTTTTCAATTTTAACCCTTCAAGACCTAATCATGTTAATTGTAACATTTTTTTCGTATTAAGCTATAATTTTAATGTTTATGTGTATAAACGTTAATCAAGTTTAATTTATCTTTGTGAAAAAAAAAATCGTATCCTATTTAATTCAAGAGATTTCTTATTTTTGTGGATTCCTAGAATAGGATTATTTTGATTATTTGGAAAGTAATTTTCCTTGTTGTACTAGGACTAGGAATTAGAATTCTACTACGCTACATAGAATGAATATAATGAGTTTGTTTATTAGAAATATTTCTGTAATTGCTTCTGCGAATCTGCGTGATCATTGATAAGATGATGAGGTTTACCCTTAATTTAATTTAATTACAGCTCTTTTTTCCTGGAGTTGCAGAAGAACATATGGAGGAAAATCAACCCAAACGGGCCAAACCCAACGGTATTGTTCTTTCAGGACGAGGAGGGCATGATCATGAGCTGCCTCAACATATTGTAGAAGATATTATAGTGATGCTGCCAGCGAAATCTATTGTCAGATTCAAGAGCGTATGCAGGCAATGGTTCAATATGATCTCTGATCTCGATCTTCCAGATGTCAATTTTCAACAATCCATATCAAAGCTAAGGATAGTCTGCCAGACTATGAAACCTCCAAATAGAAGAAGAATCGCTCATGATCATGATCAGCGTAGTTACTGCTCGTTTAAACTCGATGATGGAGGCATGAAAGCAAAAAAAGTAGCCACATTGCGTTTACAGCATGCTAACAATTATTGTCATCTGTCAAACTTATCTTGTAATAGTTTACTAGTCTTTGAAGGCGATGGGGAACAGCTATATGTGTAGGAGACCATCACACAGCAGCAGAAACTGCTTCCAAAAATCCCAGATTATTATGAAGGAGACTTTTTCTCAATTGTCTACGATGCATCAAAACTAAACTATAAAGTGGTGGTGTTCGCTTATGAAATTCAAGGAATGAAGCTGCTTTTTTATGACTTGAACCCTAGAAAATGGTGGAGAAAAGGAAAGTGGAGGAAGTCCAAACCTCCATTGGCAGAGACAATACAAATCGACTCTTTAATTGTTGTACAAGGGGCATTGTATTGGACAGCTGAACCAGTTGATGAAAGTGATGATACTTTAATTGATGATTGGTTTATTCAGGGAATGGAGATTACAACAGAAAAATTCATGGAAAGAATAGCAGCCCCATGTCAACCAGCTGAAGGCTCGTGCACGTACGACTTGTTAGAGATGAAAGGATCACTTTGTTTGGTGAATGCGGCCTCTGATGAAGAGATTACCATATGGGTTTTGAAGGACGCAGCGCAGAGCTTTTGGCTTAAGCAGTACAACATCGCTCTTTCATCCCTGGTGCCACCCCTGTCATCAAATTATCGTTTCTTGCGTAATCGTTCCTTGCCTAATTCTGTTTCTTTTTATCCCAGGCTGATTGTGGAGAATCGTGTCCTGGTAGTTATTGGGCAGGGACTGTGTTGGTACAACATGGATACTGAGGAGCTGAGTAAAATTACCATGGAAGCTCATCCCAACTGCAATTTAATCGAATCTTGCATCATCAAATATTGAAGGATGCAAGGTTATAGTCACAGCAGTATACATCCATTCATTGTATTTTGCTTATATATTAAAGTTCTCTTCGTGATTTGAACCTAGAAATTTATTTTAATAAAGTTGCGTTGTCCAAATTGGTTATTCTATGATAGATTATGAAAAATTCATGATTCATATGTTGTCAAGACTCTGATTTTGTGTATGATTTAGCAGAAAAACTGAAATGATTCCGCATTGTTTTATGAAGACTATGAAGTGTTATTTCCTATTCTAGTTGTTTTATCCCTTAGTTATTTTGAAGATATAAATATATCTACCTCTGCCTCACAAAGTAACGATTATGATTCCTCTGATCTTCGTCCTTTACCTATCTAACATCGTTATTTTTCATGTCAGAACTTCTTACCTATCTAACATCGTTATTTTTCATGTCAGAACTTCTTCCTGATCTCATAAGATGGAAGCCAAGGGACCTGTGTTCCTAAACATCGAATTGAAGTATCAACTTATTAGCAATGTGAAGAAGTTTCAATTCACCAGGAAGAACTCATAGTATATCCCTTAATTCCATCCGTCTATTGCCTGTCTTTTTTGGTCAATGTAAATCTGTGCACAGAATGTTCAATTCGTCTTCCATGAAATAAAAGAAATTCATAGTCATAATGGAAATATATATATTATATATTATGTTAAAGGTAATATTTTGTTAACATTTCATCTGAACCACTTCGGTCGACTATGAAAAATTCGAAGTTTTCCAAATTCTGAATCCTTCAATTCATGATCCCAAAAGTGCGTACATTATATTCAAAATCAGAGTCCACAATAATTTACAGACTGCTCCTAAGTATCAATGTTGTACACAGGATTTTCTAGCTCTGTCGAGTATCCACTGATTTCATCCATACAAATAAAACTCTCCCCCATATGGATCGCCTGGAAAGAGCAGTAACCTATTACAAGATAAAAATTTCAGTACTCATTAGTTCGAGCATTCATAATCGGTGTAGATAATCATGATTTGTTATATGGATTGTTGAAGGCTGATCACTGCAAGATCAAGATCAGAGATCATATCGAAACACTCCCTGCGAACACTCGATCACCTATCGATAGAATATTAATAACATTACTGGGTTGATTTTCCTCGATATGAACAAATTCTACCGAAAAAAATTTCAGAATCTGATCTTATCAATGATGCAGAAGCAATCGCAGAATTTCTTCCGGCACAAGTAAACAAACTTATACATTAATCTTTCTATTTAGTCATAGTACAACAAGGCAATTACTTTGGAAATAATAATAATAATAATAATAATAATAATAATAATAATAATAATAACAACAATAATCAATGTTAGGATAAATAGGAGATACTTTTTTTTTTCACAAATTTTGGTAACATTGAAATTATCACAATATACATTAAGATAAGTATATTAGTGTAAATAATGGTAACATTAAGATAATTATTTTAATTTAATTGATTCCCCTAATATTTAAATATCTAATATATGTTATATATATATTAATATTAATTTACGCTATTCAAGTCTGTGAACAATCCTGTGTTAAGGGTTCTTTTAATCTCTTCGCTTCTCTTTCAGAAACCAGAAACAGAGGCTATCAGGATCAATCAAAATCTCTCGTCAAATGTTTTCGATCAGTCTTATGAGACTCGGACGTCAAGATTCAAGGAGCTCAAGGTACACTTGTATTAACCAGAGATAATAAAATATAATCTATACACAGATCGCTAATCATTTACAATTAATAGAGATGTCATTTAAAAGTCAAAAAAGACACAATACAGAATTCAAGAGATAAAAATCTACAAATATCTAGAACGTAAGAGATCAACAAAAGAGAAGGACACGGACAGAACCTGAAAACAGCAAGAATTCAGAAAAGAAGCAGCAAAAGATGAAGAAGTAGCGGGACATTTATTCGGTAGTAGACAAACTCCAGGGCTAACTTACGCCAAGTTGGCCCTGGACTATGACTACTACCGGATACATGCCCCCTCTGACATTGTCGACCAAATTCTTCTCTCAATCAGAGAATAATAGCTTCCCTGGAAGATTTAGAATTGCAAAATAAGTAGAGGTTTTTATATTTATAGAGGTGAGACAATTTCCTAACACATAGAGATAACTATGATAAATATTATCTAAGATAATGATAAGGAGATAAAGATTAAATACAATAGGAGATAAATATATCCTATTCAATAATTATATAGATCTCTCTCTCTCTTATCTCTTTTTTGTAGATTCCTAATACAATAGGATTATTATTATCATTTGGAAAGTTATTTCCTTGTTGTACTAGGACTAGTAATTAGAATATCACTAGAATATTTCTTCGTACATAGAACGAATTTATGACTTTAATTATTTCTTCAGACATCGAAAGAATATATGAATGTAATTATTTCTTCGTGTTGAAACTATATATTTCTTTAATTGTTTCCGTTGATCTGCATCATTCAGATTACACTCATTTTTTTTCAAGATTAGGAGAAGAACATATGGAGGAGAATCAACACAAACGGGCCAAACCCAACATTTTTATTCTTTCAAGATGTGAAGGGCATGACCATGACTTGCCTCAGTAGATCGTAGAAGAGATTATAGTAAGACTTCCTGTCACAACTCATACTAGACATACAAAATATAGCATTTATACAGTCATTTAAATATGAGCTCTGTTATTTCTTTCAAAAATTAATCTTAGTATCACACAAAACGAAGTTCTAATCATAACCACACCATTTCACTGTATATAGATACATTCAAAAATCAAAAGAGGTTCTACAGTATGGCTATGCTAATATAGAGTAGCGGTCTTTGGTTGCCAAGGGAACTCTGTCAGCAATGCCAAAAGTCCTCCATCCATAGCTCAATCTACTGATCACCTGATGCACACAACAACTTTAATGAGTAAAACTCAGTAAGTAAGCTAGGTGAATATACAGTAATAAACAATAACAATAGAATTCAGTCCAGTATGAAACTATCCATTTCTAACTATACAAGCATTAGCTAACTCGTTAAAGAAAGAATGCCCCAGAGTTCACTTCGGTTACATTTGCGCTCCCGCGCCGATTTTCTTTCTAGACCTCTATAGGTCGATTCAACCTCACATAAGTGAGTTCACATTTCTCTACTCATCGCTTTTTCATGTACAATCATAATCACATAATGAGGAAGCTTCCATAGTATCAATTACAGTCACCTAAGGGAAAATACTCTCTAATCAAGGTAGGACTTTTCATTTCACAGTCAGTTCCCATATAATAGCTCAAGGCTAGTCTGACAATCCGGGTGATACCGGGCCCATGCTACCGAATCTCGTCTAGAGAAACACATGGTCCAGACCTCTCCTCAAGTCATGGGAGTACGAAATGCTCAAGGCTAGTCTGACAATCCGGGTGATACCGGGTCCATGCTACCAAATTTCAACTAGAGAAACACATGGTCCAGACCTCCCCTCAAGCCATGAAACAGTACAGAACAGTACAAATACGTTTAGATGCCTACACTTGAAATAGCTCGAGGCTAGTCTGACAATCTGGGTGATACCGGGCCCATGCTACCGAATCTCATCTAGAGAAACACATGGTCCAGACCTCCCCTCAAGCCATGAGAGCTAAACTTCCTAGGTCTTGGCATGCCAATCACTTTTCCTCATTCACAATCAGTCACATTAAAGAAGCTCGATATCAGGCTTCTAAAACAGTCACAATATCTCACATTCAAGCATCAAGGTGCTTACAATTAATAGTGTTACAATCCACAAAATTACATACATACAGTACACAAAATTTATTGTGGCCTCAGAATAGTTAGCTTACTTACCTTGTATAGCTGCTTTTCGATGCTTGTGATTGACCTAAAAATAAAACAAAATCTCTTTTTAGGTCACCATACACTTGTAAAATATTTCCCCCTTTTTGGCTCTATTTCCATACTTACTTTGACAAACAATTCACAACAACAATTATCTACTTCCAAAAATTCACACAAGAAGGTAGACATCTTTTACACACATACCTCATGTCTTCTTAAAATTTTCAGAGCCAATTTGGGGTCATTTGACCACTCAAAATAATCAAATTTATTACCTCAACAATTCTGCCACTGCATTCACTTCACTGAGCACTATCAACTTAAAAATTTGTAGGAATTTCAATCCTACTTAAATGGCTACAAAAATTTACAGGCTGGTATATAACATATGTATATACCTCCATACCAAAAATCAGGGCTTTTCAAGATGTTTAACCCATTCAAATCCATTTATTTCTAACTGCCCTGTTTTGGAAACTAAAAATTCCAGTTTTAACAAGCCAACTTTAAAAATCTATAACAATTCACACAGAGCTTCAATCTCAGTGAAAATTTACAGTCTCATATATGACACATAGAAAAACTTGCATACAAAAATTCAGACACTTTTACAAAGATTTGGCCCCTCAAATCGAGTTCACTCTCCCTGCCCTGTTTTAAAACAGGGGAAATTCACAAATTTCGAACCAGAATTTCAAAATTCATTACAATTTACACACTATGAATTTTTAAGTGATTCCAATTTCGATAAACTCGTGGACATGTCTATTTTCATCCATAAAATTTTCAGAACAAGAAAATGTCCCCCTGATTTTTGAGAATTTTCGGAACATATACTGTTCAGTGTAACAAAATTTCCAGGATTTGAACTAAACTCTCAATTCTAGCTTATATCTTCATCTCCTTACTTAGATGCATTCAAAACTCATTCAAATTCACATCTCCATACAATTTTCCAGCAGCACAAACAACAATTCATATACTCACATCACAACCCAAAAGAATTCTTGCAAATACATACACAATAGCACAAGAATTCCAAAGGAGAGAAGAGTTCTTACCACTTGCTTGCTTGGATTCTTGGTGAAATTGTGTGTGTTGTGTGGAGCTTAGAGGGAGTGAAGGGCTGGAAACGTGACCTGGTAAGTTAGAATGGAAGAATTCTAGAATTCTTCTCATTTTATATATAAACACAAGGCAAAGTTTCCATTTAGTCCATCTCTCCTCCTTTATAACCATTTAATCCATTATTCTTCTCATTAAGCCCCTCATTCTCTCATCTATTACATTACAAATCCAACACATAACTAATACATTAATACATATATTACACATGTAACCATAACACATGCTATAATGTACATTACAAAAACTTAGGATATTACACTTCCAGCGAAGTCTGTTGTCAGATTCGAGAGTGTGTGCAGGCAGTGGTTGAATATCATCTCTGAGGTTGATCTTCCAGAGGCCAAGTTTCAACGATCCATATGAAAGATCAAGATTTTCTACCAGTTCAGGAACGATGCTACAAGTGCTGCTGAGAAGTACAGTTACTGTTCATTCAAATTGGATGAGAAAGGCACGAAAGCAAAGAAGGTAGACACTTTTTGTTTACAGAATGTGACTACTGGCTCGCGGAAGTTGGTATTGTGTAATAGTTTATTGTTCTTTCGAGGCAACCCACATGGGAGCAAGTTATATTTTTATGATACCATCAAACAACAGCAGAAACTACTTGCTGACATAAACGGATTCAAGGAGGGAGGGAGAAGCTGTTACTCAATGGTCTACGATGCATGAAAAAGAGAATATAAAGTGGTGGTATTCAATTCGTGCCTGACGAAATTCGAGGAATGAAGCTATTGTTATTTGACTTGAACCCTAGAAAACAGGGGAGAAAAGAACAGTGGAGGAGGTGCAAACCTCCATTCCCACAGCCAATAGTGAAACACTCTTCAATTGTCCTACAAGGGGTCTTTTATTGGATAGCAGAACTTATAATGAAATGGAAGTTCTTCCCGCTAAATGTTTTATTCAGCCAATGGAGATTGCAGCAGAAAAATTCATGGAAAGAATAGAAGCTCCATATCAACCATTTGGAAGCCCATTTAAAGGGTTAGCCAAGTACAAGTTATTAGAGATAAAAGGATCACTCTGTTTGGCGCATGCAGCCACTGTTGATGAGTTGACATATGGGTTCTCAAGAACCCAGAGCAAAGCATTTGAGATAAGCAATACACCATCTCTCTTTCGTCACTGGTGGATATGCCAAATCTTTTATATTACGATTTCTCGGATCCTCATTGTTGTTTCCGACCCAAGCCGATTGTGGAAAACCATATACTGGTAACTATTAGGCTGGCGCTGTATGGCTACAACATGGATACCCAGGAGCTGAGTGAAATTATCCACGCACTTTTCCTATTACCAAATGTTGAAGGGTGTACAAGGAGAGTCAGGAGTGCGTCAGCAGTATACGTTCTTGCTATTTAATTTGATTATTTAATTAATTCAATCTATTTTTGCTTATTTAATTAAACAGTTAGTCCAGCTTCAAAGTACTCTTCCTACTTGTTTTTGGCCACATGTTAGATTGGAACCTCAAATTTGTCTTAACAAATTTGCTTTCTCCAAATTGGTAATTAATTGGTTATCCTAATTGATAATGAAAGAATTTCATAATTCATATATATTTACTGGGCATGCCAGCTACTCCTCAAAAGGGCTCTGCAGTTGTGTAAATTCGTATTCCAATTACTATTTTGAAGTAATTAACAATTGTTGTTCTATGTTTTCAATTGATCAAGTATCAACCTTGGCAGTTTGCGGTTCCATGTACTGAGTTATTTTATCTGACAATAATATGATAATTCTGACTCATATTTGTTGAAGTGACATATTTATTAAATTAACTTTTTCGGGTTCATTACTGGACTCATACTTTGATGTATCAATATTATTAAATAATTTAGTAATTTGCCACACCAAATAATTTAATTTTTCGAGGATGCGAATCTAACAAGAGCCACTTTCATAAATTAACACATAAAAGGGTAAACGGTAATGATGAATTAAAGGGGATTAGGGTTTGTTAATTTTTAATTTTGTTTTTTGAATGGCCGTGTTAGAGGTTGCGTTGAGGCTTTGCTTAATCACCCATCTACTCCAAGGTTTTAAAAAATGACACTTTCGTCCCCTTCATAATATTAGTTAAATTTACGTCTTAAATGATGTAAAATTATTTAATGAACAAATTTTCTTCTTTTTCCTTTATTATTCTTTTTTTAAATTTCCTTTTTTGATCATTAAACAAAAATAATAATTTCCCCATTAAAATAGATACCATAATAAATGAGAGCATTTCCGTGAAAAAAAATCTATTTATGAAACACAATTTATTTTTTCGTGAATATAATTTTTGTAAATCAATATTAACTATACTCTAAATTACTAGACTTAATCCGGATTTTTTCTAAGCTTTATCTGCATATGCGTTCAAGTTAATTTAATCCTTTTTTTTATTAGCATTATTATGTGGAAAGTACACTTTCCTTGTTGTATTAGGACTCGTAATAAGAATTCTACTACGCTAGATAGAATGAATTTGTATTGTGTTGAAAAATATTTCTTTAATTGCTTCTGCGACTCTGCATCATTGATCATTATTTAAGGTATATATTTAGGCATTCTTTTTCTAGACTTGCAGAAGAACATATGGAGGAAAATCAACCTAACAATTTCGTTATTTCAAGACGGGGAGGGCATGATCATGAGCTGCCTCAAGATATTCTCGAAGAGATTATAGTGAGACTTCCAGAGAAATCTATAGTCAGATTCAAGAGTGTATGCAGGCAGTGGTTCAATATGATCTCTTATCTTGATCTTGGTCCTCTAGAGTTCAAATTTCGACGATCACTATCAAAGCTAAGGATAGTACACCTGAATTTCAGTGCTCAAAGTAAAAGTGTTTACTCCCTCTTCAAACTTGATGAAAGAGGCCTGAAAGCAAAGAAAGTAGCCACTTTTAGTTTACGGGATGCTTCGAATTATCATCATACGATAAAGTTATCCTGTGATGGTTTACTACTCCTTCTAGGCAGTGGGCGCAGGGTATATGTGTATGATACCATCAGACAACAGCGCAAGCTTCTCCCTGAATTCCCAGTTGGTAAATTATATGGTAGAGTAATCTACCACACAATGGTCTACGATGCATCAAAAGGAAACTATAAAGTGCTGATATTCTTTGGTAATAAATTTCAAGGAATGAAGCTGTTTTTATATGACTTGGACCCTCAAAAGTTGTGGAGGAAAGGAAACTGGAGGAAGTCCACACCTCCATTGGCACAGATGATAGTGGAACACTCTTCGATTGTCGTCGTACAAGGGGTGTTGTATTGGATAGCAGAAAAAAGTTATAATCCTTTTGACATTTACTGTTTCATTCAGCCGATGGAGATTGCAACAGAAAAATTCATGAAAAGGATAGAAGCGCCACGTCAACCAGTTCAAGTGCCATTTCAAGGGTTAGCCACATACGAGTTGTTAGAGATGGAAGGATCACTTTGTTTGGTGCATGCGGCCTCTGGTGAAAAGTTAAACATATGGGTACGTCTGAAGGACTCAGTTCAAAGCTTTTGGATTAAGCTACACAACATCGTTTTTTCATCAATCCTGCATAGACCACCTAGCTTAGATGAGGGTAATTTATTGGTTCCTTCTTATTTTCATCCCTTGCTGATTGTGGAGAATCGTATTCTGGTAAGTAATCATGAAGTGGGCCTGTATTGGTACAACATGGATACGAGGGACCTGAGTGAAATTACCATGGAAGCTGATCCTGATTGCAATCCAGTGATATATATTCATTCTATTTTGCTTAAATAATTAGATATTTAATACAGCTTTAAAGGACTTCTTTTTCGACAAAGTGATAGATTGGAACCTGAAATTTATTTTAAATCATTATTTGTCATTTCAGAGTTTCTTCTTGATCTCATAATCCATGTCTTTTCTTGTGTTCCATTCTGTTTGCCCTGAAATTTTAATTTTAGTATCAAGATTTTCGCAATGTTAAGAAGTTTCTTTTTCACCAGGGAGAAGTCATCGTATCCTTTAATTACATCCATCAATTACCAATATTTCATTGAAAATAAATACATGTTCCATAACTTATGGCATATAGTTTAATTTGCCTTCATCACTGGTACTAACACGATTTTCTAGTGACTATTATAGAAAAATAAATATTTAACAAGAGATTCAAAAAACGAGAAAAGAGAAAATCCATCTCCGCTGCCATCCAAAACTGTTACCGAGGAAAGTCTGATTTTCGTGACTTTCCTCTTTGCGTTTACAGATTTTCATGTTCCATTAAGGCATCTTATAATGGTTTACTGCTCATTCAAGGCAAAATATGATTAGAGGGCAATTAAGTTATATGTGTATGATACCATCAGACGCCAGCCCTTGGAGGAGAAACATGCTACAAACTGGACTGACTGCGATGCATCAAGAAGAGAATATGAAGTGGTTGCATTCCTTTACAACTGCGTTGTTGTTATATATATGATTTGAAACAGGGACGGAGCCACATAGTTACGAGTGGGGGCAATTGTCCCCACTGAATTTGTAAAATTTCATGTAATCCCTTCAAGTTTGTATTCTAACACAACAAACCTTTTTTTATATTTTAGGTGATTTAAATTTTTAATCTATCTTATAATTATTTTTATTTTTAAAGACTTCAACAATAGTTATCTACATTAGCTAGTAAATCTTAATATATGAAAAATTAATATCAAAATATATTTTTAATTTATAAGACTCCATAATTAATTTTATTAATTTGTTAAACATTCAAGTTAAGAATTAAATTACAATACTTAATCTTCTATCAAATTTTTTTTTTATAATATGTTTTACATAAATACTTATAATTAAAAAATATATATTTTGTAGACAAAGAGCGTATATATCAAATATTTTACTAAGATTTTTATTGATATTAATTGAACTCTATAAATAAATATAAAACTATTTACGAACTACTACTTTTTACAGTTTATAAATATTTTTTCTGTTGAATTCTTAATTTTTTCATCTTTTTAATATAAGAAAATATATAAATCTAATAATGAATATGATTTTTTTATGAATAATTTTTCTAATGTCTTAATTTGCCCCCACTAAAGTAGATGGCTAGCTCAGTCACTGATTTGAAAGAACCTCGAAACTTAAAGAAGCGGTTATGTAAAAGGTTTTATAGCACCAGGAATCAAACTCAATACAATACTTTCATTCTAAGGAGAGATTCGGCAACCCAATATTTTACGCTCATTCTCAAACCTTAGATTTTGGAGATTAATCAACGGTGAGATTTAAATTAACAAATTATTATGTATTAAGCATATACTTTACTAGAACTATCACGCAATTAATTATCCATTCTCTCTCTCCGCTCTTCAAACTTATTATTTTTTCCTTCATCCTCACTTCTCACATCTCTCTTCTCCAACTTCGTCAACTTCTTTTTTTTTTTTCTTATCCTTTAAAAATAAACAAAATCTTTGATTAGCTTTATACCTTAATTATTCAATCGATAATTAATTTAAATTTTCTTAAAAAAATAAACTTCTTGACGTACATGGACATGCCAAGCTAAATTTTAGATGTTGATAAACTAAAAGATAATATTGATGTTTCCAAAAAAAGAAAAGGTAATATCCACACTTATATGGGGTCCAAGAAGGAAATAAAATCATCCTATTCCTATCATTATAGACATAAATTCTTTCTTAAAAGGAATTAAATCAATGGCTTCTCCTTTCTAAATATGAAAACTCTTATGATACTTATATTGGGTTGCATGAATTTGTATACCAAATTCGTGAGTTTAAGATTATTAAAAAGAATTCTTAAAACCTAACAAGTTTGCCGTAAATATGTTATGTATCAGTTCAAGGAACATTGAGATACAAACTTAGTGGATACTGTAAAATCATTCATTAATCGCCCCAATCATATACTAAAATTGTATCAAAATATTCCTGTAAATTTGTAATATATAGATTTCAGAAATATTTAAAAAAAAGGGTTTCCTATCTAATTAAAAAGAATCCATTTTATATATTCCTAAAATAGGGCTAATATTCTTATTTCTATTTAAGAAATTTCCTTTTCAAACTTCTCCATCTAGTATCAGAATTAATTCTACCATATTAGCAGTTTCCGTGAAAAAATATACAAATGCGATATGTATGGGCTTTAACTTGGAATTAAGTAATTATGGACCATAAATATTGATGGATTTAAATTAGGGTGGGCTCTAATACCAGTAGAATAAAACTAGTTAAAAAATGGGGCTGGGAAAGACCACAATTCAAGCTATGTCAGGCATTGTTTATAATTAATTAAGTTCCCAAACAGATCAATTTTTTGGAATAATTATCATATAATTAAGATAATAAAATCTAATTTTTAGTAAGAGTAATTATACTTTTTTTTAAAAAAAATAGGATCCCAAATTTAAAATTTAATGCATTAACTGAGTTAGTTTAGTACTTGATAACATTTTAAGATATCAATTTGAACAAAATATATTTTTTAAAAATCGGATAAATAAAGAAAATAAAATAACACAGATTAAAAATTTAAAAATTGCAACCAAATAGTAAGCAATTTAGTTTTCAATGCTAATAAAAAAAAATAATTAACAACTTTAAAGAAATCATTGTATCCTTCAACGGGTGATGGAAAAAATGCTTCTGCATCGATAAGGAGTGTTATAAAATGGAATGCTTGTTTTTATATCTCTGAGTGGATGGCGATAGCTAGAGTAGGCATCAGTTTGCATGGCAACTTCACTCAGCTCCTCAGTAGCCATGTTGTACCAAAAGAGATTATCATCAAGCCCAATAGTCACCAGCATATAATTATGCAATGTCAACCTGGGGTGGAAATTACAATAATGCAAGAATCCATACTTTAAAAGAGGAGCCACCTTGCGCTCCATTGACGAAAGAGCAATGGTGTACTGCTTAATCCAAGAATCCTTCATAACCCATATATATAACTCATCGCCAGCAGAAAAACGAAGACCGCTTACAGAGTTTACGGTCAACAAACCAAGGCATCCTTTCACCTCTAACAATCGGTAGAAGTCAACGCCAGGCGGGCCAGGCCTGTGATGTGGTTGACATGGAGCCTCTATTCTTTTCATGAACTTTTCGGTTGCAATCTCCATTGGCTGGATAAAACAATCACCTGCAAAACGTCGTCCGACGACGTTGTGTTCAGGTTCAGGCGGTTGTGCTACCCAATATAATACACCTTGTACAACAACTGGAGAGTGTTGCCCTATTATCTGTGCCAACGGAGGTTTCGACTGCCTCCACTCTCCTAATTTTCTTTCTTCTCTACACCACTCTTGAGAAGAGGTCAAGTTATAAAACAACAGCTTCATTCCTCGAAATACATCATCAAGGAATACAATCACTTTATATTTTCTGTTTGATGCATCGTACACCATTGTTGTGCAGAATCTCTTTCTTCTATGCAATCCATCTATTTCTGGAAGTAGCTTCTGCCGATGGCTGACAGTATCATACACAAGCCACTTTGCCCCACCAGGTGGATTGCCTTCCAACTCCAAGAGGAGTAAACCTTTACAAGCTGACTCCATCTTGCTCACATTCTCTAAACGCAAAGTGGCCACTTCCTTTGCTCCCAGGCCTTTTTCATCTAGTTTGAATAAACGGTACCGATCAGCATCCCAATATCGATCATTACTGATTTTGTAAAAAATATTGATCTTTGATCTGGTTTGTCGAAAATTGAGCTCTGCAAGATCAAGACCAAGGCCACAGATGATGTTGAACCACTCCTTGCAGACACTCGTGAATCTGACTGATGATTTTTCTGGAAGCCTCACTATAATCTCTTCCAGGATAACTTGAGGCAGGCCATGATGAGAACCTTGATCACCTCTTTTGGGTTGATTTTCCTTCATAATAAACTGTAGAGAAATTGAGAAAAAAGTTTCTGCCAAAATTATTTCACCGATCTGAATAGGTCTCCCTGCAAGGCAAGAAAAAAATCAGAGGGGAAAGTAATCTTTTGGAGAATTTAGACTGTGTTTACCTAACCTCCAGATGTATAAGAGTCTTACTATAAATCCTCCCTTAAATAAGGAGCCATAACAATATTTTTAATTTAGGATTGATTTTAATTTAGGAATCCTTATATCTTAGGAATTAATCATATAAAAGTTTTAGTAGCACTAGAAAACAAACTCATGCTTGAATTGTATTTACCGTAAAAATCCAATTGCTAATTAATCAAAACACAATAGGAAATTAATTTCCAAAATAATAATAATAATATGATGATGATAATGATAATTATAATCCTATTTTAGTAATCTATGAAACAACAAATCTATCTAATTAAATGAGACGACATTTTTCTTAATTTAATTTCTGATATAGTTGAATTATTGTGATATATTTTCATATATTCATACAGCTGTATCCCAGTTTAATTTGCCTTTCAATTGAAACGGTAACATATTACAATGACTGCTACATATTCATCTACTCTGAAATATCTTAAATCTTAATCCTATATATGCGTCTACTCTTTAAGATCTTAAATTAATCCTATATGTGCATCTACTCTTTAAGATCTTATATGCTGCATATCCCAATTTCGCCTTCTACTTGATACGGTATACTCTCTATCCCAATTTCGCCTTTCAATCGATATGGTAACATATTACAATCAATCCTATATACTCATCTACTCTTTAAGATACGTCGTCATTTGGATAAGTCTTGTTGAGCCAAATGTTCAGCATCGTAGAAATAAACAAGTGGAAGTCAAGTTGGCTATTTGAAGCTATTGAAATTTCTTGGAAGTAAACCAAGGTGCTTAGAGCCGTAAGAGGTAAATGTTGGGTTGTTTCAGAGGGGTTTCTGCATGCCCTGTTTCTGAAAATCTTGGTCCTGCATGTTCTCCCTAGTTCCTTGATCTATCAAAGTTCATTGCGCTCCTTTCGAGCTTGGTTCCTCATCCATTCCTTATGGTAGCTGGGGTCATAAGGAGTGGCTTGCTAATCAATGAAAGGTTCCCCTGCAAACCAAAAACAAAACGGAGCACAAAATCATAGCACAAAAAGAGATAAGAGTACCATTTATCCATACTACTACTCTTGACTAACCTTAATTGTATCCCTCAATATTTGATAATGGAAATTTGGCATGGGAAAGCAATAAGCATCAGCTTCCATGGTAATTTCACTCAGCTCCTTAGTATCCATGTCGTACCAGGACAACTTCAGCGCAATACTCAGAAGTATTTAATTCTCCACAATCAACATGGGATCAAAACGACTAGGAATTTCTTAGTCTAGGATACGTACCATTCTCCAAATCAGCTCCGGATGAAAACGACTAGGACTTCTTAGCCTAAGAGGGATGGCCTACGAACCATTACTGATGAAAGTGTGATAGTATATTGCTCAATCCAAAAGCTTTGCACCGAGTCCTCCAGAACCCAATATGTTAAACTCTTCACCGGAGGCCGAATGCACCAAACAAACTGATCCTTTTAGAATCATATCTAACAACTTGTATGTGGTTGACAAGGAGCTTCTATTCTTTCCGTGAATTTTTCTGTTGCAATCTCCATTCCCTATGATCCAAAGGTTGAATATCTTCATCATTTGGTAATTCTCCTATCCAATACAACAACCCTTGTAGGACAATCGGCCACTTGTCCACTATTTTATGTGCCAGTGGAGGTTTGGACTTGCTCCACTTTCCTAATTTCCTCCGCCACCACCACTTTTTGAAGGTGCAAGTCATATAATAACAGCTTCATTCATCGACTTCCATCACAAAGGAAAATCACCGCTTTATATAGTTTCCCTTTGATGGATCCTAGACCATTGTGTAGCAGAATATTCCTATGCCCTATATTCACGGCCGACTGGGAATTCAGGGAGTGGTTTCTGCTGTTGCGCGATGGTATCATACACATATAACTTGCTCCAATTGCCTCGAAAGAGTAGTAAAATATTACAAGATAACTTTATCGGTTCATAATAACTGTCAACACATGCTGTAAACGCAAAGTGGCTACTTTCCTTGCTTTCGTGCCTTTTTCATTAACAGTTTGAATGAACAGAAACTATAGCGATCATCAACACTTCGAGTGTTGATAATCGGCTAGACTATCCTTAGCTTTGATATGGATTGTTGAAAATCAAGATCAGAGATAATCTCGAACCATTGCCTGCAGACCAGGGGCAGACCCAGAAAATTTTTTCTAGCCAGGCTAATCTAGATGTCTTTTCTAATGAAACTTAATTATATCAGAATCTAATCATAAGATGTTTTAAATTCTATGTTATTTATAATTAAGGACGCGCCCATTCTTTATGATTAAAAAATTTACATTTTATCAATCAAAATTAATTCAAGTGAATACTTATCATAGAAGAAACCAAAATATTAGAAAACATTAAAAATACTTTAAAAAGTTTATGTCAGAAGATTTTAATTAAGTTTATGTCCAAGGATTTAAATTATCAAAGTTAATAAGTTATCTTTAGCTTTTTTTTTTAGTAGAGACATATATAAAATTTTCTTTAAAAATAAAGGAAATCCTACAAAAAGTCGTAATTAGAATATCACTGGAATATTTCTTCATTCATAGAATGAATATATGAATTTAATTATTTCTTCTTGTTGAAAAATATTTCTTTAATTAATTGCTTCTTCTAATCTGCCTTTTTAATCAGATTATAAGGTATACATTTGCATTCAGAAGAAATCAACCCAACCGGGCCAAACCCAACATTTTTATTCTTCCAAGATGTGGAGGGCATCATCATGACTTGCCTCAACAGATTGCAGAAGAGATTACAGTGAAACTTCCAGCGAAATCTGTAGTCAGATTCAAGAGTGTGTGCAGGCAGTGGTTGAATATCGTCTCTGAGCTTGATCTTCCAGAGGTCAAGTTTCAACACTCCATATCAAAGATCAAGATTTTCCACCAGTTCAGGAATGATGCTACAAGTGCTGCTGAGAAGTACAGTTACTCTTTGTGCAATTGGATGAGAAAGGCACCAAAGCAAAGAACTAGACACTTTATGTTTACAGAATGTGACTACTGGCTCTCCGAAGTTGTAACTATTTAATAGTTTATTGCTCTTTCGAGGCAACCACATGGGAGCAAGTTTTTCGTATATGATACCATCAAACAACAGCAGAAACTACTTCCTGACGTAAACGGATTCAAGGAGGGAGGCAGAAGCTGTTACTCAACGGTCCACGATGCATCAAAAAGAATATATAAAGCGGTGGTATTCATGCTTGACGAAATCCGAGGAATGAAGCTATTTTTATATGACTTGAACCCTAGAAAGTGAAGTGCAAACCTCCGTTCGCACAGCTAATAGTGAAACGCTCTTCAAAGTCCTACAAGGGGTATTTTATTGGATAGCAGAACCTTATATAATGAAATGAATGTTCTTCCAACTAGATGTTTTATTCATTCAATGGAGATTGCAACAGAAAAATTCATGGAAAGAATAGAAGCTCCATGTCAACCAGTTCGAAGGCCACTTCGAGGATTATTCAAGTACGTGTCAGCGAAGTACGAGTTGTTAGAGTTGAGAGTTTGGCGTATGCAGCCTCTGTTGATGAGTTGAACATACGGGTTCTAGAGGACTCAGCGCAAAGCATTTGGATTAAGCAATACAACATCTCTTTCGTCACTGGTGGATATGCATGCCAAATCTTATGTATTATGTTTCTCCGATCCTCGTTGTTGTTTCTGACCCAACCTGATTGC
Organism: Boswellia sacra; assembly: GCA_013180625.2. NCBI lineage: Eukaryota > Viridiplantae > Streptophyta > Magnoliopsida > Sapindales > Burseraceae > Boswellia > Boswellia sacra. Next base: position 59,517 of record SNVD02008183.1, on the reverse strand, counting down.
GGAAAATCATATACTGGTAACTATTAGGCTGGCGCTGTATAGGTACAACATGGACACTAAGGAGCTGAGTGAAATGACAGTGGAAACTGATCCTAACTGCTGTCCACGGACTTTTTCTATGGCCAAATGTTGAGGACACAGAGAGAGTCAGGAGTGCAACAGCAGCATACGTTCATTCTATTTAATTTGATTATTTACTTAATTCAATCTATTTTTGCTTATTTAGTTAAACACTTAGTAAAGCTTCAAAGTACTCTTCGTGCTTCTTTTTGGCCACATGTGATAGATTGGGACCTCCTAATTAATTATAAAAGAATTTCATATTCATAAATTGTATTGTGAAGGCTAGCTAATCCTCAAATGGGATCTGCATTTGTGTAAATGCTTATTCTTGTTTGCTTTATCTGTTTGCTATTTTGAAGATCTAAATAAATCTGCCTCAAAGAGTAATTAATTAACAATTGTTGCTCTTCTATATATGTTTTCAATTGAAGTATCAACTTTTGGCAATTTTAAGTAAATAATATTACACAATGAAGTCACTGGTACCACACTACTCTTTTATTATCACTCATATTTAAAGAGACATTTATTATATTGATTTTTTCAGGTTCATTATTTAACTCGTACTTTGATGCGTCAATTTGTATCAATATTATTAAATAATCTAATAATTTACTGCACCAAATAATTTAATTTTTCAAGGATGCGAACCTACTAAGAGCCACTTTCATAAATTAACACATAAAGAGTAAACGGTAATGTTGAAGAAAAGGGGATTAGGGTTTGTTAATTTTTAATTTTGTTTTTTGCATGGATGTGTCAAAGGTTGGGCTGGGCTTGAGAAAGAGGCGCACACGGGCTTTCCTCAATCCCAATATATACTCCAACGTTTCAGAAAATGACACTTTCCTCCCCTTCATAATATTAGTTAAATTTACATCTTGAACGATCTGGAATTATTCAATGAACAAATTTTCTTCTTTTTCAATTCTTATTATTTTTTTAAATTTCCTTTGTTATCATTAAACAAAATTATAATTTCACCATTAAAAAATGTACCATAATAAATAAGAGCATTTCCTTGAATAAATATATATATATGAAAACAAAATTTATTTTTCGGAATATAATTTTGTAAACCTAACTATACCCTAAATTGCTAGACTTAATCAACATTTTTTCTAAGCTTTATCTGTATATGCGTTTAAGTTAATTTAATACTTTTTTTTCATTAGCATTATTTTGTGGAAAGTACACTTTCCTTATTGTGTTAGGACCCGTAATTAGAATTCTACTGCGCTGCATAGAAGGAATTTGTATCGTGTTGAAAAATATTTTTTTAATTGCCTCTGCGACTCTGCATCACTGATCACTATATAAGGCATATATTTATGCACTCTTTTTTCAATAGTTGCAGAAGAAAATATGGAGGGAAATCAACCCAACAATTTTGTTATTGCAAGACAGGGAGGGCATGATCATGAGCTGCCTCAACATATTCTAGAAGAGATTATGATGAGACTTCCGGTGAAATCTACAGTCAGATTCAAGAGTGTGTGCAGGCAGTGGTTCAATATGATCTCTGATCTTGATCCTCTAGAGTTCAATTTTCAACAAGCCATATCAAAGCTAGGGATAGTTTACCTGAATTTCAGCGATCAAAGTAAAAGTGTTTACTCTTTATTCAAACTGGGAGAAAGAGGCCTGAAAGCAAAGAAAGTAGCTACTTTTAGTTTACGGGATGCTTCGAATTTTCTTCATACGACACAGTTATCTTGTGATGGTTTACTACTCTTTCTAGGCAGTAGGCGCAAGTTATATGTGCATGATACCAGCAGACAACAGCACAAACTTCTCCCTGAATTCTCAGTTGGTAAATTATATGGTGGAGTAATCTGCCACACAATGGTCTACGATGCATCAAAAGGAAAGTATAAAGTGTTGATCTTCTTTGGTAGTAAATCTGCAGGAATGGATCTGCTTTTATATGACTTGGACCCTCAAAAGCTGTGGAGGAAAGGAAACTGGAGGAAGTCCATACCTCCATTCGAACAGACAATAGTGGAACACTCTTCAATTGTCGTCGTACAAGGGGTGTTGTATTGGATAGCAGAAAAAAGTAGTCCTTCTAAAATTTATTGTTTTATTCAGCCGATGGAGATTGCAACAGAAGAATTCATGGAAAGAATAGAAGCCCCACGTCAACCAGTTCAAGTGCCATTTCAAGGGTCAGCTACGTACAGTTTGTTAGAGATGAAAGGATCACTTTGTTTGGTGCATGCGGCCTCTGGTGAAGAGTTAAACATATGGGTACGTCTAAAGGACTCAGTGCAAAGCTTTTGGGTTAAGCAATACAACATCACTTTTTCATCAATCAGGCATATACCACCTAGTCTAGATGAAGGTAATTTCTTGCTTCCTTCTTATTTTCATCCCTTGCTGATTGTTGAGAATCGTATTCTGGTAAGTAATCATGAAGTGGGCCTGTATTGGTACAACATGGATACGAAGGAGCTGAGTGAAATTATCATGGAAGCTGATCCTGATTGCAACCCAGTGATATATATTCATTCTATTCTTAAATAGTTACTTCTTTTTCGATAAGTGATAGATTGGAACCTGAAATTTATTTTAGATCATTATTTTTCATTTCAGAGTTTCTTCTTGATCTCATAATCCATGCCTTTTCTCGCATTCCATTCTGTTTGTCCTGAAATCTTAATTTTAGTATCAACATATTGGCAATGTTAAGAAGTTTCTCATTCACGAGGGAAAACTCATAGTATCGTTTAATTCCATCCATCTATAACCAATATTTCATTTGAAAAATAAATACACAGGACTATAATTTTCCATAACTTATGGCACATATGGACAAGCCAAGCTAAACTAATCTTGTTTTAGATGTTGATAAACTAAAAGATATTATTGATGTTTACACCCAAAAAAGTTAATATCCACTTATATTGGGTCCAAGAAGGAAATAAAATAATCATATTCCAGTCATTAAGAAGAAATCAATTCTTTCTTAAAATGTTTGAAATCAATTAATGGCTTAAAGAGAATTCTCTTTTCTAAATATCAAAACTTAAATGATAAAAATTCCACTTATATTGCGTTGCATGAATTAGTATACCAAATTTGTGAGTTTAATATTATTAAAAAAATCTTAAAACCTAATAAGTTTGCCGTGTATATGTTATGTATCAGTTGATACTGTAATATCATTCATTAATCATCCTAAACATATAATAAAATTGCATCAAAATATTCCTATAAATTTGTAATATATAATTTTCAAAAATATTAAAAAAAAGATTTTCCTATTTAATTAGAGAGAATCCATGTTTTATATATTCCTAAAATAGGGCCAATATTCTTATTTCTATTTAAGTAATTTCCTTGTCAGACTTCTCCATATAGCAACAGAATTAATTCTACAATATTAGCTTGTGAAACAATATGCACATATATATAAATGTGGTATTTATGGGCTTTAACTTGCAATTAAGTAATTATAGACCATAAATGTAGATGGATTTAAATTAGGGTGGGCTCTAATAATACCAGTAAAATAAAAGTAGTTAAAAAATAGAGCTGGGAAAGACTAAAATTCAAGTTATGTCTGGTATGTTTATCATTAACAGATCAAGTTAGAGTAATTACCATAATATTAAGATAATAAAATCTAATTTTTAGTAAGCGTAATGATACTTTTTTTTTTTAAATAGGATCCCAAATTTGAAATTTAATGTGTTAAATATGTTGGTTTAGTGATAATTGATATCATTATTTTAAGATATCAATCTGATCAAAATATAAATTTTAAAAATCGGATAAACAAAGAAAATAAAATAACACAATTCATATTTTAAATTACCATCAAATGGAAAGCAATTTAGTTTTCAAAGCAAAAAATAAAAGAAAAAAAGAAAAAAAAAACTTATTATCAACGTAGATAACTCTTTGTATCCTTCAACTGGTGATTGAAAAAGTGCTCCTGCGTCGATAAGGTGTGGCATAAAAAGGAATGCTTCTGGTTAAATCTCTGGAGTAGGGATCAGTTTGCGTAGCAACTTCACTCAGCTCCTCAGTTTCCATGTTGTACCAAAAGAGCTTATCATCAAGCCCAATAGTCACCAGTATATAATTCTGCACGATCAGCCGGGGGTCGAAATTAAAATAATGCAAGAAACCATAATTTAGAAGAGAAGCCACCTTGCGCTCCTTAATCCAAGAATCCTTCATAACCCATATATATAACTCATCACCAGCAGAAAAACGACGGCCGCTTACAGAGTTTACGGTCAACAAACCAAGGCATCCTTTCACCTCTAACAATTGGCAGAGGTCTAGCTCCAGGCGGACCGGGCCTGTGATGTGGTTGACACGGAGCCTTGATTTTCTCCATGAACTTTTCGGTTGCAATCTCCGTTGACTAGATAAAACAATCACTTGCAAAACGTCGTCCGACTACTTTGTCTTGAGGTTCAGGTGGTTGTGCTACCCAATATAATACACTTTGTAGGACAACTAGAGAGTATTGTTGTAACATCCCGACTGGTAAGTGGTCGTAACCTTAATTTGTTTAATATGCATGTATATTATTGCTTGTGAGTGTGCACCTAAGTGTCTTGATAATGAAATAAATGTGAAAGGCATACTCGAAACCAATCGAACGATATGGATCAACGTCTTTTCCTTATGCTTAGATAGTTAGATCTTATGCAGATATAGCTAGGGTCAGAAAACAATGTATGAAGTATACGGATATCAATTGTTTATAGATTTAACTTCTTCAAATTCTTAATTAACTTTTGTTGCATTGAAAGATAAATTGCTCTTCATATAATTAATTGGTAAAATCAATAACTCCAATTGTATTATTTATTTATTTATTTTTAACCAATATAGATCAAACCATTAACTGGCCAGTACCATTACCAAACTAACCAATATTTTATTGTCTGATTTTCAACCTACTACAGTACATATTTACTTGCATCGCTTCAAACAAATAACAAAATCATTCATTTAATTTAATGAAAGTGTTTTTTAAGTGGTGTAACATGCTTGTCTATTAAATTTTTATTATCTATATATATATACTCTAATCATGTATGATCATGATTGTACATGATTTCTGGAAATAAATTTGTTGTTGAACTAATGTATAAACAATTAAACCTATATGCTTATTTTCAACCCCTGCAGGCTTTTCAATTTTAACCCTTCAAGATCTAATCATATTAATTTTAGCACTTTTTCATATTAAACTATAATTTTCATGGTTATGTGTATGCACGTTAATCAAGTTTCATTTATCTTTGTGGAAAAAAAAAATTTTATCCTATTTTAATCCAGGAGATATCTTATTTTTGTGGAATGCTGGATTCGGATTGTTTTTATTATTTGGAAAGTAATTTTCCTTGTTGTACTAGGACTAGGAATTAGAATTCTACTGCGCTACATAGAATGAATATTTGAGTTTGTTTCTTTGTGCGTTAGAAAATAGTTCTGTAATTGTTCTTGCGAATCTGCATCATTGATCAGATTATAAGGCATCTCCTTTAATTTAATTACATCTCTTGTTTCTAGACTTGCAGAAGAACATATGGAGGAAAATCAACCCAAACGAGCCAAACCCAACGGTATTGTTCTTTCAGGACGAGCAGGGCATGATCATGAGCTGCCTCAACATATTGTGGAAGAGATTATAGTGATGCTTCCAGCGAAATCTATAGTCAGATTCAAGAGTGTATGCAGGCAATGGTTCAATATGATCTCTGATCTTGATCTTCCAGAGGTCAATTTTCAACAATCCATATCAAAGCTAAGGATAGTCTGCCAGACTATGAAACCTCCAAATAGAAGAAGAATTGCTCATGATCATGATCAGCCTAGTTACTGTTTATTTAAACTGGATGATAAAGGCATGAAAGCAGAGAAAGTAGCCACCCTGCGTTTACAGCATGCTAACAATTATTGTCATCTGTCAAACTTATCTTGTAATAGTTTACTACTCTTTGAAGGCGATGGGGAACAGCTATATGTGTACGAGACCTTCACACAGCAGCAGAAACTACTTCCAAAAATCCCAGGTTATGGAGAAGGAGACGTTTTCTCAATTGTCTACGATGCATCAAAAGGAAACTATAAAGTGGTGGTATTGGGTAATGAGATTCAAGGAATGAAGCTGCTTTTATATGACTTGAATCCTAGAAAGTGGTGGAGGAAAGGAGAGTGGAGGAAGTCCAAACCTCCATTGGCAGAGACAATAGTGAGAGACTCTTCAATTGTCGTACAAGGTGCGTTGTATTGGATAGCAGAACCAGTTGATGAAAGTGATGATACTTTAATTGATTGGTTTATTCAGGGAATGGAGATTACAACCGAAAAAATCATGGAAAGAATAGAAGCTCCATGTCAACCAGATGAAGGCTCGAACACGTACGATTTAGTAGAGATGAAAGGATCACTTTGTTTGGTGAATGCGGCCTCTGATGAAGAGATTAACATATGGGTTCTGAAGGACTCAGCGCGGAGCTTTTGGCTGAAGCAGTACAACATCGCTTTTTCATCACTGGTGCCACCCCTTTCACCAGATTATGGTTTCTTGCATAATTATCATTCTTTTTGTCCCAGGCTGATTGTGGAGAGTCGTGTCCTGGTAGCTATTGGGCAGGAGCTGTATTGGTACAACATGGATACTAAGGAGCTGAGTAAAATTACCGCGGAAGCTCATCCCAACTGCAATTTACTCGAATCTTGCATCATCAAATATTGAAGGATAGAAGGTTATAGTCATAGCGGTAGACGTCCATTTGCTTTAAAGTACTCTTCGTGATTGGAACCTAGAAATTTATTTTAATAAAGTTGCATTCTCCAAATTGGTTATTCTACGATAGATTATGAAAAATTCATGATCCATATATTGTCAAGACTGATTTTGTGTATGATTTACCACAAAAACTGAAATGACTCTGCATTATTTTATGAAGAGTTAAGGAAGACAGTGAAGTGTAATTTCCTATTCCAGTTGTTTTATCACTTTGTTATTTTGAAGATATAAATAAATCTGCCTCTACCTCACAAACTAACGATTATGATTCCTCTGGTCTAGATCCTTTACCGATGTAACATCATTATTTTCATGTCAGAGCTCCTTCCTGAGCTCATAATCCATGAATCCATGGAAAACAGGGACCTGTTTTCCTGATCTCATAATCCATAGAAACCAGGGGACCTGTTTTCCGGAACATCTAGTTGAAGTATTAACGTATTAGCAATGTGTAGAAGTTTCAAGTTCACCAGGGAGAACTCATAGTATGTCCCTTAATTCCATCCATCTATTACCTGTGATGCTACCCTTTTTGGGTTAATGTAGATCTGGCACAGAATGTTCAGTTCATCTTTTATGAAATAAAAGAAATTCATCTTCATAATGGAAATATATATTATGATAAAGGTAATATTTTATTAATATTTCATCTAAACCACTTCTGCATTTCTTGAACTATGCAAAATTCGAAGTAAATATACAAAATATATAGCTATGCATCTTTCTAAATTCTGTATCCTTCGATTCATGATCCCTGAAGGGCTACATTGTATTCGAAATCAGATTCCACAGTAATTTACAGTCTGCTCCTTAAATACATACATTAATCTGATCTGATTCCACGGTAGAGGGGGGTGTGGGTTGGATTGTTGGGGTGGTTGGGGGGTAATGGCCATTCATCTCGTTGAGATGGAGCCTCTATTCTTTCCATTTGGAATCTCCATCCGGCTGAATAAAAAAATAAAAACGAAAAGAAAAATTCTACCGAACATTTACTGAGAAAATATTAATAACATTGGTGGGTTGATTTTCCTCCATATAAACAAATTCTACCGGAAAAAAATTTCAGAATCGGATCTGATCAATGACACAGAAGCAATCACAAAATTTTTTCCAACACAAGTATACAAATACATACATTAATCTTTCTATTTAGCAGGGTTGAATTCATAATAATACCAGTCCTATAGTCATAGTACAAGGAAATTACTTTGGAAGAAATAATAATAATAATTATTATTATTATTATTATTAATAAAATCAATTTTCAGGAATCTACAAAAATATGAAATCTCTCTAATTAAATAGGAGAAACAATTTTTTTCACAAATTTTAGTAACACTGAACTTATCGCTATATACAATAAGATAAGTATATTAGCAAAAATAACGGTAATATTAAGATAATTATTTTAATTTAAGTGATTCCATAATATCTAGATAATATTAATATTAATTTATGATATTCAAGTCTGTGAACAAACGTGTGTTAAGGGTTCTTTTAATCTCTTCGCTTCTCTCTTTTAGAAGAGCCAACAGGATCAATTAGGAAACTTCCCGTCAAATGTTTTCGATTAGTCTGATTAGACTCGGACGTCGAGATTCAAGAAGCTCAAGGTACACTTGTATTAATCAGAGATCATAAAATATAATGTAAAAACAATCGCTAATCATATACAATTAATAGAGATGTCATTGAAAAGTAAAAAAGATAAAACAAAGAATTCAAGATAGAAAGATCTACAAATAACTAGAACGTAAGAGATCAACAAAAGAGAAGTACATGGAGAGAACCTGAAATAGCAAGAATTAAGAAAAGAAGTAGCAAAAGATGAAGAAGTAGGGGAACATTTATTCGGTAGTGGTCATAGTCCAGGGCTAACTTGGAGTAAGTTAGCTCTGGACTATGACTACTACCAGATACATGCCCCCTCTGCCATTGTCGACCAAGATCTTCTCTCCATCAGAGAAGAATAGCTTCTCTGTAATATTCTGAATTGAAAAATATTTAGCGGTTTTATATTTATATAGGTGAGACAATTTCCTAACCCATAGAAAGAGATAACTATGATAAATATTATCTAAGATAATGATAAGGAGATAAAGACTAAATACACTAATGTATATGATATATAAAACATAACTGTATGTGATTAGGATAAGTATAAACATATATATTAAGATAATATTAATATTAAATTTTGATGACATTAAGATAAATATATATCAGAATATGCAAATGATGCATGTGATAGAAAAAAAAAATGTATTATATGTTAAAAGTACATAAACATATTACGTTAAGATCCCTAATGAACTTTTTACATGAAGGCAATTGATGTTTAATCGGTATGTGACACAAAATATATTTTTGGTCAATATAATTTTTTAATCAATATTAACTCTACCCTAAATTACTCGCCTCAATACAGATTTTTTCTAAAAATGCTTTGCGCTAAGAATACTCGTCCTAATAATTAACGGAGAGAGACAACATAATTTTAGGAAATAAAAGTGGTAATGTCTATCCAACCAATTGTTTAATTTATTTCCTGACAAGCCAATATTACTCTTGCAAATATTTTTTTCTTATCATTGAATGCAAATTAATTTTATAAGGATTGTATATCATTCAGTAATCTGTATTAATATCTTAAATATATTTTAAAAATTCAAACGCTCCCAAAAGTCGAGTGTTGGGATAATTTTCTTTGCTTTCGCTCTAATTGATAACCCGCCCGGTTGAGTTTTTTTTTTTTTTTTAAAAAGTAATAATATTATGGTTGAAACCCTCAACCGATTGACCCTGTTGGCTAAACAAACCAATAGTGTTCCCGTGTCCAACTTATCAAAGTAGACACTTACTTGGATCACTTTAACCAGATGTTTTCTAAGCTTTATGTGTATCTCTATAAGTTCAAGATAAATTCTTTTTTTTGCAAAAAAATAAATTATATCGTATTTAATGATTATATAGAGAGATCTCTCTCTTTATTTATTTTTTTTTCTTTTAGATTCCTAATACAATAGGATTATTATTATCATTTGGAAAGTAATTTCCTTGTTGTACTAGGACTTGTAATTAGAATATCACTAGAATATTTCTTCATATACATAGAATGAAAATATGAATTTAATTATTTCTTCGTGTTGAAAAATATTTATTCAATTAATTGCTCCTTCTAATCTGCCCCATTGATCAGATTATAAGGTATACATTTACACTCACTTTTTTTTTCTCGATCTAGTTTCGGAGAAGAACATATGGAGGAAAATCAACCCAAACGGGCCGAACCCAACATTTTAATTCTCTCAAGACGTAGAGGGCATGATCATGAATTGCCTCAACCGATTGTAGAAGAGATTATAGAGAGACTTCCAGCGAAATCCGTTGTCAGATTCAAGAGTGTGTGCAGGCAGTGGTTGAATATCATCTCTGAGCTTGATCTTCCAGAGGTCAAATTTCAACAATCCATATCAAAGATCAAGATTTTCTACCAGATCAGGAATGATGCTACGAGTGCAGCCGAGAAGTACAGTTACTGTTCATTCAAATTGGATGAGAAGGGCATGAAAGCAAAGAAGGTAGACACTTTTTGTTTACAGAATGTGAGCACTGGCTCTCCGAAATTGTTATTGTGTAATAGTTTGTTGCTCTTTCGTGGCAACCCACATGGGAGCAAGTTATATGTATATGATACCATCAAACAACAGCAGAAACTACTTCCTGGCATAAACGGATTCAAGGAGGGAGGGGGAAGCTGTTACTCAATGGTCTACGATGCATCAAAAAGAAAATATAAAGTGGTGGTATTTGTGCCTGACGAAATTCGAGGTATGAAGCTATTGTTATATGACTTGAACCCTAGAAAGTGGGGGAGTAAGGGGAAGTGGAGGAAGTGCAAACCTCCATTCCCCCAGTTAATAGTGAAACACTCTTCAATTGTACTACAAGGGGTATTTTATTGGATAGCAGAACCTTATGATGAAATGAATGTTCTTCCAGCTAAATGTTTTATTCAGCCAGTGGAGATTGCAACAGAAAAATTCATGGAAAGAGTAGAAGCTCCATGTCAACTGGTTCGAAGGCCATTTCGAGGGTTATTCAAGTACGAGTCAGCCAAGTACGAGTTGTTAGAGATGAAAGGATCGCTTTGTTTGGCGCATGCAGCCTCTGTTGATGAGTTGAACGTATGGGTTCTCAAGGACTCACTGCAAAGCATTTGGAATAAGCAATACAATATCTCTCTTTCGTCACTGGTGGATATGCCAATTCTTATGGATTACGATTTCTCGGATCCTCGTTGTTGTTTCCGACCCAAGCTAATTGTGGAAAATCATATGCTGGTAACTATTGGGCTGGCATTATATAGCTACAACATGGATACAAAGGAGCTGAGTGAAATTACAGTGGAAACTGATCCTAACTGCTATCCACGCACTTTCTCCATTACCAAATGTTGAAGGATACAAGGAGAGTCAGGAGTGCATCGGCAGTATGCGTTTATTCTATTTAATTTGCTTATATAGTTAAATCAATCTGTTTTTGCTTATATAGTTAAATAGATGGGACACTTCAAATTAATGTACTCTTCGTACTTGGTTTTGGCCACATGATAGATTGGAACCTCAAATTTGTTTCAACAAATTTGTTTTCTCCAAATTGGTAATTGGTTATCCTAATTGATTATGAAAGAATTTCATAATTCATATATATATTGTACTGTGAAGGCTATCTAATCATCAAAAGGGCTCTGTGCACTTGTGTAAATTCGTAATCTAGTTTGTTTTATCCGTTTGCTATTTTGAAGATCTAAATAAATCTACCTCACAAAGTAAATAACAATTGTTGTTCTTCTAGGTTTTCAATTGAAGTATCAACTTTTGGTAATTTGAAGAATATATTACACAATGAAGTCACCGGTTCCACACTGAGTTATTTTATCTGCGAGTACGTAGTATTTTATATACTTATAATATTACAAATCTTATACAATTTAATACGATACCACTCTTTTACTGTCACTCATATTTAATTAAAGTGACATTTATTAAATTGACTTTTTCAGATTCTTTACTCGATTCATACTTTGATGCATCAATTTGTATCAATATTATTAAATAGTCCAATAATGTACTACACCAAATAATTTAATTTTTCAAGGATGCGAATCTAATAAGAGCCACTTTCATAAATTAGCACATAAAAGAGTAAGGGTGACGTTGAAGAAAAGGGAACTAGGGTTTGTTAATTTTTAATTTTGTTTTTTGAATGGGTGTGTTAAAGGATGGGCTGAGGCCTTGCTTGTTCACAATAGCTACTCCAATGTTTTAGAAAATGACACTTTTCTCTCCTTCATAATATTAGTTAAATTTACATCTTAAATGATGTGAAATTATTTAATTAACATATTTTCTTCTTTTTCTCTTATTATTTTTTAGATTTCATTTTTTATCATTAAACAAAAATTATAATTTCCCCATTAAAAATACATACCAAAATAAATAAGAGCATTTCCATGAATAAATATATATTTTATGAAACAAATTTTTATTTCGTGAATATAATTTTGTAAATCAATATTAATTATACCCTAAGCGACTAGACTTAATCCAGAATTTTTCTAAGCTTTGTCTATGTATGCGTTCAAGTTAATCTAATACTTTTTCTCATTAGCATTATTAAAAGTTATCTTTTTAAGAGTTTATGAAGCGGAGTAGAATTCGTATTACTGGTCCTAGTTTGATGTGTCACAATTTGAGTAGAATAGTAAAAGTTAAAATAAATAAATAATCAATTCAATAATGGAAATAATTGGTGTTCGGTGTCATACAATTGAAATTGATAAATTCTTTTTAAACCTTTTGGTGCATGGTTGAGAAACTTATTCATTTCTCTTTTTTTCTGTTATGAAAATATTTTTTCAAAAAAACTTTAAAAACTTCCTCTTCTATCCTTAAATAAAAATTCAATTGTCTATTAAATGCATGCTAGCTATTATGATAATATTACATGTACAAAGTTCTTTATACAAAGTGATTTGTTTTGTCGTAAGTAAACGAATGGCGTATACAAGAAAATCAAAGTAATAAATGGATATGAATAATTTGATATTAAAGTTTGAACCAATAATACCGCATCAGTTTGTGAGAAAAAAAAGTGTATATCTTTATATTTTCGTAGCATAAATGAATTAAAAAAATCAATTCCATGCAACATGTTTGCAAGATCTCTGTAAATATGTTGCAGAGAGTAGAAACCAGAGATAGCATTTGCTATAGTGGTTAGCAATCGGAAACTGAAAATGGGCCTCACCCTGGAGTGTAAATGTTTCACAATCAGGAAGATCCAACACATAAAATAAAATAAAATGAAAAAACGATGACTTAATGTGAATTCTAACTAAGAAAAGGCAAAGTTAGTCGTGGATAGAAATTAAAGGCAAAAACAGAAATAGACATTTCAACGATCGCACCACCCAATTGAAGATTTGTTTCTTTATCAAGTATCTGTCTATATTCTATTCGTTTAACCCATTTTCATTTCCAAGCAAATTGGTCCTACCTCGATTTCTTCCAATGCATGTTCCTTCAAGACTTATTTTTCCCATTTCACGTTGGTGATATATACATCTATATCACAAATGGATGTTGACTGATTTATTTAAACACCGACATTATATTGTTTACGTGAATAACGGTGCATTTCTTTAGTGATATTCAAAAAATTTTTAATTATAGTTTTAAAAATGATTTCAGTATGCAAAAGATGAGTTAATATGATAGGTAACACATTATTTACACGTAGCATATTGTTCAAATTTTGAGACAGTACGTGTAATACTACTCTTCTAATTTCTCATAATATATATGACTGGATTTAACTATTTGAGAGCCATTACTATTATCTACTTACATTAAATGGCGTCCAAACTAATTTAAATGAAATTTATATTAATTCTTTGTGTATGTACAATACAATATTTATTTAAACAAGTAATGCTACACTTATAAAGTCTGTATATAAAGTTGATATGTTATCACTCATTTAATATCACATAACTTATCAGCATTTATTATATTGATAACTCATATTAATCTTTTCACCGCATGAAACAAGTGTAGAATTATTTTTATTTAAACATGTTTGATTATCTTGTATGACGCTATTGAATTCAACTTTCAAAATTAATTGAGGTCTTGCCAGATCATTCATTTACAGGACAACAGTATTTTTTGGCTTTTTAGCTAAATTAAGTAATACTTTTCTATTTAAATTAAAAAAAAATTTACCTCTTCTCTTAATCTTTTGAGATAGTTACTATATATAAATATAATATCCATGATTAACCCTTCCTTGGACGTACATTGGAATCATTCACATGTTAATTATTATCACACGATTCATTTTTGAAACTAAACTCTTCATACTATTTTAATTCTTCCTTGATCATTCGTATACAGGAATATTTTTGACTTATAGCAAAATAGAAGAATAATATGTATCTTCTCTCTCACTATTCGAGAAAAATTACTGTTATTTTCGTCATCACCCTAATTAGTTTACAAGATGAATGATACATATATAGTCTAAACATATGTATGAAAATATATATTAATTCTTCGACGACCATGCAAGTAAATTATCGATTTTGATACTATATTTTACGATTTTTAAAAAACAATTTATCTTCTTTTTATCAAATTGTAATTATTAAATGTGGGGTTGTTAAGATATATATTTAATATTCCGTACATCATTACAGAATTGACTTGTTCGAAATTGATTTAAAGCCTCCTTCAATCAAGTATATACAAGAATATTTTTGACTTGTTACCTAAATGAATGAATCCTTATCTGTTAAAATCAAACTTTTCATTCTATGCTAATCTATAGATAGTAAACAATGACTACCATACAAAAATATGTCGTCTCATCTTATTTCGTGATAAGCGTGGTTGAAAGGGACTTCTCTACAAAGTCCATTAACATTATCTGGAGACTCATGCCTACACTATTTTCAATACATATATAATAACATCTTATTTAATTAAAAAACTATTTCTATATATGACAATAATAATTGCATATAATACACACATAATATCATATTTGCTATCAAGCTTCTCTGTCTTGAGAACAACTTAACAACCTTTTAGATTTAGATTTTTCTTTTATTTTTTTATTCCTTTTATTAACTATATATATGAATATATATTAGAAAAGTTAAAGTTTATCTACAAATTCATTTAATTGTTGAACCTTCTCCAACTTCTTTTAAGAACCAAAAGGAATTTTCACTAGAACAACAAATGCCAAAAGAACAAATTTGGTTGTGAAAATTTGATGAAGTGATATTCGCGCATCTCACATATATACTGGTTGATCAAGTTTAATAGATTTACCTTTAAAATACGAAAATTGTAAGATGAAATAGATAATATCAATTTTATGCAACGACTATGTTTATTTCAAATCTTTTATATTTATATGTATGATTTTATTTCTTATATGTTTTATTGTAATATTATAAATTGTATTGTTACTATTTTGTTCGAATTAAGAGAGGAAGAAAAAAAATAAAAATAAAATGATAAGGATTATGGCTTACTTTTAGGAAAGTAAGTAAGGTAGGTATAATTTTGAAAAAATCTGCGAAAAGTTTCTTCTATAAAGAGAGCAAAATTGTAAAAATGGAACATTACTGAAAACAAGATATGGGCTCTGAATTAAAAGAATTTTCTTTCGCTTTCTCAAGAATCAAACGCTATAAAATCGTGGAGAATTGTTGAAGGAGATAAGAAATAACATTGAATGGCATGTGATGAAGTTGGGTGGAGCCCATGGCCATACGTGTTGTACGGAGGCAAACGCTGTCTTAGCTAGGGACGAAGCCAATGTGGCGACAAGCCTCACCATCTTCCGCATGCCCCACTTGTTATTCTAAATGCTTTACATAAAAGTGCTTCATAAAAAATCGCTTTAGAATATACAGGTGTTAGTGTATTAAAAGGAAGAAGTGAACATGTATAATATAAACTCTACACTTGTTCAAGTTTTTTATTGAACTAATTGATTTAATCAAAGATGTTTTAAAATAAGAATTCAAAATTTAAAAAGTAGGTGGGGTAAGGTAGATTTGAAAAATCGGAAATTTATGTGTTATTTGTTTATAATTAGAATAAAATCTTTTTTTTTCCTTAATGAATTTTGATCAAGTTAGATTGTAAGGATTCGATTGTGGATTTAGAGCATGTTTGTTTCGACTTCTAGAAATAGAATTTATTGAAGTTGATCTTTTTGAAATAAAACTTCCAAAAGTACAGCTTTTATTAAAGGGATATTTCTAATCTGTCCCCTTAGGACCTCAGTTTTCTGAAATCTAAGATTACCCCCTGATATTACTTTAGCACCGTTAAATTTAATGGAAAATGTATTAAATAGTAACTTAACGCTAATAAACAGTAGCATTTTCTATTAAATCTAACGGCTTAATGCATTTTCCGTTAAATCTAACGGTACTACAGTAACCTCATGGGACGGTACTACAGTAACCTCATGGGACAATTTTAGATTTCAGAAAACTGAGGTCCTCCATTTTTTTTAGGCCTAACCTCAGGGGGCAAATTAGACTTACCACTTTATAAAAAAGTCACTAATTGTTTGATGAGAAAAATATGAAAGTTCTTGTTATAATTAAATTATTAAAATAAAGTTTTGATATAAAGAAAGAATAAAATAAAATATTTAAAACTAAATGAGAGTGTGATTGACATTTTAAAACTAAAAAAAAAAAAAAGCTCAAAAAGAGCTTTTCTTAAAAGTTTCAATTTTGAGCTTCTTCTAATAAACATAAAACATCTTTTTTAATCATTCAAAAACGTTTCTTATATGGCAATCAAACGACATAAAAAAAATTTAAAAGAGTTTTTGACATTAAAAACTCTTTTATCCAATAAAAAAACCTAAACAAACGCGCTTTTAGTATTACTCTTATAATTGTTACTGTGTTTGAATTATTATTATTATTTTTGAAAAAAAGAACTTATTGTTTAAAATTAATTAAAGTGCTTTTAGATTTCAAATATTTTCAATAAGAAAAGATATTTTAAGCATCAAATTGAAGTTTAATTATTCTTTCATGATTACAAATGGTATGGCCGATTGGCCATTTATGGAAGCAGGTAAACGTGGAACAAGTTGACATATTTCGATAAAAGTTAGAAAAGCGAAAGCCAGTTAATAGATCGTTTCAAAGATCTAGTGGAATCAATTTTTAATAACACAATATTCCGAAATCGCATTGAATATATATTACATTTGCGATAAAAAGGCTAGATGTGCACCAATCAATAAGAGCGTGTTATATGAATACAAATATCATGCACGTATATTTCTTTGATTGGATATATATACTTTTAATTTTGAATAAATTGTCATTTAGATAGATTTAATTTAAGGGTAAATGACAACTCTCTCCCAAAGGTTTGGAAATTTTTTTTTAAGTCTAACTATTTTAATGAATTTTTATTGATATTTCTACAATATAATTAAATATCTAAAGTCATTTCTGTAATAATTTTTTTAATATTTATTAACTATATATTTAAAAGGGTATATTTATTATGAATGTTGAATTTGGATAGTTCAAAAAAAAGAAAAAAAAAATCAAAGAGATATTATTGTAATTTTAAAAAGCCTTTGAGATTGTTAGGCTCTGCTCTTTCTTGTTTCCTAAAAACTGTTTTTCATTTTCGGAGTACAGAAATTCTTGTAAAACGTGTTCTTTTCTGTTTTTGTAATATGTTTTCACAAAACATTATTTTCAACATTTTCAGAGTTCAAATTTATCCATTCCTAACTCTTCTCTCTCTGTTTTCATCTTCTATTTTCTTCTTCTCTCTCTATTTTATATCAATAATTCATTTCCAAACACATATCTTGTTTTTGTTTTCAAAATTTCAGCTCAAATATTCATTTCTAAATACATATTCTTAAAATCATTTTCAAATTTGCATTTTACGAATTCATTTTCAAACGCATATATTTTACTTAAAATACATTCTCTAAATCATAAAAATTTATTTTTTAAATCATTTTGAAAATAAAAACACATGAAACAAAAAAGAGCACACCATTGCTTTTTTATAAAATATTTCTTGGACGAGGTTGTTTGAAAATACACTTAATTTAATAACATGATGATCTTGACGATGGTGGTGACGTGTACGATGCTGCGTTTAGAACATTATGTTAACATGGATGATTCTGCAAAAATAGCGAATCCCGAGAAAATCCAGATTTTGAATAAATTTATGAGATTCTTCAAGGAACCGCCAGAAAATCAATGTTTTCTAGCCATACATGAATTGCAAAATAATAAAATTCTTGAATGGCTATTAATTTATATCAACGAGTGATGTGGCGCCTAAACATTCGCAATCAAATCATTTTAAAATATATGTACTGCTGCTCATTCTCACAATCACAAGCCGGGTATTTAGGGGCTTTTCTTTCTTTTTTGTCTTTTTTAAATCTTAAATAATAATATTCAATAAAAGCAAAGCAAACATCCACAATTCATGATAATTAATAATTAAATTCAAATTACACAAAATAAAAAATATAGAGCATTGTGAAATGGGCAAAAATAATAGAAAAAGAGCAGTCAATTTCAAATAATATAAATCAGCATTAAATCTTCACCGTCAAACCCAAGAACTTGACTGACAAAAATCGTCAACACTAATAACGTGGCCTGTCGGTTTCTCAAAAGTGAGGGCTAATGAGATCATTTGCCGCGAAAATAAAAAAATATTAAAAAAATAAAAAAGAACCTCTTGCGGATATGCAATTCAATTCTCAATTATCTTCTCACCTAGAATCGGTAAAAACAGAGAAAAATAAAGGGCGGCAATAAATGCAAAGAAAAAAATTGTAAACATTTAATGCAAAAACTATAAAAGGATCATGCAATATGATAACATACAAATAAAAGAGTAATATTAATTTTATAAATTATTTATATAAATTTATATATATAAATTAACGTGACATAATGTAATTTGATAAATAAATATATTGATTTGATAAATATATATCAATAATAGATGACATTAATTAATATGGATGATATAACGATCATATAAAGATGAAAGATGACAGATCAATTTATATATATGAGTATAAAAATGACAGATCAATTTATATATATGAATTTATATAAGCAGTTTGCATGAATAGCATTACTTAAAATGAAATCAAATTTGATTTTAGGGAGAAGAGAAATAGTGGACGCAAGTCTGATTTGGTTCTGACGTGGCATCTACTCAATCTAATCTGTTAGCTGCCCTTTTACAGCAAACACAAAGTACATATATCATATGATTTTTGGAAAATTACCCTTAAATGGTTTTGCTTTCGGTTTCGGTTGGTACAAAGTATAAAATTGGGTGTTTGTTCCTCTGTCTTACTCTCTCATGCCCCAATTCACATATAAGATTTTTTTTTTAAAATTTATTATTTAATTCTATTTTTACATGATTGATATAACGTAAGTTTTGATTGGAATGATATATGAATTGATAATATTAAATATGATTTTTTGATTATCAGTTTCAACCATCAAATTTGGTTGGTAGAGATTCATAAATTTGTATAAAAAATAATTATATTTGATTCAAGGTTTTTACAATTTAATATTTTAATCTATATATAACTAAATAATTATATTGAATAGTAAATATAAAGAATAAAATGTTAAAAATTGAAACTTTAGAATATAAGAAAGTTAACCCAAATCTTACATTATATGAAAAATATTTATTATTAGATAATGTTATGGAGTCAATTTCGGGGTTTTTAGTTCACTAGCAAAACTGAAAGCATCCAGGAGACTGGAGAGGGAGAAAGGGTGAATTGTAAATAATCCTAGAAGGATGACTACTCTCGAAACCTAGAATCTCTCCCTGCACTATATATATCTGAGTTCAATTCTCTCATTCTCTCTCAGTGACATTTTTTGCCTCACATTCAATTATTACATAAAACGCATACACCATCCACGAAAGGCCTGTTTTAACACTCTCTCTCTTACAAACCTGTCTGTCTTCAAATCTATCTCTCTGTGGAATTCTTGGAGCCCATCAGGTATATTCAATGATGAATGCATTTCATTTCATGTTAATGGTATTATTGTTTTTGATGATATATTTATTTGCTTTATGATTTTATGATCTGGGAAATGTTTAATGAACAGTGTAATCAGTTAGTTGAATCTGAAAGATGGTTTTTTTGATCTAAAGTTGTAATCTTTTATTATCAAAGTTTTGATTTTTATCCTTCAATTCTTTCAGTGATCTGTGTGTTGGTTTTGCTGATTTAAGTGATTCTTGATTGTTGATCAATCTGCTGTGTGCAAGTGTGTTTGTTGTGTTGGTGTGTGTGGAGGGTTGGATGTAATGCAAATGTGTCTGAGAGAGTTGTAATGGGGTTTTGAATGTTGTTTTGCTACCTGGGTTTGTTTTGTTTCTTGTTTTTTTGGTAGAGAACAAAAGAGAGAAGACATGGAATAGTTTTGTGGTACACGTAAGTGGAAGAAATACTATCCACGGCAAGTGCTTTGTTTGGACAATGTTATTAAAGTATTGTATTGGAAGTTGCTGTAATTGTTAGTCGATTCTTGTTTGTTTGTTTTCTTATCATGAAAATGTTAAAACGTTGCATTTACCTGGAAACTCATGGACGTGATGTTGATTGGTGTTCATGGTTATTGTTTCTAGGGAGCTGTTGCTTATCAGCTTGATCTAGGTGTCCTTTTGCTTGTGGCCTCATCGTGAATATATTTGTGTTTTGAATATGTAGGAATTTGTTTATTATGGATTCCAAGTCGGTTGTGGATATGATAGAAGCCTCATCAGGGGTCCATTTTTCTGGATTTCATATGGATGGTCATGGGTTGGATGCTAGAGATACAGAAACAGGGCAGCCAACAACTTCTGCACCTGAAAACATGCATAAACAACCTTTTGTCATTGGTAAGTGCTGGCACGCAAAGTTTTATTTAAGAATTACTTAATTAAAATCTCATTTTAGCCAATTTGAAGCATGCCATGAAAACTTGAATTTTGCAGTCTTAATTGCTTCTGATATATAGCATTACCATAGGTAATTGTGAGATGAATGACTGCTTTGTTAAATCTCTTATCAATCTTCTTCCCACAGATGTTTTGGTTTGAATAAACCTGTATCATTTTCCTCCAAGGAAGCTTTAGCTTCTCTGGGAATAAATATAAAATTGAAGTTTGGTGGTTTGTTTAGGCTTTGACCAAGAAATAAAATGTAACATAAGCAATTTGAAAGTACATGTGTAAGATGGCATGTCCTTGTATTAGGTTGGATTGGCTGGCATGTCCTCTTCAGCAATAAGTAGACATTTGGTTTCTGTTCAGGAAACATAAGTTGTTTACATGCCCAGATTTGTGCTTTTATGATTAACTATTCTCAAACTAGGTTTTCCAGGTAAAAAAATTTGCCACCTTAGACTATGGTGCATTGATTAGTAAAATCTCTTTTAGATTAAGTGCACATAATGATCCTTGTTTTATAGTTAAATGAACTGTTATGACAGGTTCTTCTTTGTCCGGGGTTTATGACCTTTTTAAATTTGATGCAAGCAAGGATTTGTATTCATCCAAATTTTAAATTTTATGTTGAGTTGTGAAGAATTCAATCTTCTATGCATCAGTGTCAAAGATCTCCAATTGATTGAATCTATTGATCAATACTACATATCGTTCTTGGGAGTTGGGATCCTTAATAGAGGTATAACATGCAGTTGCTCTGCTCTTTAATATGATTTGATATCAGCAGAGCCTCTGAAAATTAGCATTTGACATATTAGACTTAATTTTATTTGTTTGGCACTTGCCAACTACCGCATTTAACATGCTAGCCTTTCATCTTCTTGAGTGTATTGACTTTTTTCGAGTTATATGTTGCAAGTCTTGCATAGGTTCTTCTTGTCTGTTCTAGTTTGGTTTTAACGTTTATATACTGCGGCAGGGGTTGCTGGGGGAGCTGCATCTGGTAAGACAACCGTATGTGACATGATTATTCAGCAGCTTCATGATCAACGTGTTGTACTGGTTAACCAGGTAAGGTTTCTCCCTGTACCAAATAAATTTTAGTGTCATGTAGATAAGAATTTTGATTATCAGACCATAATTCCCCTATTTTGCCATTTTCTTTTTGACTTTGTGTTATCAAGCTTTGTAAACTAGAGTTGCTGTTAACTGCATACTGCTTAAGATACAAACTTTGGAGAATTTATTGCCTTCACTCTACCTCTCATGAATTCGTTCATATAATTTTAAAAACTCGAGCCTTGAACCCAACAAAAAGGAAGAAAACATTGTAAATGAGCAAATCAGTTAATGCTGAATATCAACCTTTCATCCACTTAATTGGCTTGCTATTAGATTTGGAATCATCTTGGTGCATCTTTGGCTTTATATATGTTTAGCCGTATATTTTGTCTTTTAAATAAATGATATATCCTGTTTGGCTGTTCATTTTGGTCTTTTGATGCAATATATAAAACTGTGAGCTCTGTTTGAACATCCTGCCTCCTCTATTGATTGTATGGCACCAACTTATCAGATGTGATGCTCTTATTAATTTGCATGAGATAAGCTGTTTTTCTTTCACAAATGAATATTTCATTATGAACAATGCGGCAGGATTCCTTTTATCACAACCTGTCAGAAGAGGAACTTGCACGAGTTCATGAATATAACTTTGACCATCCTGGTGAGGGCATTTCTGTAATATAAATTTAATCTATTCAGGGAAAAATGATCTGTGCTGGATTTTCTTGTATTATGCTGGAATTTGTATTGATGTATGACCTGAGTGCTAAAGCATTCTGCAAGTTTGATTCATGCAACAATCCTGTTACTTTGTCGTGTCGTTTCTTGAAATATGGACATATATGATTTATACATTGAAGAGTCTTATAGTGGTTTGTTGGCAAAATTAAAGGAATATTAAACTTGATTATGTTGAGTTCTGGTGTTTGATCTTCTTCGGTCATGCTCTTACCTTTCCCAAGTTTATGCTGACTTGGACAATTACACAATATTGCTTTACTGCCAGATGCATTTAACACTGAACAGTTATTATCTTCTATGGAGAAGTTGAGGCGTGGCAAAGCTGTAGATATTCCAAACTATGACTTCAAGAGTTACAAAAACAATATCTTTCCAGCAAGAAGGGTATATATTTCTTACAGTCCAAAAAAATGCCATTTCACTTGTAATTGCCATTGTCTTTTGCAAGGTCCTTGTAAAATATCATAGATATATTGGTAAATGAAAAGTTCTATTTTATATTTATTTAAGAGTGTACAATCTTGTTTGGATGTTTCCCTTGTGCTGCTGTCCTTTGACATGGTCATGGTCTATTTGTTCTGATGTGGAGTTCTGGTTCTTAGATATTAAGTTACTGGGTTCTCAGACATTAAGTTACTGTGTTCTTAGCATTAAAAATCAATTTAGTATAGAATAACGTACAGCTATATGGTTTCAACCATGGCTCACATCTTTGTAAAATTGTTACTAAAAGAAAGTGGGTCTTTGACAAAAAAGACCTAATATAATTGCTCCTCATGTTAATTACGTTGGTTTTTAGTTTTATTTTTTAGTTTTAAATTTTATTCTTCATACTTTTTTTTTTTTAAATTCATGCATGAGTACGCTTTTACAATCACAGGTAGAAAGGAGTGTCCTGTGAGTCTTATGTTTTTTATATCTCAGCATATTATTGGCGTTGCTTTTGTCATTCAGCTGCTGTAATGTCTTCAGATAATGTTTTTATACACCTTTATGTTGCATAGATTGAGCAATTATTTGTTCAAGTCTTTTTCAGTAAGCTATGTAGTAAGAGTTGTGTAAAATGTGTGTCACCATGCTTCTGTATCATGTGCACATCTCTGATTTCTGCAGATCTTCTGCAGGTTAATCCTTCAGATGTCATAATTTTGGAAGGCATACTTGTTTTCCATGATACTCGTGTCCGAGACTTGATGAACATGAAGATATTTGTTGATACAGGTTGTTTGTTTTTCCATTTTACTTGATGATCTAATGCATAGATACTAACTGGCCTAAATTTTTTCTCTGTAATTATAATAGAAAATGAAGTAGTACTGAGTATTATGAATTGTAATCTTCAATACAAGTTTTAAAGCATTTTGTTACCTTGTGGTATAGGAAGTTATTTATGTAGCTTTGGTGGATCCTGTAGCTCCTTAAAGCTGGGACATTGTTTGGCTGGACAAAATGTTGTCTTTACATATATGGGATTCTACGTGTTAGGAAATAGGACTAACTTCAGAGTTGAGGCAACTGTAGCTCCCCAAAGCTAGGAGATTGTTTTGCTGGACAAAATGTTGTCTTTACATTGGGATTCTATTTGTTATGAAATTGGACCAAGTTGAGGCAATAAGTTAACTTCAGCTCTGCTTTAATTCTTGAACTTTTAGGTCTTACGTGGAGGTACTAAATGAAGTTAGTGCTATAAATACGATTTCAATAACTTCGGCTACTTTAGTTTCTTCAGATGTTTTTCCTGCCAAATTAGTGAAACTAAAATTTAGCTGAAGTTGAGAGAATGACTTGTATACATAGAGGAATGTTTTCTATGTCACTTGTGTTACTAAGTTGGGCTGTTACTTCACATTGAAAAATTTTCAGTGCAGATGCTGATGTCCGTCTGGCAAGGAGAATAAGGCGTGATACTGTTGAGAAGGGTAGAGATATAGCTACAGTACTTGATCAGGTTAGTGCTTTTGATTCTGTCTATTGTATTAGAATTGATATTAATCTCTAACCTCGTGTCAGATTATGTAAATCTCTCATTGGTTTCAAGCATGCTGATTTATTGGATTCCCAGGAAATATTAGGGAGATCACTTCATGGGATTGTGGCTTTTTAGTTGGAAAATTCAGGATTCTAAAATTTAACCCATATTTTCTGACTGTTCTCTCGAAAAGTTACAAGCTTTCCATTATATATTGTGATATTGTCTTAGTTATTCTTACATTTACACGATGCTCAATTTGTAAGAGAAAAGAAAATTGAAAAAAGAGAAAATTTAATTACAAATTAGAGAGAGGAAGCAACAGTGCCAAAATTTAGAAAAACTTGTACCTGGGTCTGAGACGAGAAATTAGCTGTTGAAACTTTTACCTTGAGATATGAGAAATGGGTGGTCAAGGGGGATAGAATAAAAGACTGATTGTCTTTTGAGTTTCCCCTTATCTTCTTCTGTGTAGCCAGATGGATGAAAGTAAGGAATTCTTTTTGTCCTCTCCACACCTATTCTATTATTTCAAGTGTGAAAAAAAAAAATTGAAGCTTGATAACCAGTCAGTTAAATTTGGCTAATTTTCCACGTTCAAGCTTTATTTACTTTTTTATTTTATTTTTTACATTAATGTTTTTGTTGTAAATGTTATCCTGTAGCTCATTTGAGGATTTAAGAAGTTCTTTAGGGATGTTAATACTTGATTATTCTGGATGCAGTACTCAAAATTTGTGAAGCCTGCTTTTGATGACTTTATACTTCCAACAAAGAAGTATGCGGATATCATTATTCCCCGAGGGGGAGATAATCATGTAGCCATTGATTTAATAGTGCAACATATTCGCACAAAACTTGGCCAACATGATCTTTGTAAGATATACCCTAATTTGTATGTCATTCATTCAACTTTTCAGGTATCACTTCTGTCCTAGCCTCTAACCTATTTTGCTAATGATATTATGTCTTCTTTTTACTTTTAGATTTTTAATATTTTTATTTTATTTTGTATATAAAGAGAGGGGTGGGCGGGTGTGGGGGTCAATGGGGTTGCTTCAATATGCCTTTTTCATAGCATTTATTTTTGTGTTTTAATAATTGCTGCTGGGCTTCTGCAGATACGGGGTATGCATACCCTCATACGTGATTCTCAAACAACAAAACATGACTTTGTTTTTTATGCTGATCGATTGATTCGTTTGGTGAGCTTATTTTCTTTAATTTTAGTGTATTTATTCATGATTTCTTTTCTCATTAATGGATCAACAGATCCTTTACTTTTATCTTTTTTATTCATCAAGTCTACTGCTTTTTTGCCAGGTTGTTGAACATGGCCTGGGACATCTACCATTTACAGAGAAGCAAGTGATTACTCCAACTGGTTAGCAAAATTATACTCTATGTCGCACTACTTAATATTTTGTATAAAGTTTTCAGAATCTGCGGTGGCAGAAAAGTATTCAAAATCTGGTTCTGGTTTTTTCTCATTGGTTAATACTGTGATGTCTAGCTTGAAGAATTTTGTTGCATGCGTGCATTCAGTTGCTATATTTTCTTGCAAAATGAAAAGCATTCTATAGCCAACAATATTTTGATAAATTTTAGCTTCATTTTTCCTTCATGACTTGGACCAATTCAACTTTTGTATGCCTTGAAGTGCTGAAAATGGTTATGCAATGGTCAGAGAAGAGTCATTATTATTACTGTACTTTTTTGTATGTTTAGTCATTATTTTCGTTTTCATTGTTTTTGCTAATTTACTACTGCCTGGTAGTTTGCTATTCCGATTGCTGTGAAGCTTTAACTGTTAATGTGTTTTGTTTACAACATTTCCTTTTTGTTTATAATGCAGGATCTGTATATACCGGTGTAGATTTTTGTAAGCGGTTATGTGGTGTCTCTGTTATCCGGAGGTACATCTCTATCCCAATTCTTGTAGTCCTCTATTAAGACTTCTTACTACTCACTTCGAAGATCCGCATTTGTGCATTCTGTTTAGAAGATTAGCTTGGCCTGTGGAGTGTATAAAAACAAGGAACTGTAATATGGACACATCTTATATTGTTTATGGTGTCATTGACATTGATGGAGCAATAAGTTATCGGGAAATAATACCAGTCATGGCCAGGTTATAAGGGATAAAATAAGATTTAGCTTCTGTTAACCATTTGATAAGTGGATTGTGACTCAGCGTATGGCTCTTTTACCACGATTATAATTGTACCTACTTGGTGTCAACTTATTGTTTGTGTCATGAGCTTCACCCACGTGACAATGATAATTTTTTCCTACTTTCACTTTTAAGTTGGTTCCGCTTTCATATTATGATGATGAAAAATTTGATATTCTATTTAAATTGATGCAGTGGTGAGAGTATGGAGAATGCTTTGCGTGCATGTTGTAAAGGTATCAAGATTGGGAAGATTCTTATTCACAGGGAAGGTGACAACGGTCAGCAGGTATACAAAGTCTTCTCCCCTTGACATTGTCTGTCCAATCCTGTATTAATTCTGAACTTTCTCTTGATGATCTGATAATTTGGCAGCTAATCTATGAAAAATTGCCACAAGACATCTCGGAAAGGCATGTCTTACTATTGGATCCTATTCTAGGCACAGGTTCGTCTGTTTTCTTGGTGGAAAAATGTAAAATCTTATTAATTTTACATGCTTTATGTTTTCACTTTGTATCACCTACTTAGTACATTTAACCATCAACTCTAAACAGGTATTAGTTCTTATTATTTGTGCAGTCCTCAAGCTTATTATCCTTGCATCCTTCTGGAAAGCCCTTTCTCGCTTTGTCCATTATTGTTTGCCATCCTGATGGCCTCAAAAATATTAGATCACATATGATAGTCTTATGCAAGTTCCTACGCTGATATAGGAAAAAAGCTAATTGAATATTTGGTGGCCAAATGGCCAGGGTTAACCTAACATAACTATCATTTACCATTGTTAATTTTATTTTCAGGCAACTCGGCTGTTCAAGCTATTTCTTTACTTGTAAGGAAGGGTGTACCGGAATCCAACATCATTTTTCTTAATCTCATATCTGTAAGTAAATTTAAATTCTTAAGTCCTGGTTTTGATTAATATCTCATACAAGTTATCTTTTGTATTTCCTTTCTGATGACTTTTCTGGGAGATTTTCTCATCCACACTACAACTTTTCCTGTAATCTCACCAGGCACCTCAGGGTGTGCATGTGGTCTGCAAAAGGTTCCCAAGAATAAAGATTGTGACTTCTGAGATTGATATTGGTCTGAATCAAGATTTTCGTGTTATACCTGGCATGGGCGAGTTTGGAGACCGATATTTTGGCACAGATGACGACGACCAACAAGTGGTGACCTATCCACACGAGTTTGACCACAGCAGCTGATTGTTCAACCTGCCAATCATTTCTTAGATCTCCAACCAGCATAAAGCTTGGTAAATCAGCATTGCTCTACGTCAAAGTGTGGGGCCTTGGTTTTCAGTTTTTTACAACAATTTTGATTTGATCAAACATAAGAGTTTTTTGAATCAGTTTTTCATGTTACTTGAAAACTTTTTTTTGAGTTACACGGGGGGGGTGGTTGATTACATATCTTCAAGTTCTTAAGACAATAATCTTAAAGGGTTCAAATACCAAGTTATTAGGTGGTGAGGAGCCATCTCTTGTTACATTTTCTTTCCCTGTAATGGTGCTAGTCAAACCCCATGTACGTGCCTTGCATTTGCAAGGCTTTAAGGGGAAGGACAAGTTGAAACTGCTTGACAGCCTTCCCCTTGATATATGTATTTATGGACCCAAACATTTATAAAATGCCAAGCTACAATTTTTACCCTGGCATCCTTATTCAATCATGCTTGTCGATTTTATTCTGTAGAATTATTATTTTCTATTGAATTGGCAAGCCTGGGTATAATTTTTAAGAGCTTGATCAATAAGCTCTTAGAGGAAACATATGAGCTTATGTGAGAGGATATGGATGCTTTGCAAAACAAGTGGCTGAGATCCTGAGATAAGTAGCATACGTAAACTGCCTTCTGGTATGTTATGTGCTCATTTTCGAGTTCCCTGTACGAAAGGATGAGGCATGAGCTTTTCCACACAAAATTTTCGGTTTCATTTCATCGAATTGGGATAATTATAGTTCTCATTATACAAATCTAAAATGGATGAGGGCCACCTGGCTGGGGGAGTGATCACTCGTTACTTTATCCAAGGATGATGACCTACGTTTGGCTAATCTTTTGACACGTGTTCATGCGTGGCATGGGCTTGATTGTGTTGGTATATTCCATTCTCAAGTGATCTATATAGAGTGGTGCTCGTGTATTTTCTTTTTGCGTTTTCGTCCTGTATCTATCTGTCTATCTATCGAACGCCACCCTAAGCTTGAACCATGTCGGCCTTTGTGGGAAAGTATGCAGGTACCTTTTCTCTTTGGCTCTCTCTCATATCAGGTTACAAAGTTAAGGTGATCCAAGCTGTCAGGTCTGTGATATTTGCACTCCTCTAGATCGAAAGCCCGATAAATTTTTGTTTGCAAGTTATTTTTACGTTATAAGATTGTATTTGGATAAGAAAAATCACCCTTCGAATCCCTCCAGGTCTAAATAGTTCATAAGCTACTAGAAGTACATTACTTTCCATGAGAATGTACTTCGTCTAGCTTAGTACTTATCAGTAGCATGATGTCTCTCTTTCTTTGAAGAAACGATCTTGGTAAAAGCCTTGAATACAACTTTTATTACATAGCCAGTAGCCGGAACAAGATTAGCTTGTTTGTCTCTCTCTAATCTGATAGAAACTGCAAAAGATAACAAAATTCAATATCTCCTTCTGCGTATAAAATGGTGGCAATGTATCAACCTGTCTATTGTAGCTACCCAGAATCTACTACATTTATTTACACCTAAATTTCTATACAATCATCCATTTCGACTTGCATATAGCATTAGCACGTCGTCCTTGAAAACTTCTGCATAACGTTCATTGAACAAATCTTTTTTTTTTTTTTTTGGCTGATCAGATGAACTTATAAAGAATGCCAAGTACATTGCCACCTCAGGCAAGGGTATTTTGGCTGCAGATGAGAGCACTGGCACCATTGGGAAGCGTCTTGCAAGCATTAATGTTGAGAACATCGAGGCCAATCGCCAATCCCTACGTGAACTCCTCTTCACCTCTCCCTATGCCCTCTCTTTCCTTTCAGGTGTCATCCTGTTTGAGGAAACCCTCTACCAGAAGACCTCTGATGGTAAACCCTTTGTTGAAGTCCTCCAGGAAAACAATGTAATTCCAGGAATCAAAGTTGATAAGGGCACTGTTGAGTTGGCTGGAACAAATGGTGAGACTACAACTCAAGGGTTCGACTCTTTGGGAGCTCGGTGCCAGCAATACTACAAGGCTGGTGCACGATTTGCCAAGTGGCGTGCTGTCCTCAAGATTGGTCCTACTGAGCCATCCGAATTGTCAATCCAGCAAAATGCACAGGGCTTGGCTCGTTACGCTATCATTTGCCAGGAGAATGGGCTGGTGCCTATCGTTGAGCCTGAGGTGTTGACTGATGGGAGCCATGACATCAAAAAATGTGCTGCCGTGACTGAAACCGTGCTTGCAGCAGTTTACAAGGCTCTTAATGATCATCATGTTCTTCTTGAAGGCACACTCCTGAAACCTAACATGGTCACTCCAGGCTCTGACAGCCCAAAGGTAACAAAATATACTTAAATTTACATATTAAAGAAATTAAAGAAATACGATACACGTGATAATTTTTTTTTTTTTTTGGGTCCAAGATATCAAATCATCATACTAAAGAGGTACTGAGATATCAAATGTTAGATCTTGGCTCCAATAGATAAAGGAAAAAACATCTTTCAAATGGCTAACCAGATTGAAAATATTAATCATTGACTCTCTTATTAAATTTATTAACCTTCTTATAGCCTCCAAACATTGTGTTGTACATAGGTACGACCTGAGGTGATTGCAGAATACACAGTGGCTGCACTTCGCCGAACTGTCCCACCCGCGGTGCCGGGGATCGTGTTTTTGTCAGGAGGGCAAAGTGAAGAAGAGGCGACGGTGAATTTAAATGCAATGAACAAGCTACCGGTGTTGAAGCCATGGACACTCTCATTCTCATTCGGTCGAGCCTTGCAGCAGAGCACACTCAGGACATGGGTTGGAAAGAAGGAGAATGTGGGCAAAGCTCAGCAAGCATTCTTGGCAAGGTGCCAGGCCAATTCTGAGGCCACTCTTGGAAAGTATACTGGCGGCAGTGCCGGTGGACTGGCCTCCGAGAGTTTGTACGTGAAGGGTTACAAGTACTAGACGGAGGTTTCTCTATACTGGGCTAATTTGGGTTGGGATTTTGTGGAATTATAGTATATACATATATACATCTGGAATGTAAGTTGTATTTTCCATCTTTAACTATGCTTGCTTTTGGCACATATTTTACAAATTAATTATAATCCTTTTTTTTCTTGCAATTCAATTTGTAATTCATAGGTTATTCAAGTTTACTTTAGCCTCAAGAATTTCACTGCTTTTTTTTTTCTAAACAAATTCGGTCATATTTTGTCATTTTCCAACAAATCTGGTTTTCTGATTCATAACTAGAAATTCTGGTTCTTCAAATTCGCGGATATCGAGGGTTTATTCAACCAAAGCAGAATCAAATGTAAGCTACCCCTCATCCTGAATTTGCCGAAAGCAAAGAATGTTTCAGTGTTGAAATTAAGAAAGCAAATGCTGGATAGGATCGGAAGAAGGGAAAGAAAAGCAAATGCATATGGAAGTTGAGAGTCCCACTTTTGTATGCAAACCATACTTCAATTCCATCAAAATTGTTATTAAATTTTATGAAATGGCCTAAAAGCATTGAAAAAGAAAAAGGCCTCGGACAGAAGAGATTGCCTGCTGATAAAGCAACAAATAATTGCAAAAATCAACCGATTCCATAGAGAACTTGTTTTTGGGCCTCATTAGTAACCTAAATCTTTATAAATCAGTCTAAAATCTTATTTGCTAATTATGTAGGATGTGAGAGTTGCAGGTGCTCTTATTTGCTTTTAAGTGTGTGTATATATACACAAAACGATTTTTCAGTTTTATTCATGTATGCAATACAATGCAGGACAATGGCATGAATATGTTACATTGTTTTTAATGCATCTGGATGACAATGTACATTTTATGGGTTTGTCAGCACAAAATTGGCTTAGCTCTCAGGTAAGTAGGTGACCTAGTCTTATAGTTAAGAGGATCCTCAGAGTACTCTGCAGGGATTTTCGTGGCGCCATCATGTTCGTGTGCTTTGAATCAATTAAGTAACTTTTGTTGGGAGTAATTTTCATAAAGTAAATACATAAACATAGTGCTTAATTTTGAAATGATTTCTACTAAACATGAACTGTTTGAAAGTAAAAACACATTACATACCATATTATATAATTACCACCAGGTTGTGCACTCACTTAAATTGACATCTGCTTATAGGAAACTGTAGATATACAAATCTCTTTAATTTTCCCTTAAGATAACTATATATAACTACATATATATATATATATATATATATATATATATATATACCTTGAGCAGACTATCCTGATGGAACCCAGCTTTCTCCAACACCCTTTGAGAAGCTTTATTCACTACGACAACATAAGCTTGAAATCTTAACACTTAAAACATGAACTGTTTAAAAATGCAAACATAGATATACCATATTATATAACAACCAGATTGTGCAATCACTTTAATTGACATCTGGTGATAGAAAACTGAAGATATACAAATCTCTTAGTTTTCCCTTAAGATAAAGATATTTCCTCAGCAGACCATCCTGATGGAACCCAGCTTTCTCCAACACCCTTTGAGAGGCTTTATTCTCCACATCAACATAAGCTTGCAATCTTAACACTTCAGGGAGGTTCTTGAAAACTTCAGTCAGGGCAATCTTCACTGCCTTGGTGGCAATTCCCTGACCCCAGTACTTCTTAGCTATAGCATACGCTATTTCAGACCTACACCTGTCATCGCCTGATCCCGGATAGACGGAAACAAATCCGATCGAACGGTCATCGATGCATATTGATCTACGCCAAGGGTGGGGGATGCATACATCCTTGAT
The DNA here is from genome assembly GCA_013180625.2 of Boswellia sacra. Lineage (NCBI taxonomy): Eukaryota > Viridiplantae > Streptophyta > Magnoliopsida > Sapindales > Burseraceae > Boswellia > Boswellia sacra. The sequence goes on along the minus strand of SNVD02008183.1, from coordinate 26,674 downwards.
GAAAGTCAAAGCTTCCTCCTTAGAAGTAGTGGTCTTCCATCTTAGATTTTTCGTTACTTGATCATCACCAGCCCATAACATAAAATCATCAACATCGGTCAACTTGAATGGACGGAGAGTGACGCAGCTTGATTCATCAATCTCCATTTTTCTTTTCTCTAGGATACAAATGACGAAATATTGATGAGCAACTCATGCAAATCAAAATATTAGTCTAAAATGGAATATAACATTATTTGCCACTATGTAATTAAATTATTAAGTGCAACTTGTTATTTTTTTAAGTGAAAGTTGTATACGCACATGCATATCAGTTGAACGAAAGCTTAAATTATAGTCAAATGACCTTTGATCAGGCCGAAGAACATGGCATCCAAGAAACCTTCACATGCCATTTATATTATAATTCGTTCACACACTATATATTAAGTCAAATTATTTTATTTTAGATGTTCGATGGAGATGCTCATCCTCATAACTTTATCACTCGTGTTGTTATTGTTGTTCGTATGATTGATCTCTTCTAATTGATCATTTCAAGTTTGATGATCATGGATACTATCATACTAAGTTATTTTTTGTTGGAGAAAGTTTTCGTAATATTAATCAATAAACAAAGTGCTAAAATTTGAAATATTTAAATTGAATATGATTTTTTTTTTTTTTTTATGAAAAAAGCAGAAGTATGCATTCTTTTTGCATTAGAGTGCATAGAATTTAGAGAAGGAGTGCGATTATGATATATAATACATCTCAACATGATAATGAAATAACTCATTGATCCTATATAAATTTTCGTTAACTGAAAAATAAATATAAAAGCTAAAAGAAGTAACTTGATGAATAATGAATTAATTTTTTTTAAAATAAAACTATTTTCAAACGTACCTCAAAGTGCTTGCAGCGAGAGATTAAAGGGTTGGAGAGAACTGAGAGAGAATTGAAAGACTCTTGAAAGTTATAAAATTTAGTCAATATATAGCATGCTTGTCTGATAAACTTACTATTTTGCCCTTCAAAATATTTATTATTTAATCATTATTAGAGACAAAATGGTCAATTACGTGGTTATATAAATAAATACATAAATAAATAAATAATATATATATATATATACACACACACACACAAATGATTTATTCAAAAAGAGGGACTAAAAATTATGGCGTTCAATTACGAGGCTCATTTGCTGTTTTTCAAGCCCTTTTTATCAAATAATTTGAGTAGTGAGCCAAATAAATTTTGTGCTGATAAAGGCTGAATTAATCCCAAAATCCTACAGACAATTAATATAAGCACTATAGAAACGCTAGTTTATTTTGATTTTATATTATATCAAAAAACTATTTGATCTAAAAATTTAAATCGAAAGGTAAGGACTTAATTTAATATTTCAAGAAGAATGAACAATAGTTTAAAGAAAATTTTGTCGCTTAAATGACCATCTATCCTTTAAATATACACTTCAATTATTGCAAATATAAGAATTTAACTAAGTTAAAAGAGAATTTCTTTAATTGCCCTTCGCAGCGGACAGCTCAAAGAGATGTAAAAGCGGTTGACTTCAGAAACAGATATGAAAATTTTCATTTTCAAAAGACCAGGTCCCAAAGTCATTCTGGAGAAATGTTGGTTTTTATAAGGCCAACAAAAAATAGTGACAAGTGTAAGCATTTTTCTTGTAGTGATAGAACTAGATTTGATTTTGGATCCAAACCGTTCACCCTCTTTCAACTGAAAATGGAAATATATATATAAAGGGAAGAAAATAAAACAACATAAATGAAAAGAAGGTACCAAATCTTTAAAAGATTAATGTAATTATTAAATAACCCACTCCATATATTTTTAAAATTATAAAATATGAATAGTATGTGTAATAGGTTAGACGAGTGAATTATAATTAAAAAAAAAGTTTATACAAAATACGTAATGATACAAATAATAACAATAATTCAAGAAATAGATTAAAAATAGATTTTCAGATGTTTTTATATTAATATAAAAGTCAAAGATTTTAGCTTTTTTTATTAAGATGATTTTATCTGATTCTCATAATGCTTATCTAAATGACTGAGAATAAATTACAACTTTAAATATCTGAATGAGTGAGAATAAGTCATATTCTGTCTTATGATGTAAAAACAATCAATCCCTTAGCTCTAAAGTCACATATATGATCTAGTCTTATAGTTAAGATGATGCTTAGAGTACTCTGCACGCAGGAATTTTCTTGGCGCCATCATGTTTGTGTGCTTTGAATCAATTAAGTAATTTTTGTTGGGAGCAGTTTTCATAAAATAAATCCATAAACATAGTGCTTAATTTTGACAAGATTTATATTAAACGTGAACTGTTTGAAAATACAAACGGAGATATATATATATATATATATATATATATATATATATACACCATATTATACAAAAATATGGTATATTTTTGGTTACTTGATCTTCACCAGCCCATAACATAAAATCATCAACATCTGTCTACTTGAATGGACGAAGAGTGATGCAGCTTGACTCATCAATCTCCATTTTTTCTTTTTTTCTAGGATAAATATGATGAAATATTGATTTTGATTAGCAATAAGGTAACTGGGTGGCGGGTGGCAGACTTTCTCATGGAATATAACTTTATTCTTTGCCACTATGTAATTGAATCATTTAGTACAACTTGTTATTTTCCTGTTTGGCGGGCGGACTAGGATTGCATATGTACGGGGCGCACATTGTATGAATTTTTCTATTGATAGTGTTTTGGTGCAACTTGGAGTTGGGAAATGATAGGACAAGAGCGCATAAGCACAGCATAAAAAGTGCTTAAGTTATACCTTACTAGACTGTCGGTTTGTGCTGCACAATGTGTGAGCGCACTGTGTTAGTTTATCTGGTAATGTAAAAATTTTATTTTATAATAAGAAATATTTAATTAGTAATATAATTTATATATTTATATCTTAAAATAAAATATTGTAAATAAAAAAACACAAAATTATTTTACATATCTTAAATAATTAAATAAATATTTAACTAAAATATTTAAATTATTTAATAGATGTACAATTCTAAATATTAGAGCAAATGATTTATTATTTGCAGGTTTAAATTTGAAGCGAAATATTAATTATAAATTTGAGTTTCTTCAAAATTATTATATATAATCCTATCAAGTCTAATACTATAACGAACACAGTACAGTACAACACTTATATGACGTCATACCATCCCATTAATTAGTACCCAATCCTAAGAAACTAATCCAATCCTATTTTAGATGTTAGATGGACTGCAGGCCCAACCCATCTTCCATGATTGGGCTTGAGAGGCATGGCATTATCGGACTAACTGGGCTCGCCCAATTGGCCTCATCTTGTTGCTAACGCCCATTCACTTTTTTTTGGTATTTGTCGCTGCTAAACGGCTGCGTTTTAGCCATGATTGCTGTTTCTCTCCAATCTTTCTTTCGGGACTTCTCGAAACCAAACCAAACGGAAACAGAGCCAGAGGCCATGGCTGCGGCTTCTTCAATCTCTTCTTCTCTTCGCTTATTCGCAACCAAATCGATTCTCGCAGCAAAACCCCGCAAAAACCTCTCTTTCTTCTACAAACCCATCGGCAGTTTCTCCAACAAGCCGCTTTCACGCTCTCTTATCTCTGCATCATCGGCTTCCACTTCGCTTCAACCAGTCGAGCAGCTTCCACCAAAGCTTCAAGAGATCATCAAACTCTTCCAGTCAGTGGAGGAGCCCAAAGCCAAGTACGAGCAGCTCTTGTTTTATGGAAAGAACCTCAAGCCGCTCGATAACCGGTTCAAGACGAGGGAGAACAAGGTGGAGGGCTGCGTGTCTCAGGTGTGGGTCAGAGCGTACTTCGATGAACAGAGGAATGTTGTGTTCGAAGCTGATTCTGACTCAGTTTTGACCAAAGGGTTGGCTGCTTTGCTCGTTCAAGGGCTGTCTCACAGGCCTGTTGAGGAGATTGTCAAGGTTTCGCCTGATTTTGTGGTCCTTCTTGGCCTGCAACAGAGTTTAACACCTTCTAGGAATAATGGGTTCTTGAACATGTTGAAGTTGATGCAGAAGAAGGCGCTTGAACTGTTTTTGGAAGCTGAGAAGGCTGGTGGGTCGGTCGAAGCATCCAATTCGGAGTCAAAAATCGATGCTGGTGATAATAATGCGATGTTAGAGTCCAGAATTGATGGTGGTAATGAAAATTCGAGTGTTGGAAGTGTGAAATCGACGGTTGAATCGAGTTCTGAGTTGGGTAGTAGAGGGGTGAGAATTAGGGAGATTTTGGAGAAGGAGCTGAAGCCTGTTGAGTTAGAAGTTGAAGATGTTTCTTATCAGCATGCTGGGCATGCTGGTGTGAGAGGAAGTGATGGAGAGACACATTTTAATTTGAAAGTTGTTTCGAAAGAATTTGAAGGGAAGAGTATGGTGAAGAGGCATAGAATGATATATGGTTTGTTGCAAGAGGAGTTGCAAAGCGGACTGCATGCATTGTCTATTGTGGCAAAGACTCCATCTGAAGTCTGAGTGAAGATGATGACTTGTGCTTGTAACACTAAAGAAAATAGGTTCATTTTTCATTTTTTTTGGTTTGATTCATTTGAAAATTGAAATGAGTGGTTAATAAAGTTTCTATTTTGATGTATTATTAGACAACCTTATACTTACTGTTATAATAATACCTATAATTTTGTTAAAGTTGAGACTTTGATTTTTACATAGGAAAAATATTTTTACATTGGGATATATTTAACGAATCGACTGCACCTATGTGGTTGTTTTTGTGCCTTTTTGTTTTCACTTTTGACTACTGCTAAGACTTGGCTCAATTTCAATTGACTTCTCATGTGTACGATTGGGAATTTATTGGAGTTTTTCTTAACTGATTTATAGCTCTTCTTAATTTTTGCTTACGCTTTTCCTTTTGTAATGCTATAAACTAAAATCTTCAGTATACACTTTTTGTGCTTCTGGTTCAGGCAGCGAGGTTGGGGGTTGCTATGTTTGATCGGACAATTTTGCCAATGATTTTGGTGCTTATAGTCTAAAAGTAGGGAATAATTGATCATACTAAGCTGACAGTTTGTTGTGAGGGATAGGGTCATTAGGTTAGCATGGTTATGTTCTTATGGAAGTTATGTGACATTCAATGAATTGTGGGAAAGTTTTTTTTGCAGAATATAGATGTATGGGCTTAACACTATGACTAGAGGATTAAACTCATCGGAGATGGTACCCCTCCCTGAAAATTGATAGGGTGCACAGAAATTCACAGCAATTAGTGGTGCTGGCCTGGTTCCATGCTAGATACCTGGCTTCATATTGAGATCTCCGTGTGGATGCACTGTCTCTTGTCAAGACTTAAGATTCGTTAATATGGAGTATCCTAAGAAATACCAATTTGCTCAGCTTCTTGCCACTGGGAAATCATAAAAATAAGTTATTAATGGTGTATTCGTTTGTATTTATACAATTTGCCATTGCCATCAAATTCTTTGCATACTTTGATTTGCTGTTCCACAAAGATAGCAAGCTAAAAATTAGGAACCGCTAATTCATATTACTTAGTTTGCAAAGGGATCGTGATCAAAATTTTGCGGATATGTGAAATCTCAAGGCAACCAGGTAATTGGAGAAGAGAGTTGAGTGGACAACCGTTAAGCTTTCCCTCTGAACGTCTTGTAGCTTGCTTTGATTGCTTAATATCATGTATCTCGAGAAACATAGTTTGCATCATTTATTCTTGATATCATGTGGATTATATCTCCAAAGTAACTGCAGCAGGTATCTAAGCACATAATCATGGACTGTTGTTAAGTTCATGAATTCGCATCTTTTAATACTGTTGAGGTATCTTTATGGTTAAGTTTTTGCCTGTTCATGTACTGAATTTTCTTAGTGGTGGTCATTGTTATGTTCTTTTAGCTTTTGTATAAGGTTAGGTGCCACTTTATTTTGGAATAAAGTAATTCATTCATCCCAAATACAAAAGATAAAGATCTTGCCTTTAAAATTGTGCACAGATCCAGGTTTTCTGTGTTGTATATTAATAAACGTATGAACCGATACCGGCATGCGGTAGGTGGATTCGTATAGACTATTGAGAAGATACTGGAATGTAGAATGTATTATTAGTAAATGATGATGTAAGAAGAAATTATAGAAAGGGAGTAATTGTTAAGAAATCAACTTAGATCTACTTTCAGTCCCTCAGATTCGCTTTCTGCATCATTCTACATTAGATCTCAGCTACTTTGGGCTGCTGAAAGATTTCAAACAATACTGCTAAGGCAATTAAGACATTCAAATTTGATGGAACTGATGCCCACTAGAGGCTTATTAAAAAATAGATTCAAACTTGCTTCAGTTTGTTTAAGCTGATAATTAATGATTGAAAAGTCGCTCGGGTTATGATGTTTTTCCGTGATTGTAATGAAGAACTAAAAGAAAGTTACCGTCTCCATTTACTGAGTTTAGAGTTCAGAAACTGAAACACTCCCAGGCATTAGTTTGCTACAACTGTAAAGAATTATTTTGTACTTCCTACTATAGAGATTTATCAGAATGTCCTTTACATCAGAATTGCCTCTTAGATCAGATTTTAGACATAAAAAGGTGAAAAACTGACAGCGAGGAAACATCTTCGGCATCTTTATCTCTTTGTTCTGCAATTGTGAGCAACTAAAATACCGGTTGGCGGACTTGTCATCTCCAATTGGCATCTGCTATGCAACCAGTAAGAATAGCGGAACACACCCAGAGTTGCTTTTACCTTGAAACTTCCTCTTATTTCATATTTAACCCGGTTACTCAGCACCTGCTTCCGAAGTTCCACACCAAAATTTTGTGGAATGTATACCAAGCTTGATATCATGTGAACCGATGCTGAGCTTTGTTGCCCAGGATGCTGAGTGAAAGGCAGCACAACCTGAGTTGAGATGAGTGTGTTAGAGAAATAAAGCTCGATTTCCAAGTACTCGAATCTCACTTGAATTTTTCGATTTGGGTTGGAAAAATTTGCAAGAAAGATGAAGTCACCATTGAAATACTCTGGTGAGTCAAAGTAGATGGTATTGAGACTTGCACGTGGAGTGTCAAACGCAGGGTTTCTTGGTTTAATGGCCAAGAAGATGATCAAAGTTGTGATTCCGAAAAGGATGAGAATAAGACTAAAAACGAGGCAAAAAGCTGCACAACACCAGATAAGCAGGTTGGTCCGGCGAGGTCGAGGGTGCTGGAGTACTGGTGGTACTCTTGTTCTTTTGATGTCAGGAATTTGTGTTTCTACTGCTGGACTTTGTTGGCTTATAGATGGGTTTGTTTTGACAATCTGTTTATGAGAAAATGGAGTGAGCTGCTTTCCGGGTGGTGGCGCAAGTGGTGTAGATGGTGAAAGTGAAGTTGGAGGTGGGGTTGGCGGTGTTCGTGATGTTGGTGGTGAAACTGGAGGCGGAGGTGGAGGTGGGAGTGAAAGCATTCTGAGTATGCAAGTGGTGTATGGAGGAAAGAAAAAAGCTTCTAAGTGATGAGGAAGAAGACAGGGACTAAAGTGGTTGTTTCTTTAAATAAATCCCAGTAGTGGATTAAAGAAAGTGTCAAGGACAAGAAGCTTTTGATTGAGAGGTAGTGGGACCAATGTGCTGTTTTTGAGACTTGCAAAAGATTGTGCTGGTGGAACCAAAGTTGGAAGATCACAGATGTTCATAATTTGAATAGCTTTCTGCTTTTGAAATTGCTTAGGTTGCTTGGCCCTGCAATGGCTCAGTCTTAAGCAACTTAATTGCCTTCTCTCTTCTTTCTTTATACATGTTACATTTACGCTAATCTTCAGAAGGGTCTGGAATTCAGGAGCAATTGGTGAATTCTTATTTGAATTCAGTTCGAGAACTAACAGTAACAAAATGGAAATGGAATTTGAATTGTACTAGAAAATAATTTTTTTTTTTTAATAAAAAAGGAAAGAATTCTTTCAGAAGGAGAAGGAATCCACTGAATTGCATGGGCTGGGCTGCCCACCAATTACATGAGTCACCAATATAGACAGCCCGTAAGGAATTGCTTGCTCCAACCTGAGAATATTAAACAAAAGCCCTAGCTAGCTCCCCTCATTTTCAACATGACTGTTTCCATTGCATATTGTCTTAAAAAAAAAATAATAATAAGATTTTACAGAATAGAGCCTTTATTAATTAAATATTTAAATTTAAGTCTTTTTTTAACTTAAATGTAAACTTTAAATTACAAACCTATCTTTATTTATAATGGGGACGTTTATTTGATGGGATGGAGATGATTAACATCACTCATTTGAATATATACAATGTTGAATATAATTATATAGAATTAGATATTTATTGCCACACATTACTATAAATATACAGTGTTGACATCTGCCATCAAATATCTCTTAGTTTAGTGTAACATTGATGTAAGAGCTAGGCTGATCGATCTGTCGGTCTAATCACTAACGCAATGACCACATCTATCATCAAATTTGTTACCAAATCTTGTGTGAGCAGGAAAGGGAATTCGAGTTGGAAACTTAACAGTATTTCTATTTAAGTGACCAAGAAATAACCAGTAGCTAGAAATTGGCTCTAGTAATTGCATGAGTGAGCGTAAGGTAAGAAACAAAAAGAACTCAGAAGACAGTTTTGGTTGATAATTAATTAAGTAATCCATAGATCCTTTACTTGTTAAAGCAACAGAAGAAATCAACAATTCTTTTCCTCTTCCAAGTTCGAAGCAATACCCGCCTTCTCAAACAAGGGAAAAAAAAAAAATTAGAGTCCAAATGTGATAGCAGTTTTCAGCTTGGCTTCTTGCACCTACCACATATGCAAGTCTGATTTCTTCAAGGTTGGCTACAGGAGAACAGGTAGGTTTCCTTTTTTATTTTTAATTTTTATCTGTATTTGATTTGATTGCTTATGTCCACAAAATCTATTTTGTTCTAAAGATATTTTGATTCTAAATTGTTTTGAATTTTATTTTATCAAAACAAAGCATAATTAGTGAAAACGGAAATCATGAAACGGAAATTTCAGTGCTTTGCTTGGTAGATTAGAAATTACGGAAGTATTAATAGAATACTCAATATATCACTTCTGTAGATGTCAACATTGTTTTCTTCTAAAAATTCAAACTTAAAAAGTCGATGAGTTTGTAATAGCTTTTCAAATGTTAGTATTGTTGTTGTCGTTGCTTTTGTTGTTCATAACTTAAAATAAGGGTTAATTGTTCTAATGGCCAAATTGACAGGATGTTTTTGTGTTTTAATAACATTATAATTGTTTTGATAAATTTCTCAAGACATCTATAATGAACGACCTTCACAAACTCCCTCAACAGAGGCTAGTTATCTAAGAGTCACGTCTAACAACCACTCTTAAGGATATTTTTGTCCTTGGATGATAGAATTGATTAAACCATATAAATAAGAAGCTTTTGTAGAAATTCATCCTGTCTATCCAATTTCGTTATTTTCTCATTTTTTAATTAACTAACTTCTCATCATATAATTATGGGATTTAAATCATTTGATAGAGAATCGCAACATCCTAGTTTTATTTTTAAATTTCTAATTTTCTGTTTGAGGCAGAACAATTGAGTCATTAATTTACATATATTTACAATTTGGAATTTTATGATATGATTGACTTGTTTTTGTTATACACACACACAGACACATTATTAAAACAAGACCTGCTGGTATTTTGTCAGAAGAGTGAGTAAGAAAAGCGGTGAGAACTCATGGCGGAGACTGCAGTGAACTTAGCTTTAGAAAGTTTGAGCTCCTTGGTAGTCCAGGAAATCAAGTTGCTGGGAAGTGCAGAACATGAACTTGAAGACATCAAAAATGAGTTGGAGATCATCAGATCGTTCCTCAAGGATGCAGATGCAAGGGCAGCACAAGAAAGAGAAGGAGGGGGCAATGAGGGTGTCGAAATTTGGGTTAGACAATTGAGGGAAGTAGCTTATGACATTGAAGACGTAATCGATGAGTACATCATGAAGGATGCAAAGCTTCGTCATGACAGTGGTCTTATTGCTTGCCTTCGTAAAATTTGTTGCGTCATAAAGAAAACGAACCTGCGCCATGGAATCGCCACTGAGATTAAAGAAATCAAATCAGCGCTTGCCAATATAAGCGAAAGAACACAAAGATACGGTTTCAAGTCTATATATCAAGAAGGAACGACAAATGTTATACCACATGACTCTCGAGTTGGTTCCCTTTTCATTGAAGACACTGAAGTTGTGGGCATTGAAACTACTAAAGGTAAATTGATTGATTGGTTAGTGAATGGAAGTCCCCAACGCTCCGTGATTGCAGTGGTGGGTGAAGGAGGTTCAGGCAAGACCACTCTTGCTGGGAAAATCTATAAAAATGATACTGTAAAGAAGCACTTTGATTGTCTGGCTTGGATCACCGTTGGGAAAGAATACATAAAGAAAGAGCAATTAAGGACACTCATAAAGGAATTTAAGATTCCAAGAGAGACGGACAAGATGGAAGAGAAGGATCTCATCACCACACTGAGAGAACACTTGAAGGACAAGTGTTATATGGTTGTGTTTGACGACGTGTGGAAACTTCAATTTTGGGGAGACGTAGAGCACGCTTTACTTGATAACAACAAGAACAGCAGGATAATGCTCACAACACGGAACAGAGGCGTTGCTGATTTTTTCAAGCAATCCTCAGTTGTTCAGGTCCAAATGCTTGAACCTTTGGCTCCAGATGAGGCATGGGAACTTTTCTGCAAAAAGGCATTCAGATTTAACACTGACGATGGACGTTGTCCCTCAGAGTTGAGAGAATTGTCAGAGACCATCGTTGCAAAATGTGGAGGTTTACCACTAGTAATTGCTGCTGTAGGTGGTCTTCTATCAACCAAAAACAAGGATGTCTCTGAATGGAAGAAGTTACTAGACGACCTCGGCTCAAAGTTAGCAAGCGATCCTTTTCTAGAAAGTTGCAACAGAGTTTTATTGGAAGGTTTTTATGATCTCCCTCATCACCTCAAATCTTGTCTCCTGTACTTCGGCATGTTTCCTGAGGGCTACTCAATTAGTTGTGAGAGATTAATTCGGCTGTGGATAGCTGAAGGCTTTGTCCAACACAGCAAACGTCCATCTGAAGAAGTTGCTGAAGAATACTTGACTGAGCTTATTGATAGAAACTTGGTTCAGGTTTCAGAGCGAAAGCTTTCTGGACGAGCTCAAAGGTGTAGAGTCCATGAACTAATGCACGACGTCGTCCTTAGAAAGACTAAAGAATCGGGTTTCTGTCTAGTCTTGAACGGAGCGAACTTTTATAGCCAGAATAAGATTCGGCGCATTTCAGCACACAAAAGAACTGGTTTTTCTGCGGTGAACATTGAGGGGTCAAAGCTTCGATCAGTTTTATTTTCAAATGTGGATAAAATGCCCGACGATTTCATGATTAATCTCAAGCTTTTGAAAGTACTTGATTTTGAAAATGCTCCTGTGGAGCATCTGCCTAAGGGAGTGGGAGATTTATTCCATTTGCACTACTTAAGTGTGAGAAATACAACAGTAAAGATGCTTCCCAATTCTATAGGTAAACTTGTCAATTTAGAGACTTTGGATTCCAGAAATTCTTGGGTGAGTGAGCTTCCAGTCAAGATATGTAATCTGAAAAAATTGCGTAATCTACTGGTGTACTCCTGGACAAAAGTTTGTACTTATTATTATGTAAATGCAGCGAAAATTCATGAGGGGATTGGGTCTCTAGCGAATCTGCGGAAGCTAAATTTTGTTAGAGCAAATAATGCTAATGTAGTTAAAGAGGTTGGGAAGCTAAAGCAGTTGAGAAACTTGGGCATTTCACTAGAATCGAATGCCTATGTAAAGGATCTGTTTGCTTCCATTGAGCATATGGAGAACCTTGAAATTTTGTTTCTCGAATTGACAAGTGAAGAAGACACTCCTGATTTACAGCTTGTGGTTTCTCCTCCTCAATCTCTTCAGACTCTCCACTTGCTTGGCATTTATATGGAGAAGCTGCCACACTGGATTTTTAAACTTCAAAACCTCAACTGGATAGAGTTGGAATTTGAAGGATCAATCGTTGAAGTCTTAAGACTCCTTCAAACCCTGCCTAATTTGTTGAGACTTCGTCTCACGGTGATAGATTTTGATGAGCAACTGCATTTCAAAGAAGGTTGGTTTCCAAAGCTCCGTATAATATCCCTCTATGGCTTGGAAAATTTGAAATTGATGATAATAGACAGAGGTGCGATGTCTAATCTTACACAATGGTTTATTGGACCATGCCCACTGTTGGAGGAGATTCCAACCGGAATTAAGCATCTAAGAAACCTTAAGTTTCTTTTATTTCGAAACATGCTCAAAGAAATTTATAGTATGATGAAAGACGAGAATTGGAAGAAGGTTACTGAACATATACCAGAAATAGTTGTCTCTCATCCGAGGCGAGACAAATATTACGCCTATTAGGGCCCGTTTGGGAAGGGGGACTAATGCAGGATTGGACTATATTTTGGGATAAATAGTCCAATCTCTTGTTTGGGATTTTAAGAAGAGATTGGGATTGCACTATTGTTAGTCCCAATAGTGCCAATCTCATGGGACAAGTTGTCCCATGTGGAACCATGGGACTCAATAGTCCCAAGGTTTTACAAAAATTTTTATTTTTATTATAATTGATAATATTATAATTAAAATATAATATAATAATAAATAAAAATAAATATTATTAAACTTATATTAAATAATATTAAAAATACTTAATTCTGAATAAAAGAGTAATATTTAACAAGTTTTCAATAAATATAATTTTTAGCTATATTTAATTGTTATGTAATAAATAAAATTTTTATTATAAATATTTTATTTTCCATAATATTACAAATTTTTATTATAATTGACAATATTATAATAAAAATATAAAATAATAATAAATAAAATAAAATATTATTAAATTCATATTAAATAATATTGAAAATATTTACTTTTTCATAGAATAGTAATATTTAATAATTTTTTAAATAAATATAATTTGCAACTATATTTAAATATTTAATAATGATGTAATAAAATATTTTTATTATAAATATTTTATTTTCCATTATAATGCAATTTATATGTTTATAATAATTCATAAAATTATATTCAAAATGTAATATAATTTTATTTTTATTATAATTGATAATATTATAGTTGAAATATAATAAATAAAAAAATAATATTATTAAATTCATATTAAATAATATTGAAAATATTTACTTTTTCATAAAATAGTAATATTTAATAAATTTTTAAATAAATATAATTTGTAACTATATTTAAATATTTAATAATGATGTAATAAAATATTTTTATTATAAATATTTTATTTTCCATTATAATGCAATCTTTATGTTTATAATAATTCATAAAATTATATTCAAAATGTAATATAATTTTATTTTTATTATAATTTATAATATTATAGTTGAAATATAATAAATAAAAAAATAATATTATTAAATTCATATTAAATAATATTTAAAATATTTACTTTTTCATAAAATAGTAATATTTAATAATTTTTTAAATAAATATAATTTGTAACTATATTTAAATATTTAATAATGATGTAATAAAATATTTTTATTATAAATATTTTATTTTCTATTATAATGCAATTTTTATGTTTATAATAATTCATAAAATTATATTCAAAATGTAATATAATTTTATTTTTATTATAATTGATAATATTATAGTTGAAATATAATAAATAAAAAAATAATATTATTAAATTCATATTAAATAATATTAAAAATCTTACTTTTTCATAAAATAATGATATTTAATAATTTTTAAATAAAAATAATTTTGAAATATATTTAAATATTTAATTAGCTATAAATATGATGTAATAATAATTAAACTTGAAGAAAATTAAATTCGTTTATATTTAAAAATAGATGTTTTAAAAGTTTATAATATACTAATATAGTCCAGTCTCATACTACACCAAACATAAGATAGCATTATATGTAATCCAGTCCAATCTAGTCCAATCCCAATCTCAATCCTAATCTCAGTCCAGTCCAATCCAGTCCGGAGTCTCAAACGTGCCCTTACAGTACTAAATATCTTTCGTCTTTGTCGCTTGAAGATTTTGAGCAGCTTATTATTGGATTGGAGGGCCGAAGTAAAAAACAGCCCAATCTATGAAGCACCAGGTTTGCCTTCCGAATGAATAAAACTCCTCATTTATTTATTTTTTCTGCCGCCCAACCATACTATTACATGATTGTGAGGTATCATTATCAAGTTCAATAGACATCGATCTTAATTTCTTTGGAGATTATAATTTTATACATTTTCTCTAGAGTAGGCAAAATGGCAAATTGCTGTTACATTTTTGTGGCAAGGATGAGAGAAAGAGAAAATTTTCAGATATTATGATTATCGGAAAAAAAATTAGTGCAGCTGTGTTTCCTACTTAACCTTTGAATCATGTACTCTATCCATCACTTATATTAATTTACATGAATTAAAATTTTGTTTTTCTTTTACTGCAATTGACAAATGAATTGATGACTGTATCTCATTTTTGTTGCAATGTACAGATGGAAGTCCCTTCAGGTCACTAAATACACGGATCAATCATCTTATTCTTCCCCAGTCTTCATCACTCAGGGTGTAATAATGGTGCAAAATTGCACATGTTCAGTGTGATCATCATGCAATGTAGAATAAATCGTTACTGGTTTCAAAATACAAAATTGATAGGCATTTTATTTACCAAAAACTTTTCAGTTTCCAATTCGTATATGAGTTTGTATGAAGTGCTCTGTAATTTGTGCATTAACAATAAATATTCATATACTAAAACGTTCACCTAATAAAATTCTGTTCTCTTTTATATTGAATACATTTTTATCGTTTTTATATCCTTTACAAATGTTTGACAAGCCACTGTAATCTCAAAATATTCAAGCACAATAAAATTCAATATAGAAAGAGTTAACAGTGTCAAAATCTACACTTAACATACAATTAACTAAAATTAGAGTGAGGTCGCTAGCATGGCTCGCGAGAGATAGTTATATCTAATCCATTTGGAAAAGTAGAGAACTGATCCGATGGTTCTCATTCTCTTCAACAAAATATAAATAACTCACCTACCACCAGACTTTAGTATTAACTTGAAGAAACACAAGCAGAATTTAAGAAAATCAAGAATAGACTACTTACATAAAAACATTAAAAAACGCAAAAATCTCACTAGTTGCATAAACAAGTACAAGCTCAATTCTTATAACTAGGAACTCAATACCAAGTACAAACCAAATCTAAAGCAACCCGTATAATATTTACCAAAAACGAGACCAACCCAAATGAGAACTGACCATCTAGAGTAGTAGGACATTTGCAAATTTTCTCGGATAAAAGACACCAATAATGCAGTTATTTTCCTCAGTGGAGCAACCAAGAATGGAGCTGTATCTCACTTCTTATCTAGACATTATAGACACTCCTATAGCTATCAATCATGACAGCCATGCTCTCTGCTCCTCCGTTTGTTGCTTGTCCTCGAACAGAGAGAGTGACACAGATAATATAAGCCGCGAGAGAGGAGGCTGGGCCGCCGGAGCTGCGAAGGCGAGTTGGCCACCAGAGGTGCTGCGAGTAAGGATGGCCGACGACTATCAATGATGGAGTGGAGGCCACTCAGGCGAGAGTTGATGAGTGATGACGGTGAAGATGGTGGCGATAAGGTGACTGAGTTAGGGATTTTAGAATTAATACATTTAGGAGATTTAGGGCTGAATAACTATTTTTTTCCTTATATACTTTAGTAAATTCTAGCATATCCCACTATATTAAAGTTTATCACTATCACCCCTATAAATTTTTATAAATTCAAATATTTTATTTTTTTCATATACACCTTTATATTATTTGGGGCGGGGCGGGTCAAATGGGGCTAGGGGCTGGACCCGGCCCCAGACTAGTCCAGGATAGGATAACACATTTCAAAACCCAAACCTACCCCTAAAATATGGGTTGCAACGACGCCCTAGACCCGACGGGTCATTTTACCATCCTACCTCAATATTTAGTCTTAATTATGATATTTACTCTTACTATATATTAAAAAAAATGATATTATATAATATCAAGAGCAGTTTTGAAATTAAATGGAGTTCAATTGTTTTTAAATTTTTTAGTAAATTAAACATTCATATAAAAATTACTTGAGCTTATTTTTAAATTATGAAGATAAATTGAATAAACTTTGATTATTTAATTTTTAATAAAATGTTTATCTAGAATAATGGCTAAATAAACTAATTTTTTTAATACAAATTTAACAGCTTTGGCATTTGGGAGATTAAATTAGGTAATAGAATTCATCATAATTATATTATAACCAATACAAATAATTATTACGCTAATACTTGATAACATAAAAATAAAATTAAAGGAAGAATTTTTTTGTTTAAAAATTAATAGGAAAAGTTTATTTTAAAAGTCATTTCTATTAGTTTATTTCCATATTTTTTTAATTTAATAAAAATCTTTACATAATAATGAAAGAATTTTATGTTGTGCTGCTTTTTCTTAGCCTTTAATTAAGCAGAGGTAAGTGTTTGTTTGTGTATTTAAAATTTTTGTTTTCAAAATTTGATAAGAATATGTGATTGATTTTAAATCTTTTTTCATTTTGAAAATGATATATGATTGATATTGATTTAAATATATTAGTAAATTTGCATTTTCTGGAAATAGTTTTTAAAATATATAAACAATTAGCTTATTTGTTTGTGATTTCAAAATTCTGTTTTCTGAAAATACACATTTATCAACGAATTTAAACCAATATCAATCACATATCATTTTGAAAATTAAAAAAATATTTAAAACCGACCACATATATTTTTTAAATTTTGAAAACAAAAACTTAAAATACACAAATAGATAACACCTAATTATCATTAAAATAAGAAAAATTGTGTTAGGTGAAATATTAATTAATTTTTTTAAAAGCTAGTATTTAGTAATTGAAAAAAAAAACACTTTATTGTTTTTATATTTCAATTTTTAAACTAGTTTAAAATGGGTACGGCTATTTCCATCCAAATTTTGTTATGTGCACCCTCTTTTTTTTTTTGTTTAAGATTTTATATTGCAATAACTATTAAGCAATTTACTATTAAGTCCAGTACGGTATAATTAAATAACTTAAGTATTTTTTTAGACTCTTAACTTGACCCATCTCGAGTTCACATTAGGGATGGCAATGGGGCCGGTTGGAGCGGGGATTGCCATCCCCATCCCCATTTATAAAGAACATCCCCATCCCCAAACGAATAAAGCTTACGAATAATGCTTACCATCCACATCACTATCCCTATTTGTAAAGAACATTCCCATCCCCATCCCCATTCCTATCCCCAACCCCAACCTTCTCCAAAACCATGTCATAATATTTAAAATGTATTATTTAAAAATAATATAATTCTAATAAAGGTTTAGTGATAATTAACAATCCAAAATATAAAATAACACAATTCCAACAAGATTTAAAGGATAATCAACAATTCGAAATATATAATAACACAATTCCAATAAGATTCAAATGATAATCAATAATCCAAATATGATAACAAAATAGACCACCAAAATGCTTGATAAAGAACATTAAACAGCTCAAATATTTTCTTTCTCAATCCTCTACATGAGCAATATTTAATATTACAAGTATTTTTAATTTTAACAGGTATGCCAGGCGGAGCGAATCGGGGCGTCTAATCCCCATCCCCACCCTATTTAAAAACTGGTATTATATATTTACCATATTCTCATATCATAACCCTCAATCCCTACCCCTAACGGGTTGAATCCCTGCAAGTCCCTATACCTATGGATTTTTTTGTCATCCCTAGTTCACATTCAAAAATTTATAAACAGTAATGGTTTAAAATTTTTTTTCGACCCAAATTCCGTTAAAATCAAATCAAGTTCACCATAAATATTCTTGTGTCACTGCCTATTTAGGGAAACTTCTTCACAAGAGTGCTCACGGGTGACAATTTGTATTAATAGCCTGAAAAAAAAAGTCAGCAGAGCAGAAACCCCTAATCTAAATCAGTAAAACCTAAATTCAAATAAAAAAGGTCATTTGAATAAATTTTCCACAAATATACTAAACCTTCTCTGAGGAATTGAAGGAAATAAAATTTAAATGAATTGTTAAAGAGATTTTAGTAATTAGGAGTTGGGCAGTTTATGAAAAGCGGATACAAAAGGGATTTGTTACCTAGTAGGTTCTTTTAGAAAAAAATAATTTTTATAAGATTTAATTTTAATGAAGGTTATGTATGGTATTAGGATGGGTGTATAGAGGAAAAATAAATTTTTCTAATTTTAGTTTGGGATTTAATTAGTAAATGGGTGTGTGTATCAAAAAAATTGGTTTAAATTTTGTTCAAGTTATATATCTTATTGGGTACTCGTTGACAATGCCTCAATCAAATAGCCTCTCTACCAAGAGAAATACTTATGTACTCTAGGTATACCATCTCATTTTATGGATGTAGTGCACCTAACAAATCATAAATTATCATGTAGAACCATATCATTCAATTAAATTTTTTTGTTCTATTTTTTCTTTTATTTTTAATTATGCCGTACATCCAACTTCCTATAACAGTTGAAAAAGAAATCTCCGATCTCTCTAACATATTTTCTCTCTAATATTGAAATTTAACATGGTTTGCTCACAATGGAAAATCCTTTAGAAATCTTACTCAAGCTTCTCCACTATATTTATCCACCGAAAGCCTCTTATAATCCTCTTTAATCCAGAAAACTCATTTTCCTCTAATCTGTTTGGCCACCAGCACCTGATTTTTTTTTTTTAATTTTGTTTGCTATGTTTTTTTACAACTAAACATGTAAAAACTACAGAAAAGAAGACTGCATAGACGTTGACGTAAAAACTATTAAAACAGGGAGAAGAAAAACCTTGTAGCAAATTCCATGGCTAATCAAAAACTACGAATGCCTGGATGAAGATAGATTTAAGCCTAAAATTATGGAAGAGTGAAAAAGAATAAAACTGAAAACATAACCGTGTTTCAAAGAGTTTGAGAGGATATGAATCAAGGTGATTGGTGGTTACAATGATTAGTGTCCAACATTTTTCAACGATTGGTGATGAACAAGATGATGGTGAAAAATACAAAAGAGAAGACAGAAAGTGTGAAGGGTTTTACTAGAAAAAAGCGGCTGAAAGCGGCTAGATTAGAAGTAGGTTAGGTTTGATTTTAATTGCCTTCTTAATATCACGTGGCTTGTTATTATTGGGTGGGCTGACCACATCAACAAGGCGAAGTGGTATACCTATCTCACTTGACTATTTCTTATTAAGAGAAATAAGAAAATAAAGAAGAAACAGATAAAATAAAAAAGGGAACGAGAAAAGAGTAAATAATTGATTATTAGCAGAAGAAAGATGCATGAATGAATGCGGGTTTTCGAAATGACAAAGCCGTGTGGACTCCACCACTAACATTGGGGTAGCTTCAATATTGTCCTGTCTTAGCTAGCCTGTTGACTTCGCCAATTCACAGGAATCTGAATATTCGAATATTCAATCATCATCTTCTGAAATATATCAAACATGCAATAAAAACGCTGACACCAGAAGCCTTATAGAAAAATCACATTCATAGAGATCACCTGAGTTAGTGACCTTATAGTCACAGTTAGAGTCAGCCGAGGAAGCAGGCCATTGTTTTCACTGTTGCAAGAAAAGGATCAGATCATATGCTGTTATACAGAGAGAGATCAAGAAGGGCAAGAGGAATACAAACAAAGGTCAAAGACGGATCTACCAAAATCTCTCTCACGACCGGTTCTTTATTCGAGTGGTCTGTCCGGTTGGGAATCGCAATTCTTTCACTCATCCAGGTATTATTATTAGACAGATTGCCTACTGCATGATATGTTCATTATATTCTCCCGTGCCGAAATAAGCTAAAATTAAGTGACCATTTAACTGGCATCACTTGCAGTTATTTTCGATACCATCTTTCTTGAGTATTTCTTAATCTTTTCCACAACACCACCACCCCCACCACCCCCTGCACCACCGAACCCAAAAAAAGGGCTAAGTTATAAAAATACTAGATGCATTTTTGTTAAGCACTTAAATTTTTCACGACAGCTTTACGCTTTAGACTTGTGTTTAATACCTGATAAGTGGTTATACGCTTAAACAGAACTCGGTGGTTTGATATCAGTAGAGTGATCTTATGGCGGAGGCTGCAGTGAACTTAGCTTTTGAAAGTTTAAGCTCCTTGCTTGTCCAAGAAATCAAGTTGCTGCGAAGTGCGAAAAAAGAAGTTGAAGACATAAAAAATGAGTTGGATATCATCAGATCCTTCCTCAAGGATGCAGATGCAAGGGCAGCACAAGAAGGACAAGAAGAGAGCAATGAAGGTGTCAAAACGTGGGTTAGACAATTGAGGGAAGTAGCTTATCGCATTGAAGATGTAATCGATGAATACGTCATGAAGGATGCAGAGCTTCGTCATGGCAGTGGTGTCATTGCTTGCCTTTGTCAAATTTGTTGCTTCATAAAGAAAATGAACCTGCGCCGTGGCATTGCCATTGAGATTAAAGAAATCAAGTTATCACTTTCCAATATACAGGACACAAGACAAAGATACGGGTTCAGGTCCAGGTATAAAGAAGGGACGAGAATTGTCATACCACATGACTCTGGAGTTGGCGCCCTTTTCATTGAAGACGCTGAAGTTGTAGGCATTGAATCTACTAAAAACAATTTGATTAATTGTTTGGTACATGGAACACAAAAACGGTCAGTAATTGCGGTGGTGGGCGGAGGAGGATCAGGCAAGACAACTCTTGCTGGCAAAATCTATAACAACGATACTGTGAAAATGCACTTTGATTGCCAGGCTTGGATCACTGTTGGGAAGGAATACATCGGCGAAGATCTATTAAGGAAAATCATACACGAATTTCACATTCCAGTAGAGGCAGACAAGATGGAAGAAAAGGATCTTATTAAGACACTAAGGGAACACTTGAAGGATAAGTGCTATATGGTTGTTTTCGATGACGTGTGGAAGCTTCAATTTCGTAAAGATGTGGAACATGCTTTACTTGATAAAAACAAGAAAAGCAGAATAATGCTCACAACCCGGAATAGGGGCGTTGCTGAATTTTTCAAAGAATCCTCAGTTGTTGAGGTCCACTTGCTTAAACCTTTGGCGCCAGATGAGGCATGGGAACTTTTCTGCAGAAAGGCTTTCAGATTTAACAATATGCGTTGTCCCTCAGAGTTGAAGGAATTGTCTCGGAACATTGTTGCAAAATGTGGTGGTTTACCACTGGCAATCGCTGCCGTAGGTGGCCTTTTATCGGCCAAAAACAAAGATGTGTCTGAATGGCATAAGTTACTCGATAACCTGGGATCAAAGTTAGAAAGTGATCCCCATCTAGAAAGTTGCAACAGAGTTTTATCAGAAGGTTATTATTGTCACAACCCATACTGGACATACAGAAAGTAACATTTTATGCAGTAATTTAAATGTGAACTCTAAAATTTCTTTAAAAAATTAATATAAGTATAACCCAAATAGAGTTCCTAATGACAACCACTGCATTTATGTACATTCAAAAAATCAAAAGAAGTTCTACAGTATGGCTATGCTAATATAGAGCAGCGGTCTATGGTTGCCAAGGAAACTCTGTCAACAATGCCAAAAGTCCTCCATCCCTAGCTCAATCTATTGAGCACCTGAGGCACACAACAACTTTTATGAGTAAAACTCAGTAAGTAAGCTAAGCGAATATACAGCAATAAACAATAACAATAGAATTCAATCCACAGTATGAAACTATCCATTTCTAACTGCATAAGCATTATCTAAATTGTAAAGAAAAGAAATGCTTCGAGTTCACTTCGGTTACATTTGCGCTCCCGCGCCAATTTACTTTCTAAACCTCTATAGGTCGATTCAGCCTCACATAAGTGAGTTCACATTTCTCTACTCATCGCTTTTTTATGTCCAATCACAATCATATAATGAGGAAGCTTCCACAGTATCAATTACAGTCACCTAGGGGAAAAGGCTCTCTAATCAAGGTAGGACTTTTCATTTCACAGTCAGTTCCCATATAATAGCTCAAGGCTAGTCTGACAATCTGGGTGATACCGGGCCCATGCTACCAAATCTCGTCTAGAGAAACACATGGTCCAGACCTCCCCTCAAGCCATGAGAGTACGGAATGCTCAAGGCTAGTCTGACAATCCGGGTGATACCGGGCCCATGCTACCGAATCTCATCTAGAGAAACACATGGTCCAGACCTCCCCTCAAGCCATGAAACAGTACAGAACAGTACAAATACATTTAGATGCCTACACTTGAAATTGCTCGAGGCTAGTCTGACAATCCGGGTGATACCGGGCCCATGCTACCCAATCTCGTCTGGAGAAACACATGGTCCAGACCTCCCCTCAAGCTATGAGAGCTAAACTTCCTAGGTCTTGGCATTCCAATCACGTTTCATCATTCACAATCAGTCACATAAAAGAAGCTCTATATTAGGCTTCCAAAACAATCACAATATTTCACATTCAAGTATCAAGTTGCTAGCATTTAATAGTATTACAGTCCATAAAATTTCATACATACAGTACACAATTTATTGTGGCCTCAGAGTAGTTAGCTTACTTACCTTGTATGGCTGCTTTTCAATGCTTTTGATTGACCTAAAAATAAAACAAAAATCTCTTTTTTAGGTCACCATACAATTGTAAAACATTTCCCCTTTTTGGCTCTATTTATATACTTACTTTGACAAACAATTTACCACAACACTTGTCTACTTTCAAAATTCACACAATTTGGTAGACATCTTTTAGACACATACCTCATGTCTCATTAAAATTTTTAGAGCAAATTGGGGTCATTAGGTCACCCAAAATAATCAAATTCATTATCTCAACCATCCTGCCACTGCATTGACTTCACTGAGCACTATCAACTTAAAAATTTGTAGGAATTTCAATCCCTGTCTCTTATACACATCTAGATGTGTATAAGAGACAGCATATGTATATACCTCCATACCAAAAATCAGGGCTTTTTAAGGTGTTTAACCCATTCAAATCCATTTATTTCTAACTGCCCTGTTTTGGAAACTAAAAATTTCAGTTTTAATAAGCCAACTTTAAAAATCTATAACAATTCACACAGACCTTCAATCTCAGTGAAAATTTACAGTCTCATATATGACACATAAAAGGACTTGCATACAAAAATTCAGATAATTCTATGAAGATTTGGACCTTCAACTAATTTCGTTTTCCCCTGCTCTGTTCCAAAACAGGGGAATTGTGAGATCCCCGCCTAGAAGTTCATAAATTCACCATAATTCACACACTTTGAATTTTTAAGTGATTTCAATTTCTGTACACTTCTGGGTATGTCTATTTTCATCAGTAAAATTTTCAGAACCAGAAAATATTTCCTTAAATTTTAGAAATTTTCGAAATAGATACTGGTCAGTATAAAAACACTGCAGTATTTGAATTAATCTATCATTTTCACACTTAATCTCCTTCAATTCTCATCCTAAATCCTGGTTTCACACAAATTCCAAGCATACATGGCAGTGATTCTCATATCCACATCACAACCCAAGGAAATTTTTGCACAAATAGACTATAGCACAAGGTATACTAATTAGAAAATTGATTCTCACCTCTTTCTTCTTCATTCTTTCTCCTTCCTTACTTCCTTGCCTTGGATTGTTGATGATTTGGTGGTTTTTGTGAAGAAAAATGGAGAGAAAATAAGGGCTGGATCGTGACCTAAGAGGCCAAAATGATGGAATTCTAAAATTCCTCTTATTTATATAGTAAACAAGAATTTCATATTAGCCCTCCCTCTTCTCATTCTTTCAATTAAGTCCACCATTCTTTCATTTATTACACTACAATTCATATACATCACATATACATTTATACATATTATTACATATGTATTTATTATACACCATGCCATGTACACTAAAAATTTAGGATGTTACAACTCTCCCCCCCTTAAAAGAATTTCGTCCTCGAAATTCAATACAATCATTCAAATAAAGAGGGGTATTTGGTCCGCATTTCTTCATCTAATTCCCAAGTTGCTTCCTCTATGGAGTGACTTTCCCATAGTACTTTCACCAATGGTATGCTCCTTTTTCGAAGTCCATGTTCTTTGCGATCTATGATTGGAACCGGTCTCTCCTCATATGTAAGATCAGCTTTCAACTCCTGAAGTTCAGAACTCAGCACATGGGATGGATCAGAAACATACTTCCTTAACATAGAGACATGAAAGACATCATGCACTCCAGACAATGAAGGTGGCAAGGCAAGTTTATATGCTGCCTCTCCAATCCTTTCCATAATCTCATAAGAGCCAATATATCTTGGACTTAATTTTTCCTTCCTTCCAAATCGCATCACTCCCTTCAGAGGGGTAACTTTAAGGAACACTTTATCTCCTGCTGCAAATTCTAACTTCTTCCTTCGCTGATCAGCATAACTCTTCTGTCTGCTTTGTGCTGCATTCATTCTGTCCTTCACTTTTCGGATGATATCACATGTTTGTTGTACAATTTCGGGCCCAATTATCTTTCTTTCGCCAACCTCATCCCAATAGATGGGTGATCTACACTTCCTCCCATACAAGGCTTCATAAGGGGCCATTCCTATTGTGGATTGATAGCTATTGTTGTATGCAAATTCAACCAAAGTCAAGTACTTGTCCTAGCTATCCTTGAAGTCCAACACACAGGCTCTAAGCATATCTTCCAGAATCTGGATGGTTCTTTCCGATTGACCATCTGTCTGAGGATGGAAAATTGTGCTGAATTTTATTTTAGTGCCCAAAGCCTTATGTAAACTTTTCCAGAATTGGGAGGTAAATCTTGGGTCCCGATCTGAAACAATAGATACCGGTACTCCATGTAGTCTAACAATCTCATCTACATAAAGTTGGGCATATCTGTCCCTAGTGAAGGTAGTGCGCACAGGAAGAAAATGCGCGGATTTTGTCAATCGGTCCACAATCACCCAAATTGCATTACATCCATTCCTCGTCTTCGGTAGACCCACAACAAAATCCATAGTGATGTGTTCCCATTTCCATTCTGGTATTGATAGTGGATTTAGTAATCCCGATGGCCTTTGATGTTCAGCTTTAACTTGTTGACAAAACTAAGCATTGTTCAACAAATTGAGCTATTTCCTTCTTCATACCAACCCACTAGTAGTTATTTCGGAGATCCCTATACATCTTTGTACAGCCAGGATGCACCGAATAAGGAGAACTATGTGCTTAATTCAATATTTCTCGTTTCAACTCTATCACATTTGGCACACATAATCTTCCTTCGAAGTATAATACCCCGTCGGAAGAGATAACAAAACCTGGCCTCTTCCCCAATGGAACTTCTTCCCTCACCTTCTTCAAAAAGGCATCTTCACATTGACTCTTCTTGATCTTCTCAATAATGGCGGGTTGCACGACCAATGAAGCCAAATGTAAGCATTTATTCAGCTGAACAATCTCAATAGCAAGTTTCTACAGATCTTGCATTATTGACCGTTGTGTGGTAACTAAAGCAGCCATATGTCCAGAAGACTTTCTACTCAAGGCATCCGCCACCACATACGCTTTTCCAGGATGATAATTAATGACACAATCATAATCCTTGACCAACTCTAGCCATCGCCTTTGCCTCATATTTAATTCCTTTTGAGTGAAGAAATATTTAAGGCTCTGGTGGTCAGTATAGATCTTACATCTTGCTCCGTATAAGTAATGCCTCCCAATCTTCAATGCAAACACCACTGCTGCCAGTTCTAGATCATGGGTAGGGTAATTCTTCTCATAGTCCTTCAATTATCGAGATGCATAGGCTATAACTTTGCCATTTTGCATCAAAACACACCCCAACCCGTTCTTAGAAGCATCACTGTATATCACAAATCCTTCTGAACCAGAAGGAATGGTCAGTACTGGAGCTGTCACTAATCGATTCTTCAGTTCCTGGAAACTCTTTTCGCAGTCTTCCGACCATACAAAAGCTACATTCTTCCTGGTCAACTGTGGTAAGGGTGAGGCTATCTTGGAAAAGCCTTCAATGAATCTCCTATAGTATCCAGCCAATCCCAGAAAGCTACGCACTTCAGTTACATTAGTTGGTCTTGGCCACTTCACAACAGCTTCCACTTTGTTTGGGTCTACTGAGATCCCATCACCTGAAACAATGTGACCCAAGAAGGAAATTTGATTGAGCCAAAACTC
Source organism: Boswellia sacra (assembly GCA_013180625.2). Lineage (NCBI taxonomy): Eukaryota > Viridiplantae > Streptophyta > Magnoliopsida > Sapindales > Burseraceae > Boswellia > Boswellia sacra. The sequence goes on along the minus strand of SNVD02008183.1, from coordinate 269 downwards.
GCATTTCTTGAATTTGGCATACAGTTTCTTCTCTCTCAATAATTGCAATACCCTTCTCAAATGCTCTTCGTGTTCTTCAGAATTCTTAGAATACACCATTATATCATCAATGAACACAATGACGAATTTATCCAAGAATTCCTTAAAAACACGGTTCATAAGATCCATAAAAGCAGTTGGAGCATTCGTGAGTCCAAAAGGCATCACCAAGAATTCATAGTGCCCATACCTCGTTCGAAAAGCAGTCTTGGAGATGTCTTCCTTTCTAA